>JAJOZX010000098.1:1215000-1815000 GCA_023014485.1 Bathynomus jamesi | reverse complement strand
ATATTTAGTATACCCTCCTTGTTGTCCTAGCAGAAAATTAACCATTTTTAAGTCAACACATATGATCCACTCGTGCTCCCTATATTTGATAAGATTTAAAACCTTTTCTATATGTTCATACTTTTCTTTTAATTTTGTTGAGTGCCCAACGGTATCGAGCCGTATAGATTGCCATTATGCAACAACACACACTTAAGACTTCTTTTCGAACTGTCTAAAAACAAGCGCCAATCATTTGCATCGTAAGACTCAACCCCCATCTTCTTTAACAAACCAACTATGTCGCAGCAATATACTAAACTATCATCTGTTCTAAAATATTTAACAAGTTCTTCTTCTCTTTTTCTGTAAAATGAAATGTATGTGTTTGAAGTAAGCAAGTTTTTCTCTTTAAGTCTTGAAGCTAAAATTTCCGCAGCCATTTTTGGCAAATTTAGATCCCTTACAAGATCATTCAACTCGGCCTGGTTAAACTTTTGCGGATCGTTTTGACTTTCAAATACGCTGGGGTCAAAATCGGTGTCTGACTCCTCAAAGTGCATAACAATATTTTCAGGAACATCTTCAACTAATTCTTGAGTTGGCAGACCCTTAAATTTTGGAATGGGGATCTCATTTGAATGTAGCACAGGTCGTATCGCGGTGTCGAAATTTGGGTACTCGATACAATGTTTATTTTTCTTAGTGAAGCCCGAAGTCTTGACAAAGCAAAGGTAGCAATCGGTCTCGTGGTTAGTAGGCTCTCGCCACACCTGATATGGAAAAAAAAAATTGTAAAGCGTTAACAAAAGCGACGAGAGACTTGTTTTTATGAATTTTATCAAAAGTTATCACCCAAACATTTAACATTTCTATGTGTTTCAACCTTATGCAATATTTGAGATTCTTATAAACATTTTCTGTAAATTTTTGTTTATGTACCTAAGTTACAATTACATTTAGGTAAGTTACAGTATACTAGTGATTAAATTACGTAGTTTTATGAAATCATAAACTTACCATCGGAACTCCAAAAGGTATTTTTGAATCCGAACCCTTCGTCCAATGTCGCAGTCTTTCAATGCATATGGTGCAGGCTTTATGTGGAGCCCACGATTTATCTTGGTCCCCCAGTTTTATGCCAAAATAAGCTAAGTAAGCTCTTTTTACGAAGTCAGTTATATTTGCTCGTTGATGTGGAAGTGTAAAATTTCCACATATATAACAGAAGGAATCAGGGTTGTTTTTGCATTTGAACTTTCTAGTGCTTGATGACATATTGCTTGATTGTTCTGCCAATTTGTAAAGGTATTTAAAGCCCTTAATTCATATAAATTTAAGAAAATCTGAAATATAAACACAAAAATTAGTTTAAATAGGTACTTATTATGAAATAGGTACTAACAATCTATGAAATTAAACTAGAAACACGGATGAGTAGGTACAATATAAATTACGTCTAATTAAATCAACTATATTAAATCACGATGACAAAATTACTCACTAAATCATATGCCAATTCAAAATTATGTTAATGCCCAAACTTAATTAACTAACTCAACTGACTGACTGACTGACTGACTGATTGAATTGACTGATTAACTCTGGAAACGAGTCGCTTTTATATATTTTAGTTGTCCCTCTAGAATACTCTACAGAGAACAGGAACGCTCGAGAAAATTTTAGAATTCTATGATATTTTTAGCTTAATTTACTAATATTAAAATGGGTTAAAAATGACAAAATTAAAAATATTTTTAGGGTGTTACATATAAAAATATACATAATACAACAATACCATAACAATAGGTACAAATACCTAGATAAAAACCTAGTTGCATAATGTGTAACTGCAAAAAGACTTAGCGAGTATTGAGAAAAAAACCTTTTTATGAATACGACGAAAGAGGAGGGGTGTTGAGCAAAATCAGGACCTGATAGAGCAAAACCGAGTAAAAATTCGTGCTCAGCGCACCCACATTACCTAGAACTAACTGTAAAATCTAATTCAATAGACAAAAAGTTGAAATTTGTTCCCCAGTGTTATCATTATTAAAAAAATAAAACATTAATTCAGCTTTATTCATTTAATTACATTCGACCTAGCCGCCAAAAAATAAGTTAATTCCGGAATATTACTACACTGCTCCATATTTCAGTCAGATCAAACGAAGAGCACAATTATATACTCTCCCATAAATATCTTTCGCCCATCGTAAAGAAAAAATTAGGCTGGCCTATCACCCGAAAAATCTCACGCATCTTGTCTCTCTCTCTCTCTCTCTCTCTCTCTCTCTCTCTATATATATATATATATATATATAGAGAGAGAGAGAGAGAGAGAGAGAGAGAGTGAGAGTGGGGGTGAAGAAACCGCGGAGGCGGTACAGCACACCTAACCTCTTAGAAGCTGTTTTAGAAAGAGAGTATATGTGATCTTTCCAGGAAAGATCACGAGAAAAGGAAACGCCAAGAATGTTAAGAGAAGAGGACTGATTGAGTTGTGTGTTGTTGAAGGTAATGGGATAGTCGTGTGGAAGATTGTGACGAGTAGATAGATGAAGGAACTGAGTTTTTGAGGCATTGAAAGCTTTTATACAATGTAAAAGTATAATCAAGCTTGTCACTCCACCTCAGGCCCGAAGTTTAACACGAAATCCGAACCTTGACCCACCACGATGGGCCAGAAATTATAAAGTCCTCCCCGGACTCGAACTCACTACCCTCCAATCAGCACCCAGAGTCTTTACCACTAGGATTCCCAGTGTACCCATTTATCTTCCAACCAACTGAATTATTATTTTAACTAGATCTCTCTCTCTCTCTCTCTCTCTCTCTATATATATATATATATATATATATATATATATACACACCACACACACACACACATATATATATATATATATATATATATATATATATATATATATACGGGTCTGTCAAAAAAAACTAAGCCAAATTCAAACCTTTATTAAAACAAAACCATTTATCTAATTAAGTTGAATTTTTTACACAATAAAGTATACGTAATCACCTATTATCCTTTAAATTTTTATGACGATATCTTCAGAATTGTTAATTTTATTAATAATTAACTAAAAAGTGAGATTCTCCTATTTAACATGAAATATTTTTTTTTTACGATATACTGTAGATAATTTTTAGTTTAATAAAATTAAAAGAACTGTTCAATATGATTCCCTTGCATTTCTATCACTTTTTTTAATCTTGGTCTGAATTCGTCTATTGCTAGATTTATTTGCCCTTGGGGGAGCTCTGCCCATTTTGCGATAATCAACTCACGCAAATGATTGACATCCCTTATTCTGTTCCTATACACTCTCTCTGCCAAGTTTTCTCATATTCCGTAGTCTACAGGGTTTAGGTCAGGGCTGTTAGGTGGCCAATTATTCGGTTCCAGAAATTCAGACACATTCTTTTTCAAATATTCGATGGTTGTTTTGGCAGTATGTGATGTTGCACCATCTTGTTGAAAAATAAAGTAACCTTGACTAGCCAAGTTTCTCATTTCTGGAAGCATTTTCTCAAGCAGGGTATTTGAATAATATTGAGCATTAATTTTCACTCCTGGCTCAATAAAAAATATTGAAGTTTTTCCCAACTTGGACACTCCAACAGAAACCATGACGCTAGAAGAAAAGTGACTCCTTCTTGCGTACAGTCTTTCATCTTGGATTTCATTTTTCTTCGCAACATCAGAATAAACCCGGTCATTCTGTGAGTTTCTTGGTGGCTCTACCGTAAAACGTTTTTCATCCGTAAAAAATGTCTTGGAAAGTTTATCTTCAGTTATTATACTTAAAATACGTTTGGATTTCTCAACTCTTTTCTGACAGTTTACTTCTGACAATCTTTGTCCATGCACTCTTTTAAATGGTTTAAATTGCAGATCAGATTTAATAATCCTTCTTACTCTTGATTCTGATATTTCTAGTTCTTTTGATATTTGAGCAGGTGTCATGTGGCTACCAGTCGATCCTCTTGACTAAGGATACGTTCCTCAACTTTCTGAATATTTTCATCTACAGTACTCTAACTGATTTTGGTCGCCCACTACCAACCTTCCTTTCAATGCTTCCTGTTTCATCGATAGTTCTCAATAAGTAATCTAAACCTGATCTAGTCCATCCTTTATAATCGAATTCAGAAAGTAATTTCCTTGCACTATAACCTTTTTCAACTCTATAATGCTTTATAATTATTTTATCTTCATGTGAGAATGGCATATTTAGAGGTATTCACGAAAAATTTTAAATCTAAACAAATTCTGAAAAAGAGAAAAAAGAAGATATTACATAATGAGGAAAAACTGAAATTTTCGCAATCTGTAGAAATAACCGCATAACTCCTAAAATATTTAAAATAAAGTTATAAAATTATCACAGATTATTTATGAGCCTTTTATTTATTTAGTGTAAAAAAATATTTGAAATCTCTATCAAATTGTGCATTTTATAGAGATTTCAAATTGGCTTAGTTTTTTTTGACAGACCCTGTATATATAAGTAATAATTAATGACTCTACGATCAGGGTCAAAAGCCAATCAGTGCGCTTTAAAATCTGTGTTCCTCCCCACAGATCATTAGCCTTGAAGCAAGTAGTTGGGTACTTCCTCAAACCACGCCCCTCCACACATTAAAACAATGAGAAAATCATGTTCTGAATGTGTCCAGGTCTAGGGGGTGGGTTCTCCTTACTCGACATTCCCTGGAAAGTGAGCGTTTTCCCTCCTTATATAAAAAATCATTTCCATCCCTGAGCGTCATTCTCCAGTCAGCTTTTACCAGTGTGGGCTTCGTTTGATTACAGTCTACGATGACTTCTAACAGCTGTGACGAAATACCATCGTAAGTGGCCTTCCATCATATTCTACATTGCTTTTTTTCGTGATATAATTGTGTATTCGCGAAATTTATATAGAGTTAAGTTTATTCGCAAGTGACTTTTTTTGTATAGTATATTGAAATGTGCTTTTTTTTTTATTTTAGTAGGAGCGCAGTTGTTAATGCTGAAGTAGACAGCTATACCGCGCCGGCTGTGTTTGAAGATGGGGACACGCTGTAAGTATTGTAGTCGTTTCACGCAAACAATAATTTTACAGATGTATACAGTATATACACATACATATATATATATATATATATATATATTATATATATATATATATATATATAATTTTGTATATATATATATATATATATATATATATAATATATATATATATATATATATATATATATATATGATACACACAGACCGTGCATGGAACAAGGAACTCTTCTGGGATAATTAAATCCACTATAGTCCGAATAAGTAATGGTAAATGACAAATACCATAGTTTTTCTTTTCATGATGCAAGCCCGACGTGGGCAACGGGTCTCTCGCAAAGAGGTCCCATAAATATAGCTTCCCTCACCAGCTAACAGGATCCAGCTTTGGGACATGGATCTAGGGTTTAAAGCAGCCTAGCCCCACTACATTTAGAACCTCAATATAAGTAAAAGACTCGTTGCATGCACGGTTCCATGCACGGTTTGTGTGTATCATAAAAAACTCAGGGAACCATTCTGAGTTCATTCCCATATATATATATATATATGATGAATAAAACCACGAAGGAAAGGAAACACAGAATGGTGCTTAAGCGCTTTCGTCTAATGACATCCTCAGGAACACTGAAGTACATAAAGAGTTACAGCCTATATATAGGTTACAGAAAAAAAAACCATATATATATATATATACAATAAACGGAGAAATAAAATTAAAAATTAAAGGATTGTGGGAGGGGCATACAAATTTGTAAGGAAAAACTATCGATTTTTAGCACAAGATCAAATGAATTGTTTCCAACCAATGTTATAAATAAAAAAATAAATAAATAAATAAAAAATACAAATTTATACTGGAAATCTGCCGGGTTTTAGCACTCTGCCCCTATTGTATATAAAAATAAATTGAAAAATAAAAGTTATTAGAGTGGCATACAAGTTTACCAAAGATTTGGCGTTCTACCCTTCTTATCTAAATCTGTTCTGAAGGAATTCAAAACAACAGGATCGAGTTGAAAAAGACCTTTGCTTATGTTGAAGTTATTTGTAAGTTGGATAATGGCAGACTCAAGAATATTTCTATTAACAATGTTGCTAGAGTGAAATAAAACTGAAGAATTATTCCAATCAATACAGTGAGATAACTCTGACAAATGGACAAAAAGGGCACTGGACGACTGTCCTGTTCTAACGGAATATTGATGCTGTTTTATACGTGTGTGCAAATCCTTTCCCGTCTAACCTATGTAAATGGAATCACATTGTTTACAACCAATTTTATAGATAATGCCTGAATTATTGGTAGGGCTATTTTTCACTATGATATTTTTCACAATATTGTTTATGAAAATACTACATTAATATCCAAAAGTTTAAGTACATTAGCAATGCCGAAAAAGCCAGGGAAAAATGGAAGTACTAAAATATTTTTTGACAAAGTACGAGTGTTATTATTGACACGATAGAAAGTTCGTTTTGCCTTGTTGAGACAAGATTCCATAAACGCAGATGAATAACACAGATCACTTCCAATACCGTTGATTTTTTCTAATTCGGCATCAATGTATTCCGGACTGGCGATCCTAAGGGCACGGAGAAACATTGAAGAAAAAATGGCCTTCTTAGTGGGGGTGTCATGTCCCGAGTAAAAGTGTACGTAGGACAAATTTTTTGTTTTTTTCCGATAGATACTAAACTTAAAACCTGGGCTTTCCCTATGTACACGCACATCCAAAAACGGGATTGAATTGTCTTGTTCCACTTCTAAAGTAAACTTAATGGAGGGGACTTCATCATTTAACTGGAGGAGGAAGTTATCCAGGTCACGATTCATTGGTCAGATACACAAAATATCGTCGACGTACCGCAACCAAGGGATACCAACCCCCAGGATTCTCGGATGTAAGTAATTTCGAAAAACTCCATATAAATATTGGAGAGGAGGGGCGAGAAGGGGTTGCCCATGGCCATCCCAAAAACTTGTTGATAATACTCGTTATTGAAAGTGAATTTACAGTCTTTGATGCAAAGCTTAATAAGTTCCAAAACAATGTGTGAAGGTAGTGGCAGGTCATACTTATGTAATTCTTGGGAGAGAAAGTCAAGCATATCGTCAATCGGCACTTTTGTAAACGTGACAAAACTGATCGATCTATCGTTAGTTTCAGTACGTGCATTATTCAATTTTTCAGTAAGATCCATGGAATTTTTTACATGTGAATCAGAGATAGTTCCGAGAATGGGGAACAAGACTTTGACAAGCCATTTGGAGAGTTTATAAGTAATAGAGCCCACCGAGCTAATAATAGGGCGCATAGGGTTGCCAGGTTTGTCGGTTTTAATAAGACCGTAAAGGTAGGGCAGAGAAGGTGAAGTGGACATGAAAAGCGGAATTAAGTCCTTATGATCTTTGAGAATGAGTTTTAAGCCACTATTAAATGATTTGATGGCGTTATCCTGCGGGTTCTTCCTAAGTCTGCTGTATGTGGCGGGGTCCTGGAGAAGCTCGTTCATCTTTCTGATGTAGTCCACTTTGTCCATAATAACTATGGTGATAGCCTTGTCTGCTTTAGTAATATGGAGCTCCCCATCTTTTGTTAATTGTGAGAGGCTATTGCGAAAACGTTTAGGAGAGTTATCTTCGTAACTACTATTCGCCGCACTATAAACAAGGCCTTTAACTATGTTAAACAAATACTGAGGGAGATTACACTGTTTTTCAAAAAAGCGAGACTGTAACAAATTTGTAAAGCTGAAGGTTTTTTAACAATAAAAAAGGACATACCATATCCAAGGGCACTTTTTGCATCGTCACTAATGTTTTTCGAAGAAAGGTTCAAAACACACTTTGAGCTTGCTTTTTTACTCCACTGACTATTTCGAATGAGACTTAATTTTTCGATCCAAAATGTTACGAAGTGAAGAAGTTCTCCGACGCAACTCGTTGTAAATTTCATCAAACAAAGGTTGGATCCACGGTTGGGGAATAACGGTTACAAAGTTACGTTTGGCAATGTTTAAATTTTTGAAGGCGGACCACTCATTTTGTCTGGTGACTTCAATATGTTTCTTTAAAATTAATCTGCTGAAGTTGTTGAACAGATGGTCGTCAATTTGTCTGAGGCGAATCGGAAGGAGAGGTTTGGGAAGAACTTGCTCCCCTAGACAATTAGTAAGAAACTTTCGTCGGATACGAATTGCATGCCCCTTCATTAATGTAGAAGAAAACACGGACACAAACGGAGACAAGAGAGGGAACAGCAAGCCGAAGGAACGCGTGGTGTTCATTATTAAAACCCACAAACCTGGCAACCCTATGCGCCCTATTATTAGCTCGGTGGGCTCTATTACTTATAAACTCTCCAAATGGATTGTCAAAGTCCTGTCCCCCATTCTCGGAACTATCTCTGATTCACATGTAAAAAATTCCATGGATCTTACTGAAAAATTGAATAATGCACGTACTGAAACTAACGATAGATTGATCAGTTTTGACGTTTGTTCATTGTTTACAAAAGTGCCGATTGACGATATGCTTGACTTTCTCTCCCAAGAATTACATAAGTATGACCTGCCACTACCTTCACACATTGTTTTGGAACTTATTAAGCTTTGCATCAAAGACTGTAAATTCACTTTCAATAACGAGTATAATCAACAAGTTTTTGGGATGGCCATGGGAACCCCTTGTCGCCCCTCCTCTCCAATATTTCTATGGAGTTTTTCGAAATTACTTACATTCCGAGAATCCTGGGGGTTGGCATCCCTTGGTTGCGGTACGGCGACGATATTTTGTGTATCTGACCCATGAATCGTGACCTGGATAACTTCCTCCTTCAGTTAAATGATCAAGTCCCCTCCATTAAGTTTACTTTAGAAGTGGAACAAGACAATTCAATCCCGTTTTTGGATGTGCGTGTACATAGGGAAAGCCCAGGTTTTAAGTTTAGTATCTATCCGAAAAAAAAAAACAATTTGTCCTACGTACACTTTTACTCGGGACATGACACCCCTACTAAGAAGGCCATTTTTTCTTCAATGTTTCTCCGCGCCCTTAGGATCGCCAGTCCGGAATACATCGATGCCGAATTAGAAAAAAACAACGGTATTGGAAGTGATCTGTGTTATCCATCTGCGTTCATGGAATCTTGTCTCAATAAGGCAAAACGAACTTTCTATCGTGTCAATAATAACACTCGTACTTTGTCAAAAAATATTTTAGTACTTCCATTTTTCCCTGGCTTTTTAGGCATTGCTAATGTACTTAAACTTTTGGATATTAATGTAGTATTTTCATATAACAATATTGTGAAAAATATCATAGCAAAAAATAGCTCTACCAATAATTCAGGCATTATCTATAAAATTGGTTGTAAACAATGTGATTCCTTTTACATAGGTCATACGGGAAAGGATTTGCACACACGTATAAAACAGCATCAATATTCCGTTAGAACAGGACAGTCGTCCAGTGCCCTTTTTGTCCATTTGTCAGAGTTATCCCACTGTATTGATTGGAATAATGCTTCAGTTTTATTTCACTCTAGCAACATTGTTAATAGAAATATTCTTCAGTCTGCCATCATCCAACTTACAAATAACTTCAACATAAGCAAAGGTCTTTTTCAACTCGATCCTGTTGTTTTGAATTCCTTCAGAACAGATTTAGATAAGAAGGGTAGAACGCTAAATCTTTGGTAAACTTGTATGCCACTCTAATAACTTTTATTTTTCAATTTATATTTATATACAAGAGGGGCAGAGTGCTAAAACCCGGGCAGATTTCCAGTATAATTTTTTTTTTTTTATAACATTGGTTGGAAACAATTCATTTGATCTTGTGCTAAAAATCGATAGTTTTTCCTTACAAATTTGTATGCCCCTCCCACAATCCTTTAATTTTTAATTTTATTTCTCCGTTTATTGTATATATATATATTGGTTTTATTTTTTCTGTAACCTTTATATAGGCTGTAACTCTTTATGTACTTCAGTGTTCCTGAGGATGTCATTAGACGAAAGCGCTTGAGCACCATTCTGTGTTTCCTTTCCTTCGTGGTTTTATTCATCATAAATATTTTTCACGTGTTACTTTCGTGAAATAGTTTTCATATATATATATATATGGACGCTTGTGTCGAAGAGCGTCCGCACAAGGAGAAGAGAAAGAACGAACAAATGAAAAATGAGGCACCGCCCATTTGTTCGTTCTTTCTCCTCTTCTTGTGCGGACGCTCTTCTACACAAGCGTCGTTCTTTACATTAAATATACTGCGTGTTGTTTGCAGTTAAAATGTATATATCTACAGCATGAGAAGGTGCCCCCTCAGGGCATTCGATTCCGCTCGTATGTAGGAGAATTACGACTTCTGATTGATCGAGGGCCTTGGTGTAGTGGATAGCATGTCCGACCGGCAATTGGAAGATCCTGGGTTCGATTCCTGGGAGGTGCCTCATTTTTCATTTGTTCGTTGTTTCTCCTCTTCTTGTGCGGACGCTTTTCTACACAAGCGTCGTTCTTTACATATATATATATATATATATATATATATATATAGGGAGGCAGCGTCTTGGGTTAGGGGATACTCTCTGTCCTTACACACCCCATTTAAAGAGATTCCTCTGCCGAGCGGTGCCCCCCATAGTACTGTGAGGTATTGAAAAACTCATGATCTTCACTTGCCCCACAAACGCCTTTAAATGGGAGACCCATAATGGGTGCACACACATTTCTACATTACTGTACAGTCTTTACAGCCACACCTACACTTTTCCTCGTATGTGTATACACAATACACGATTACGAACACAGTTAGGTAGACCAGCCATGAGTGGATCCTAGGGTCTTTGTTGGTCTGAAACATTATAACATTATATATATATATATATATATATATATATATATATATATATATATATATACATATATACAGAGAAGTGTTTTTACGTTCTCCAGAGCAGAATCGGGGATTCTACTATTTCATGCTGTAGACCAGCGGTGTCCAACACGTTCGCCACTCACCACATATGGCGAATCGGCCATTGATATGTGGCGAATTGGTTCTTGTATAAATACTGAATTTATTTTGAATTTCACCATAATTAACAAAAATGTTTTCTCTTGTTTCAGACATGGATAAGTTTGTGATTAAAAAACGGAAAAATGAATCCGACAGAAGTGTTGGTTCAACTGATAGTGAAGAAGTTAACACTTCAGCCAATACTGCAACAAAGAGAAAGCGAGATTGGAAGAGCATTGCGCGTAAATTTCACGACAAATGGGATTTGAAATTTAATGTCATGAAAATTAACGAAAAATCGGCTTGTATACTGTGCTAAAAATATTCACCGAAAACAAGGTGGACAGTGTAAAGAAACATTTTCAAAATGAGCAATGAGAGTTTGATAAGAAGTTTCCTTTGGGTAAACAAAATCGAGTGGACGAAATCCCTCATGAAGAAATGCTAGCAATACGTGGGCTAAGAGGCCGCACTCGTAGTATTGACATTTTTGAAGCGTTCAAAGATGTTGCAGAAGAGTTTGAATTGGATTTGAAGAAGTTACCTTCAGTCACAGTGATTTGCTTAATAAATTTCAAATATTTGCAATTTCAATGTTTTATTCTAAATTCATATTGAATTCCTATTTATCTTGTTTATCTATTTGTTCCAATTTATCGATATGAAAATAATATAAAATCCTGTTAGACACCGCTGTTTTATATCATGTGGCGAATATAGGTAAAATTTCGCCATAATGTTGGCGAGAATCAAAATCATGTTGGACACCGCTGCTGTAGACAATCGTTCGCTTTTTCGTCCCACTCGGTTGACCGCGCTTGTTGGACCCTACATCCGGGGGATTCGTCGACTCCGTTGGGCGCTAGGAGTGCACCATGTTGTTCTATACAAAACATGTAAGTGAAATAATTATATGTCCACATTCCATCCCCATGAATGAGACTGATCTGATTTCTGTAAACGAGCTTAAATTGCAAATTCTGTTTTAGTTTGATCTGTATGTACAAATACCTTATATATATATATATATATATATATATATATATACTGCAGATCTAGCTACTTGAAATGCGGTGGGGGTTATTTTTTATTTTTATTTAAGAAAAGATTCATTTCTCTTACGCAATTATAGAGCACTCGCATACTTTATAATTAGCCTGGTGCAGCGTCAGATCAGTAAACAATCTTCTTACCAGAATACTTTATTTATTCCGACGATTTTTTCCCTTGTATCATCTATTCATTTTATTATGCATCTGTCGGCTAAATTACAGAACTAATTATTTATTTTGAGGAAGGTGAAATTTAGAAAACAATTCTACAATATTCGAGGAATCGTGTCAGTATAATTTTTATTATCATATTAAAACTGCAGGTCTAGATTGGTGTGACAGTCCATTCTATAATTTATTTTACTGTGAATCGTCATTTAAGCTGTAGGCCTAAGCTGGTGTGACAATCCGCACCAAAGTTTTACTTTAATCCTAAGAAACGTAATTACAAGTGTAAGTCAGGGATGTAATCTTGATCATGCCCTCAGACCAGTGCCGGCCTTAGGGGTGTGCGAACCGTGCGGTCGCACAGGGCCCGCAACTTAGGGGGGGCCCGAAAATTTCACAGAAATTTACCATTGACGTCAGAGTGCCAAAATTGGTGTAAATTAATGTAATTTATTTGTGTAATATTGTGTAATATATATTTGTGTATTAGCTTGATTTTTCTTTTCTTCTCAGTCATTTAAAACAGTAGATAGATTTTAATGAAAAGATTTTTGTTACTTATATACACCTGCAATTGGTTTATGTTTATTTTTATTAAATCTAGTTAATTCTTTTATGTTTTAGTATTCTTATATTACAATTGCCAAATATTCATTTGTAGTTGATTAAGTTATTTTTTTTTGTATATTTACAAACTTTATTTTGTGTATTTACTTTTGTTGAATATCCTAATTAAATTGAATTATCCTATTCCTAATTAAATATCCTAAGGCCGGCGCTGGTTGAAACCTCTTATGATAGTTTAAATATTTGATAATAATAAAGTAATAAGTAGTAATAATAGTAAAGGCTGTTGGTCTGTTGGTATTCTGTTACAGGTGCACTTGTATAGTTAAATTTTACTTGTTGTACTTGTTAACAATCTACTAAAATAAAATGATTAGCAATGAAAAACAATTTGACTTGTGTCATGGGGGGCCCGTACAGTATACTCTGCACAGGGCCCAAAATATCCTAAGGCCGGCGCTGCTCAGACACACAACTGCTTATATATATATATATATATATATATATATATATATATATATATATATTCGGAATGTTTGTTGAATTTTTTTGTTTTAAAAAGTTTTAATTAAAATCTAGCTATGGTATATGGTAATTTTACACAACTGATTTAAGCGAACAGAAGCCTACTTATAATTTACGTAAACTTAATTTAAAGGGAATACATTTCTTCATTTTTTCTTTTAAAGCAGTGGAGTTGAGGTTGATCATTTTGCAGAAGCGTTCCAGAATGCTGTGGAGGAAATCCAACTTAGCCCCAATGAGACGGAAAGAGGGCGATGAATCAGATGTTTTACATCACAGCACGAAAACGAATTAATTGCAGAAATAATGTAATTTTTTTCTGTATTGACCGAAAAGGATAAGAATGAATGCCGATTATATTATGCTATTTATTATTACATTGTGAAATGAAGTGCGAGATTTTTAATTCTTATAAACTATTTCCACATATTTTAATTAGATAAATGCATCACACGAACAACCTTGTTTTTCATCGCATTCTGCACAACAATATATATATATATATATATATATATATATATATATATATATATATATATATATAATCAATTTAAATAAATTACAGATTTAATAACCATTACATTTTAAATTAGTTACAGAACAAAATTAAAATATTCGCTCTTAAGCGTTACACAAATTACACTGGTCGACAAAATAGAACTTTTTTCTCATCAAAGATGTATACACACTTTTCTATAGCAGTTTTGTACGCTGACTTCAAATCTGTTTTTGGTTCTCCTCTAGCACAGCTAGTTATCGAAATATGACTGGTTTTAATTTCAGCACAATTTATTGTAAAAGTACAACTTTATTCATAAAAAGAAATGTACACCAACCTAAAAACGTTGCGAGTACGATTTTCTTTTGCAAACCTTGTCCAAATCGTTGCGGTACAACATCCAGTAGTTGTCTGCCAGCATATTTTCGTTCCAGAAACCTTGGTAGCAAGTTTCCATTGACTGGATGTCTTGATGGAAGCGTTCCCCCTGTTCATTACTCACCATGCCAAGGTTTTCGGGAAAGAAATCTAGATGCGAATGTAAAAAATATGTTTTCAAGGACATGCGACAGCCCATTTCTTGATATGCATCGAGCACTTTCTGAACTTCATCTTTGTATGCGGGAGACTTGTGGCTACCCAAGAAGTTTCCACAAATCCACTTGAAAGTCTGCCATGCTTTTAGTTCTAAGGCGTCGAGGCTTTCTTCAAAGTATTCATCCTGCAGAATCTCCCTGATTTGGGGCCCCACAAAGATTCCCTCCTTCAATTTCGCGGTACTGATGTTTGCAAATTTCTCAAAAAGGTATCAAAACCCTCTCGAATTCGCTTTATCCATCGCTTTCACAAAATTTTTCATTAAACCGAGCTTAATGTGGAGAGGTGGCAGGAAAATCTTTGGATCAACTAAAGGGACATACTGGACACTGCCCGTTCCTGGCTCGTATGTGCTTCTTTGATGCCAGTCACTTCTGATGTAATGATTCGCGGTAGCACGGCTGTCCCATAGGCATAGGAAACAACAGTATTTCGTGAACCCTCTTTGCATGCCCTTTAACATACCAATGGCTTTGAGATCACCACAGATATTCCATTGATGAGTGCTGAATCGGATTGCTTCGAGTAGTATATTCATGTTATCGTATGTCTCCTTTAGATGAACGGAGTGGGGATCGGGATGGACGGCTTTAAGTTCATGTTATGCAGGAGAACCGCTTTCAAGCTTCGCTGTGAGTAATCAATGAAGAGGCGTCACTCAGATGGTGTTTGACTGTGTGCACATGTGACAAGTTCTCGAGAAGTCTAATGATATCATGGCAATAGCAGAGCGGACCGTCTACTGTAAAGAATGTCGCCAAATCATGGTTTCGTTTTCGATAGTGACACACTCGGACGTTCTTCTCAAGTAAGTGTTTCTGCTTGAATCTCGAGGAGAGAAGTTCTAAGTTCTCTTTGGAGAGGGCTAGGTCTCTAATGAGGTCATTCAACTCGTTTTGGGTAAGCCTCTCCAGCTCCGATTGCACTTCGTCAGGTGTGTATTCAAGATCGGCCGAAGGTCACGCATCTCCGCCGATCGCACCTTCGTCGGATTCCCTTTCGTCTTCTAAAGAATTGAGTCCATGCTCTGGAGGCACTAGAATCGGCATCGTGTCATCGTGAGGGACCGGTCTTATCGCGAAGTCTATGTTCGGATAAACGATGTTATGCTTGTTCTTCACGGAGAATTCAGTTATGTTAACATTACAAAAGTAACAATCGCCATGATGGTTTCCCGGCTCCCTCCATATCATGGGTATAGCGAACGGCATCTACTTTTTCCTTTGGTTCAACCAATCACGCAATCCATTCGAACAAGCGATACAGATAACATGTAGCGCCCACGCCTTCTCTTCGTTGTCTAGTGGACTGCCAAAGTATAACCGGTAAGTTTTCCGAAGATCCATCGTCATTCTACGCCGTTGGGAACAATTTTAAATAATTAATTAGCTGTCCTGAAGATATTTACCGTTGCAATTTAGTTACATCCCAATTTTAGCTTGGGAAAAATAGATACATTATATATACGTAAAATAAAATTTTGAATTTCACACAACACATCGAGTGACTACAAACGGGAATCAGATTTTTATCTGTCTGCACACAAATTTATCATTAGCTTCAGGTTTACACGAGTGGAGTAATTTTAGGAAATCGGTAAATTCGTTCCCGCGGGCCAAATGCATGAAAAAACATACGCAGTACTGCCCACAGACTTTGCTGTACAGACTCTGGAAATAATATGGATTTCAAACTATTTGTGGAATTTGTAGTTTTTCGAAAATTTTTAAAATAATGGCATCATTCCCTATTTTTACAAATTGCCCCCTTCTCTACTGCTCACGTCTGTGTTCACGATAAATGCGCCGCAGTCTCTCGTGATTGAAGTTTTACCGTTTCATTCTCCGCAAACACTCCTATAAATTTGCCACGCGTGAAATGATCATACTTCATCACCCTCTGCAATGTAACCGTATCCATTTTTAAAAGTCCTTCATGACTCCCATAAAGCGGTCAATTTCGATTAGGGCCTGAGACTCAAGATAAACTACTATGCTAATAGGTTCGACTAGTGGCTTGTCGAATTCAAGTCTAAATGAGGCGTTTTCTCTCTACAGGGGGCTCAAGTTTGTGTTTATGCTCCTCTTGAAGTCGAATGAGAGATCTAAAGGGTACAGGTTGACCCGCTCGATGAATTAGTTCTGCGTTAACACTGTACTTACCCCGTCATATCCACCGACGCTATGCCCTAGGTTGTTTATGCTTTCGCGCAAAGCGAAAACTCGTCGTCTGTAGAAGAGCTCGTTTCCAGTGACCCGCTAATGCCAAATCGTTGACAACCAGAATTATATTTTTAAGACCAAAATTTTTTAATTTAAATGCAGATTTTTTTATATTTTCCATTCATAGAAATGTTCCTGCAATCTAATTAATTTTCTTTTAGGCAGAATCCCGAGCGCAACATTTTCTATTTGCTTGGATTTTAAACCTGAAGGGACTGTGAACACCTTCATTTGGACTTTATTAATCGGGTATTTGACTGTGGCACGCAGTAAATTTTTTTAAATTTTCATCTGCATAGCAGAGCTTAATTTCACACGGCGTACGCGGAGATATGTTTCCATAATATGAATTACCACAGGCTTCCCACTCTCTTCTTGGGGAGCATCCAGAAGAGAGCATCCAATTAAATCAAACGTAAGGTTTGAACTTTTCAGACTCCCATTTAAGTCTCTCACAATATATTCGGTTGTGTCATAATGCCCTGGACCTAGTGTTACTTCTGAACTGTACTACTGCACCTCCCCCTCTAGGCTGAACGCATAGTATCGTCTCGAGTTACTCCTGCCTTTTCACATTCATCGCAGTTTCTAAGAATCATAAAAACGGTTTCTTTCTTATCAATACTTAAAAACTTGGTGGCCAATTGAAATTCGCATATTTCAACCTCATACGATTCACGCTCCAAATCGATGGGCCTATGCAGTTCTGTTATAAATTTGGACAGGGTATTGTTAGGATGTACAGAAAAAGAGACAGAGTACGGGAATGTGACGTAGAAGTGGTTAGGCGACATGTTGTATACTATTTAAGCTTCTTTATTGCATCAGCATTTATATAGGTGTTGAAGCTTTCTGGATACCTTAGCCATTTTACCAGGTACATTTTTCTCTTTCCTAAACCTTTGCTTCCTAAAATTGTTTCAATTTTAAACACTTTTTTCCAAAATTAAATGTCACTTTCTGCAACTCCTTGCCGTAAAACCCACCTTCAATTTCTTCCCCATTCAAATCTTCAACGTAATACATCATCACTTCTTTAGTCTTCACTGATCTAACTTTAAAAATTTCGCGAGTCCACCCTTGCTCAAATCCCATCGAAAAATTATTCCCTGAACGCGACAGTCTCACATACTCATTGATTTTGAAACGCGCAGCTCGTGGTGATGCTCTGCGACTATCTTTTCTCGCTTCAAGCTCTGTAGGTGTATCTCTTTACAAAATCTCGTCAGGAAATGTACCAATCGTACGGTGGTGTGAACGGTTGTAGGATGATGCCAACGGTTCCAGAAAGCCTATATATATCTGTACGTGTTTTTATGTGTGAAATAGCGATGCATACATTCCTTTATGATACGTTGAACTCTTTCGGCTGAAGATGCCTTATGCACAGAATTGGTAGTGTAATAACTGATATTAAACTCTGCCAACATGTTCTGGAAAGGTCGGCCTATAAATTCTTTTCCCAAGTCTCTACAGAAATAACCGGGGATCCTCTTTTCCTTTAACTTCACTGCTTTTGTAGCTTGAAGAGGTATTGGCCTCAAGTATCTAGAGAATACATCTATTATAAATAGTATGTATCGATAGGCCTCATTATACACCGAATACCTTTGGATGTTAGTTAAATCAACCTGCCAAATAGAATCAATCGATGCGGCTACTGTCTATTAACTCCCCCGTAAGAAGCTGGTTTAGAAATATCATAATAGTGCTTTCTTAATATGTTAGTCATTTGCGTATTTTAGAGGCGTTCGGGTAGGGTTGTGCGTTACTGATTGGCCTCTTCTTCTCCCTCTTCAGAGAAGTTACCACCGTAGCCGAAGGCGCGTTCTGCTGTGATACATGCATTGCTTGCCCCAAGTCATTTAATCTGTTCCAGTTCCCTATCAGCGTTTTTGGAATGTTTATTTGTTGTAGTCTCACTTTAATGTTCCCAACCTGCCGGTGATGGCCTATCCCACTTTCTCACCAAATCATGTACGATATCAATAACTTTCGAACCCTGTACCTTTGACCCTTCAACAACAACCTCGCCTGCATCGGACCATTGTATAAGGGGATCCTCACTCAATAGATTATAAAGACTTAGTCCTTTATTCCTCATTGTATGAGGGAGACTATTTTTTAATTCATACTCGAGGTGTTGCGGACTCGTACCGTTGTTCTTTGCTTGTTCGTCTATAGGCTTACCATGATCAGTTTCGTCCCCATGTTTGACAACTACGGAGAACTCCACCGGTTTCTTATAATGTTCGTAATGATGAAGAAATTTCTGAAGAACTTCTTGGTATAAGATTCTTTTCTTGTCTGGAGTCCTTTCAATGTTTAGTAGGTTCCCCAATTCGCTTTCCATTCTTTTAAGCCTGTTTTTACTGGGTTCTAGAACCGAATTTATACTGTTTGTGTTTTGTAGTGAAGCATACACCTAGTGTGGAATCGCGACTACTTTCTTCATTATATTAAATTAGACAATAAAGGCCCCAAAACTGGAAATAAAATGGGGAGGAATGAACCCCATATTTGTACTATAATTCGCTTTTTCTTTCCCATAGTTTGTCTTTCACGAGCGAGTGCGTGTATTATGTTCTTGTAACGACGTAAGCGACACTTCTGAGAGTGCTTCATTGGTACATTGCATTTTATAACGTTAAAACAGATTTCATAGATGCATTTTCAATAGTCGGGATCAATATTTTTAACAAACAGGTGCTGGAGAGTTCGTGGCAGTCGATGACAGATTTTTATTAATTCAAGATATTTCTTTAAACTCTTTGTCATTCTGGGACATACACCGTTTCAACCTCATTTGAGAATATATTCGTTCTTAGAAGCACCTTAAACGTGTTTCGCGGGCGAAGGTCACAAACCAAATATCCGCAACGCTGACTAGTAGTTTCTTTATAAACGTCCAAAACTCTACGGTGATTCGGGAACATTTGGCTGGCTAATACCCCAATTTTTGATACATCTCGACGCTGAGCGAGTAAGAGTAGATATTGTGTTTAGCGATACATCGCGCATGTACCTATTTTTGAAAAATAGATTCTGATTGTTGAAGAATACGTTTATGTTAAGATGGTGGGAGAATACTGTAAATGTCTCGACAAACATTTTATCCATTTATAACATGAGATCGGCAATTATAATAACCGGGTGCTCTTTCCCCTTTATAGAACTAACATCATAAACACCTTTGTGGAACAAAATATCATCTTGGTATTCGCTGAATACGGATTGGTACGTCGAATAGCACCATATAACTTTATGCACAGTTTGAGAACGTGTCGTCCTTATTTTTAATGATTTTAAGCATAAACACGGTTTTACCGCAGCCTGTAGTACCGGATATAATGCATGTAGAAGGGCTCGTGAACCTGAATTTTTCTACAGAATCCCTCTCTAACACGTCACACTCTTCAGTGGAACATTTACAAAATATAATAAAATTTTAAGTGTGACTCCTTATATTCTTCAATGTTGTTTTTCTCCTTCCCCAGAACCGTGAATAATGACGAAGATGGGGCACTCTAACAGCAACATGTACCCATCGTGGATACTGCAGATGAAGGTGATGATCTACGGATCTCCAGAAGCTAAGGCTAACAAAGACCCTAAGATCCACTCTAAGGTTAGCCCGAGAGAAAGGAAAGAGTAGGGGGTTAAGAGAAGAAAATAAGGGGTTAAGTAAGGAGGAACACCTATCACTCGTGGGTTAACAATCATTCAGAAAAAGAGAAAAAAGACACCATCATCATCCGCCGGCCACTGCCGACAAGTCAGAAAAATAGTCGGTGAGAATAGGAGAGGGGTGGAAGATGAAAAGAAGTAAAATAAGAACGCTTACAAACCATGCAAACAGTCTTAACTCACTGTCATACCATGCAAACTACAAACATGCAAGAAAAGAGAATTACAGACATGCAAAGTAAGGAGAGGATAAGAAAAAGAAAAAAAAGTAGGTAAAGTTAAACAAAACGTGGGTTAGTTTACGCTACGAGCTACATCTACGTTCGTGTTAGTCTAATTTTTTTTTTTTTATTGCTGGCATCACACGCTGGCATGTCACAAGCTGGCATTAATCGTCAACAGACTCATCCTCGACCACCACCCCCAGAGCTCCTGTGACTAATTGTTTTTTTATTTTAAACAACGTTGATATTTTTAAAATGTCTGTCAAGACGGTTCTTAAACATATTAACGCTGGTAGAATGAACGACTGACGCGGGAAGATTATTCCATTTATCAATTACTTTAAACGTAAAGAAGTTTTTAGCGATATTAGTAATGAAACGTCTGCCACGCAACTTAAATCCGTTATTACGAGTATTACTATTATCGAAAGTGAACAATTTGTCAAAATTTACATTATCGATGTTATTAACGATTTTGAAAACTTCAATAAGCTCCCCCCTTAATCTCCTAGTTTCGAGTGAATACAGGTCTAACTCTTTAATCCTATCTTCATAAGGCTTGTTGCGCAATGACGGAATTAGTTTCGTGGCACGACGTTGAACCCTTTCTAACCTATCAATATCCTCACGCAAGTACGGGCACCAAAACTGAACTGCATATTCTAAATGAGGCCTGACTAGGGACTTGTAAAGGGGCAATATAATATCCTTCGATTTAAATTCGAAATTACGCGCTATGAAGCCTAACATCCTATTAGCTTTTGCGCAAGACTCCAGGCACTGGTTCCTAACCTTTAAATCCTTAGATACGCGTACGCCTAAATCTACTTCTTCGTCAAAACTCGCTAACTCCCTATCATCCATCGTGTACGTGTAATTATTATTGAGAGAACCTATATGCAAAACTTTACATTTGTCTACGTTAAATTGCATCTGCCACTTATCTGTCCACTCCATAATCCTATTTACATCGTCTTGGAGCCTACTACTATCGTCCTCGTCAACAACCTTACTGCCTATTTTAGTATCGTCCGCAAGTTTTGACACGTTACTAGTCAATCCTACATCTATGTCGTTAATGTAAATTACGAATAGCAATGGGCCTAACACTGAACCCTGTGGGACACCGCTACCTACATCTAACCACCCCGATTCACTACCATTAACTACGACCCTCTGTCTCCTAGCACGAAGCCATTCTTCTAACCAGTTAGCTACCTGACCACGTATACCGTGCGCTTTGACCTTCGCAATTAGTCTCCTATGCGGAACTGTATCGAACGCCTTTTTAAAATCTAAATAAATAACGTCAGCTGCTCTATGCCTATCGTATTCGCGCACTATTTCGTTATAAAATTCTAACAAATTAGTTAAACAAGATCTATGGCGTCGAAACCCATGCTGACTACTATTAATCAAATCTCTACTTTCTAAGTAAGGATGATACGATCCCTAACTACAGATTCCAAAAGTTTACCGACAATTGACGTTAAGCTAATGGGCCTATAATTGCTAGCTACTGCGCGGTCGCCTTTTTTAATAATATGCGTGACGTTAGCTAATTTGAAGTCTTCAGGAATAATCCCCGTTTCGAGTGACTGATTAAAAATCTTCGTTAAGGGGCCTACGATAACGTCTTTCAAATCTTTCAAATGTCTGGGATAAAAAGCGTCAGGGCCTGGAGCCTTGCTAACTTTTAGCCTATCGATATAATGCGCAATCTCAGCCTCGTAAACAGTTATTTCATCCAAAATAGTCTCGCTACTAAATGGAACGATATCGTCCACGTCGGGGACATTATTTACGTCTTCTACGGTAAAAACTGTCGCAAAAAAGTTATTGAAAATACCCGCCATCGCCTGAGCGTCAGAAGCCAAAGCGCCATAACATCCACTAGAGGGCCTATGTTATCTTTTACCGGCTTACGATTATTAACGTATTCAAAAAAACTTTTTTGGATTATGATTACTATCCGCAGCTATAAGTATCTAAATTACGCTTGGCATTCCTAACTGATCTTTTAACCTGACGTCTAAGCTCGATATATTAAAGTTAGCTGCCGTGCCATTGCGCTTATTAAGTCTATACGCTCTATTACGCTCGTTTATGAACTCGCCTATTTCCCTAGTCCACCACTTCGGCCTACCATGATTTCTAGCGCGCTTGGGCCTACGAGGAATGAACTCCCTTTCAATATTCCTAAAACTTTCTTTAAACGCCACCCAACGCAAATTTGTGTCATTACCCATAAATAAGTTATCCCAGTCCACTACTCTCATCCTATCCGCAAAACTATCAAAATTAGCCCTACGAAAATCAGGGACTTCCATTACGTTACTATCCTTAGTGTTTTCTATCAATAACTTAAACCTAAGAATTTGATGATCACTACATCCTAAACTCTCGCCTACTTCTAAACCTTCGACTATATTCTCGCCGTTCGTCATCACCAAATCTAAAATATTATCACCGCGCGTTGGTTCGGTAACTATCTGTCGTAAAAAGTTATCGTCCATAAACTCAACCAATCTCAAACCCTCCTCATTACCAGTAAAATTCTCGTAATTAACATTAGGGCAGTTAAAGTCTCCGACAATTATACTATTCCGATTGTCAATAAAATTACCAAGAAGTGAGTAAAATGTAGTATCTGTATCGAGGGGTTGAACTGGAGGTCTATAAACAACAACAAAATTAAAACTAATACTACGCGCCCTAACTTCAACGCATATCGCATTAATTGCTGCCAGAAAATCTAACTTAACCTCGATAGCCCTAAGGGAATTACGAATGTACAGCTAAACGCCTCCACCAAACCTATGTAACCTATCATTAGTAAAGAGTTTAAAACCCGGTATATCAAGTTCCCCCAACAAGTCCCGAGTCACGGTATTTAACTAAGTTTCAGTGATAGCAAGTATATCATAGTTGCCGGAATAAATGATCGCCTTAAATTCATTTAATTTATTTCTAATACTATGCGCGTTACAATGAAAGACGTTTAAGTTATTTTTTACCACGGGCTCGCGTTTTAAACTATTTATCACGTCGGGCCCGCGTTCCCCGGACCCACAACATTGAAAGAAGGCTTCGACCTATACAGCTTTCGCACGTTTTCGTCTATTAACCTACCTAGCCTAGCATTACCTATTTCATTAAAATGCACCCCATCTTTTATAAAAAGGCTAGGATCACTGAATTCGGACCACAGCTTTACGAAGGTACATTTTCCTCAGCACAAATCTCTTCTAATTTATTATTCAAAAATATTGTTTTTGACATAATCCTAAGGCCCAACCCGTGCCTAGGGGTAATACCTAGAACTAAAGACCTATCTGACCTCGCCTTCAGGGACCTAATTAACCCCCTATATCTCTCCAAAAGGTCAGGCACTCTCGTATCGGGCCTATAGAGTTGTTGCCTCCGACCATCGTCACCAACATTGAGTGACGGGAGGCAACGTTAATCCTATCCACTTCGTCTCTAACTCTGTCAACCCTGGCCCCTGGGAGACAGACCCTCCTCCTCTTGGTTGGATGCCGTTCAACCAACTCTTTGTCCATGTGGCGCACTAAAGAGTCCCCAATTAAAATAGTTTCCCCCTCATTCACGTCCCTTTCCAAATGGGCGAAAGGGTTCGAAACCTCTATAGGGGGGGATTCCTATCACCTAACGTACGCGGCCTAGCTCCACCCTTAACCTCTCTATATCCCTCGCTATCTATTACTCTCGGACTAACCTTAACCCCTTCCTCAACTCTATCCAACCTTCCCGACAAGCTACCTAAACTAGAAACTAGGTTACGCACCTCACCCTTCAAATTACTAAAGTCTTCAACGTTAGTATTGGTTCAGCTTCCGTCAACCGTAGCCCTACCCCTGCCCTCATCAAGCGTTGCAAGTCTTTCGGTTATCTCACGTACACTGCGTTTTATGTCAACTAATTCCTCCATGAACTCGCAAAAGAAACAAACTGATCTATCGGTAATCGCCATAAGACCGCCGTTATAATCCTTAAATTCCGAATACCACCGGTTTACCCTACACCTAACACGCGACGCTTTCTGCGACGGCATCGCGCAGTTAAAAATTAGTTTAAACCGTCACAGGTATAAGTTAAATTAAGCCGGCACGCTATGAAAACTTGTAAATCGCTAAAAACCACTAATATTCAATTACTTAACTATAACAACGTGAATTTAAACGCAAGTATATAAAATTCAAAACTATCCAAAAGTAAAATTCTCAGCAATATACAAAAGTAGATGCAATATTAGAGAGCTCAGGAATGCGTCCGTTCAGTACAGAGTGTACTATAGTGTAGCTGTTGTTGAGGATACGAACTGTTTCACCAATGTCACGCCCACTCGCGTTCCGGAGTCCTTAGCAGTGACAGCCGTAGCACCCACACTCTCCAATTCGGATAGAAATCGGGTGAATGAGGATGCTAACAGCTCCATTATTGAAACACCTTTCATGGCAGGCATAAAACGTGTAAATCTCTTCAAGAACACGTAGGCCCAGGGTGCTCAAACCGCGGCACATGTGCCAAACCTGGCACATTGTGACTCTGACGATGACACATGAACACTCGTCAAGGCAAATAAAAATATCGATGGTTATAATGCTGCACCAGCCTGAATTCAGAATGTCCTCGCGTAATCAAGAAATTTCAGAATTTTCGGAGTGGTAATTGGAAACTCTTCTGAGACTGCCTGGAGCCCTTGCGCAATAAGATTTAAAATTCAGGTACTGAATAATCATTCATGTGTTAAGTGCGCCATATTTGACAAATTGGCTGGAGAAGCAAGTACACAAGGCTTTGTAATGCAGGTACCGTAAAGAAAACGTAAAATATAGTTATAAAATACACACGACATTTATTGCTTTACTAATAATGCAATTTATTTGTACAATATAAAAAAGTATATTAATTTAGGCCTCTTCGACATAGCCAAAGTGGCACATTACGTTTTACATTTTGAAAAAATGGCATAAAATAGCACGATTGTCTTAAGTTTGGGCACCACTCAGGGCCGTTAGTCCTTCAGTAAGTTCTGAAAATGTAATAAAACCTCAACCCTCTACGTCTTTCGGTACACCCCTTACAGTAGCTCCTTCTACAAATATAACTGTACCCACTTATCCCTGTTCAATACCGCCTCCCACTCTACCCACCGCCTCAGCAGCAATACCTCAATCTGTAGACGGCGGCATATCATTCGAACTGGTGCACAACGTCACCTCCACCCCGGCCCTGCTTTAAAGCTGCTACGTAGTCAGGGTTGATCCACGAACCATGCATAAGAATGGAACTGCTTGAACACGGAAAGGTGATCCCTTGAAAAGAGGAAACAAGCTTATACAGATGGAGATAAAAGGAAATGTTTAGTTTAAAGACATTCTATTATTCACAGCTTGTATATTAGCTAAGCTACACAAGGTGATGGGCATAGACGCTGAAGTTTCAAAAGGTTATTTCCCTTACACATTCGTTACTGAAGACATTTAAAATTATGTAGGATCACCACTCTCCAAACATTACTTTAACTATGACAGTATGAGTGCAAGCGACCGTGTCGATTTTGAGAGGTATTACAACAGCTTTAATGATACCAATCCTTACAAAATACCAGATGAATGTGAACGTTATTGTGTGAACGATGTATGCGAAATTAGAGCATGCTTCCAAGGATGTACATAGCGCGTTTCAACTGTGATCCGCTACAAACCGAAACTACGATTGGATCATTGTGTTTTGCCGTATTCAAGAATAACTTCATGCCTAAAGACAAACTTGGTGTCATTCCCCGAAACATTCCGCGCAGTTATGGGTATAAGGCTATTTACTGGCTCACACGCATACAACAGCAGACAGATGTGTGTTTGTGTGTGTGTGTGTGTATAAAGCATGCTCGGAACACGGGAGAAGTGGCAATCAAGATCAATGGTCGTGTTTTTGGGTCGATTGTCTAAGTGAGAACCCCACCAATGGTGAGAAGTCAGTGTACTCCTTTAACGGATGCTGGATGCATGGACGCCCACGTCCTAAGTGTGGTATCATAGGACATATCCATGGCAGATCAACTGCCACTAGTCTCGCATGGACCCGTCACAAACATACCTGTACCGGCGACCAACTTATAAACTCCCAGTTCACTCACAAGGTTTTGTAGGAACACGAATATGACACCTGAATGGAGGTCGATGAGCAGCATCTCGAACAAATAAGGGCTATCAAACGTACAATGGTGCTGGACCTCCTCAAATACGGCGATAGTTTGTTTGGACGACGTACAAACCCCTTCAAACTATACTTTCCAGCTACGGAAGGGGTAAAGATTCATTACTACGTTTTCTGTTCTTTATATCCCTACATTATGAAGAACAATCCATACCCCGTAGGCGCACCTGAAAACATCGTGGGTCCTGCCCTGCCTACCACCAAAGAGTTCTCAGCTAATTTGAATAAAAACTGCTTTGGTCTTTCTTTCGTAGATGTGTTCCCCCCTCGCGACTTATGGGTGCCAAACTTACCCGTTGTTATAGACCACAAGTTCATGTTCCCTCTGTGCGTGAAGTATACAGAGGAGAACAATGGGGACTGTAATCATACAATCAACCAGAGGAAGATCAGAGGTGTTTATACAAGTCCTAAGCTAGCCTCAGCTGTTCATCACGGCTACAGAATACTGAGAATTTACGAAGTGTGGAGGTTTCAGAAACTCTCCAACCTTTTCACGTCGTATATAATGACTTTTTGAAGGATAAGGTAGAAGCATCAGGATACCCACGAGGAGTTGAGACCGAAAATGAAAATTCGTCGTATATAGAACGGTATCGTGATTGTGAAGGGATGCAGCTTCAACGGGGACAAATTGCACGAAACCCTGGCAAGCGTTTTCGTGCAAAGTTGTGCTTAAACAGACTTTGTGGCAAATTTGCACAGAATACAGACAAGGGGAACGTTCATCTAGTTCAAAGTTTTAATGAAGTATGGGATTACGCCAATGCCGTTGACAAAGGAGTCATGGAAATCACGAATGTGGGCAACACGTACATAATAAGGTACAACAGAACCGGATTGGCTACAGATACATCACGTGTCACAAACATACCTGTAGCCAGCTTCACAACAGCTTACGCACGTATCAAGCTTTGGAATCTGTTTCATTCTCCTGGCCGGAGGGTTCTGTACGGAGATACAGATAGCGTGATATTTACTGAGAAAGAAGGCGAATATATGCCTCCTGTTGGTGAATTCATCGGAGAGCTGACTGACGAGATCAAGGATGAGTATCGTGATACCACCTACGTCGAGTCTTTCGTTTCCACGTGGCCAAAAACTTAAGGGATACGTGTGAGGATAGGTGACGAGTACAAATACATCGTCAAGGATAAAGGTATCACTCTGAACCACTCAAACCGTCAAATCATTAAATTTAACTCGCTCAAAGAACTAATGAGCTTGGAAGATACTGAACATGAGGGTGAGCAGCCACCGCACTTAGTTGTGGGGACTCATAATTTCCGGGCACAGAAGTTGGGAGGCGTGAAGGAGCTTAGGGGTACGAAGATATGTCGTAACATATAGAGCAAACGTTACCAGGTGTTGGGCACCTACGACACTTTCCTTTAAATACCGTGAGGGATGAATATTTGTTATAAAAATATATAGTTTGTATTAGAATCTATTTACTGTACTTGTTGACGATATTTTACAGTTTATTTATTTTTCTATTTATTACGTGTATTTAAATAAATTGTTTTAGCTAGCGTTTCATTTTCTCCTTTGGGTGTGTGTGTGTGGTGTGTGTGTGTGTACAAGAAAAATCTAAGCACCGCCCACTCTATAGTGCGCAACAATAAAAAGAGTATCACGTGACTCTGACTGCTAACCTAGTTGGAGGGATATATCTCCTCCCAGCATGTTTAGAATTGAAGAATTCTTGTTCAGACGAAAAAAATAACGGTAGCGGCCGCTGATATTGCATGCTCTATATTCCTGAAGTGGTACTCACCAAAGTCTGCAAATGTGGTAAACACTCAAAGATCTTCTAGTGAAACATCTTTTGAGAGATTTAAGGCCAGCCTAAATCGCGTGAAGCTGTGCGAGCAGGATGCTCAAATAGTTTATGGATTTTCTGACGAGAGGATTACAAGCTTCTATTATGCAAAAAACCTAATGGAGTATGTTCTGAGTTTGCGCTGTTAAGGGGTATGCGTGATACAATGTGGTGTGAAAGAGTCAACGTTTGCTGAAGAAAACCAGAGAGTGTGAATCGTGAAACTCATTGACGAGTGGCACAATAAAGCCTATTATATTATGTTGCACTTTACCAAGTACACACATGTGATGCTAAATGCAAATCTTGTTATCATAGACAACTTAAAATATTTCTATCACTATATCCACGTATACCACGACGAGGTGGGTAGTGAAATTAGAGCTAAAAGGATGTACGAGTTTTTAATAGAAATTAGTGACGAATACTGTTTATCACCCAAAGTTGAACAGTAGGGGCACGTATTTTTCTCAAATAGAGCCCCTCAGTGTCAATAAGTATTTCATTTACCATTTTATGTGTACATACTCGTGAAAGAAATATGGTGAACCCTGTTATCCCTGGACATGATAAAAAGGCGTTGGTACGTATCCCTGGCAACGGGTATGATAAAACTTTGAAACCTGTGTTGCTTCATGTATTCCAGATGATGGAAAATTTCTTTAATCATTTACCCGGTATAATGGGTCACGGGTTCAAACATTAATTTTTACGATTTAGACGTGTCGATGTTTTCATTTTAGAACAACTCCGTACAGGAATTCTACGTCGCGTAGTAACAGACGCATACATGTTCCGCCCCGCACGGCACGCTAACTAAGTCAAACAGCGCACCGCCCGGCTCACAACCGTTTCAGAGCTTGACTCGACTGAACGTTCTCTCCTCGCAGACTCGTTATAAAGGTGATAAAAGATGGAGCTTCCATTAAGTAGCATCCTCAACGCAGAATACAATATCTCTGTCTTCAAATCAGTTCGTGTGTTTCAACGTAACAACGGCACTCTTAATTATGCGCTTGAAACAAAATGTGAACAGGCAAACTCGGGCAGACGTAATGTTATTTATTTGAGTATTGAGGAAATGAATTAAATATTCATGGTGGTTGAGAAGTGGGCAGTGGAGAACTATAAAATACCTGCAGGGGTGGGTACAAGAAGAGAGCAAATTAACGACACCCCTCATACACTGTTATTTGGACACTGCATGTGAACCGCGATACTCGGCAGCCCTGTTTCGATATACAGCTGATGGGGCGAAATAGTGTTAACAGTACTCTTATACCTACACGAAACTTGTTCATTCTCGATAGAGTATCTGAAATTGGTGCTCTCCGTAAACTTTTTAGTCGAATGTATCGCTGATATGCGTTATTTCGACACTGTTCTCGAACACACGTACACTGTGCTGCTCAAAGGCTTCACCGCGTGCCGAGACGAGCAAGGGGAGAAAGGCCTGGAGCTGAAAGCATATTTAGAAGCTACAGATCCCGTGAAATATCATAAACTCTGGATCAAAGGTATAGAATGCTACAAACCCAAACTCGCCTTCACTGTTCACCCAGAATAATTAATCCCAAATATAAGAGAGCTGCCATAACAACTTCGAAGACTCCTTCATCCATCGTTATGAGTTTTGAAAAATTTACAGTTGTAAAGATTAGTGAAAAAAGAGTAAGCGCGCTCTCGGAAAGAGTAGTCTATAAACTCAATTTTCCTGATAATGTCGCGGCAAGCAACTCCGTCTTTGAGCGTGCTTTTGATTGTATTTTAGATTTATTTAAAGATCATTTCCGTTTTACTTCCAATTGTAAAGTGGAGACAAAAATAATGTTAAACGAGCTGAAAGGTCTTTATATTGAATACAGAGCCCTGCATACTTTCAGTGGTGAATTAATGTTAAATCACATTTTTTGTGTAGTACAAAACAATGAGGATGTAAATGTGGATTCGATTACGTGTGAGTTTACTATTTTAATTAAGCGCGGTAGGAACTGAACTTAAAGATTGCATTTCCATTTTATGTTTGATGCATATATATATATATATATATATATGATGAATAAAACCACGAAGGAAAGGAAACACAAAATGTTTCCTTTCCTTCGTGGTTTTATTCATCATAAATATTTTTCACGTGTTACTTTGGTGAAATAATTTTCATATATATATATTAATATATATATAATATTTATATTTATATTTATATTTATATTTATATATACTTTTACGTCTAAGATAGAGGAAACGGAAGGTGAAGACTACTGGTCTCGACTACAATCCCTGGAACTCTACTCTCTTGAAAGAAGGCGAGAGCGGTACACAATAATATACATATGGAACATACTTGAGGGCACTGTCCCTAACCTCAGAAATGAAGTAGAAACAAACTGAATGAGAGAAGAGCAGATTTTGTACGGTCCCAGCTGCGGTGGGACAAGGAGCCATGAAAACGAGGATGGAAAATACCCTCAGAATACGGGGCCCAAAGCTTTTCAATGTCCTTCCAAAAGAAGTGAGGAATCTCCAGCACACCAACCTGAATAACTTCAAGAACCAGCTGGACAGATTCTTGTGCAAAGTCCCTGACCAGCCATGCGTGGGTGGCTACGAGGGCAGGAGGCGATCAGAGAGCAATTCCCTCCTTCACCAAGTCCGCAAATGAGGCGGGATGCTGCAGAGGGGTCGACCGCAGGTCGATCCTGAACCGTCGTTCAAACTCAACAAAAGTAAGTAAGTAATATATATATATATACTGTATATATATATATATATATATTAAATAAGTGTTGTATATTCTGGTTTTATAACTGCTGTATATAGAACTCTTTTCTCCTATAATATTTTTGTTTTGGTGCGTGTATATATATATATATAATAAGTAACTCCAGTGTGTATTGTTTCTGGTTTTGCGTTTAATGTATATACAATTCTTCTCTACTGGCTGTATTATTTTGTTTGATGTAAATATATGTGTTAAATCTTGTATATATTATTCCTGTTCTGCAGCTAATGTATATTCATATTTTAGCTCGTCTTTATCGAATGTATTTCATGAATGATATATAGGGTGGGGCACGGGAACCAAGTGTTTTTGGAATAATCAGGAAAATGATATTTATTTTTGTAAAGAAAATATATTGGTAGAACAACATTCGTAAGAACATAGCATTTCATGTCATAATAATCATGTACCGAAAATTATATCTGGCATATGATGTCCTTGGCCGTCGACGCATTGTTGAGGCGTTTACGAAAATTGGCCTCCACTCTTCCCAGCAGGTCTCTGTTGATTTGGATGATTTGTTGACGGATCGCTTCCTTCAATGCATCTAATGTACGGGGCTTGTCCTCGTAGACACGTGACTTGAGGTACCCCCATAGAAAGAAGTCACATGTGGACAAGTCAGGGGACCGAGGGGGCCATGCAATGTCACCAAATCTCGAAATGAGATGGTTGGGAAACGGGGGCAAGAACAGCCATTGACGCTCTGGCGGTGTGTGGCGTGGCCCCATCTTGCTGAAACCACAAATGTCGACGAGCAATACGCCTTCTTCGTACTCAGGGATGAAAAATGTGTTCACCATCTCAATGTAACGCCCAGATGTTATGGTAACGATAACCCCATTTTGTTCGAAGAAATAGGGACCGATGACGCCAAACTTTCCCACCGCGCACCAAACTGTAACCTTAGGGCTATGCAGCGGTTTTTCATGGAGTTGTCGCGGATTTTCAGCAGCCCAATACCGACAGTTTTGATTGTTGACGGCCCCATTAAGGTGGAAATGGGCTTCATCACTCATTACCACCATCATGTTTTCATTCTGCTCATAAAGTGCAAGCATTTCCTGTGCAAAATTCAGTCGTTGGGGCAATCGTTTACATTCAATTCCTGCACCATCGCTAACTTGTATGGGAAAATGTAATTCTTCATGCAAAATCCGTCTAACAGTACGATTGCTGATTCCAAGTGCAGCTGAATGTCTCCGAGCAGAGCGGCCTGGGCTTTGCAACATCGCTTGTCTGACCCTTTCAACGTTCTCTGGAGTACGCACAGTGCGTTGCGGCCCCTTCGGTTTTGTTTTCATTATTGAGCCTCCTGTTCGAAGATTGTTACCCAACGTAAGATTGTGTCACGAGCGGGAACAGAGTCATTTCGATGAATGTTGAATCTGCGGCGAAACGCACGCTGAACTGCTGTCACTGACTCGCCACTCCTAAGAAAATGATCATACGCGAACATGCGGTGTTCTAACGTCCACTGCTCCATGATGGCACCTGAAAGATAAAGGTGAGTGTTAGTTAAAGTTAAATGCTATGAACCCAGGTGGAATGGCTACCTACCGCACGCCCCTCCCATTCCTAATGGCCGATTACTAGCTATTATTCAAAAACACTTGATTCCCGTGCCCCACCCTGTACATTAAATAGACAGAACGATGTATTTGTGCTTTATTTTTCCTTTACACCATTGTAAAAAATATCTCTGTTATTCTGTTAATGGAATGAGGGGTATATATATATATATATATATATATATATACATGATACTGTGTGTGTGTGTGTGTCTAAGCCATATACGACTGGCTGTGCCTACAGGCTGGGTTCTGAAGCCATCCATGAAGTTCAGGGAAGGTGACAGTATGCGAGAAGAAGCTCGCATACTGTCACCTTCCCTGAACTTCATGGATGGGTTCAGAACCCGCCTCTAGGCACAGCCAGTTCGTACATGGCTTAAACACACACACACACACACACACACACACACACACACACACACACACAGTATCATGTGTATATATATATATACACACCCCTCATTTCCATTAACAGAATAACAGAGATATTTTTTTACAATGGTGTAAAGGAAAAATAAAGCACAAATACATCGTTCTGTCTATTTAATGTATATCATTCATGAAATACATTCGATAAAGACGAGCTAAAATATACGACTGGCTGTGCCTACAGGCTGGGTTCTGAAGCTATCCATGAAGTTCAGGGAAGGTGACAGTATGCGAGAAGAAGCTCCAGCGCATGGTTTTACTGCTCCAGTTGCCCAATATATATATTATATATATATATATATGTATACAGTGCTCTATGTGGCGCTCCAGTATATATATGTATACATATTATATATATTTCTAAGCTAAAGCGACCTACTATATTCTAAGCCAACTGGCTGTTTCCATGACTGCTTACCCACTAAACAAACCGGCTGTGAGGCGCTTACGCCATACGATTGGCTGCGTCATGACTGTGCCTACTGGCGGGGTTCTGAAGTCATCCAGGGAGTTCAGGGAAGGAATCAAAATGCTCCGAGACGTCACAATGAAAGCATCTCCTCCTCTCCTCCTCGCTCCAATATTTCCTCCTTTTTTTTTATTACCCTTGTTAGGTAAGGTTATCCCACTCCCCCCTTGGAGGGTCTAGCAACAGCCGCCTTCATGCATAACCCCCTCTCCCCCCTTGAAGGGTGTAACCCCCCGACCCCCTTCATGCATAACCCCTTTCCTCCCTTAGGGGGTCTAACCCCCACCTCCTTGTTGCATGCAAAGTTGCAAATTTGTGCGTGTGTGTGTGTGTGTGTGTGTGTGTGTGTGTGTGTCGAAAACAAGTTGAGGACGTGATTTAACGAAGGCAAAACCGAAATGGAAAAACAACCGTAGTCACGTATAAATGTCCAAACATAATGAATGCTTACAACTTTTTAATATCATTTTCCTCCGAAAGCTCCGCCGTTATTGTTTTATCTCTGGTTTTATATATATATATACCGGGTGTCCGAGAATTATCTGTACAATTTTTGTCTGTTATTAAAAGTCAACCATGAAGTGTAGAAATTCCAGTGTTGTCCCATTTTACAGAGAATCCCATTAAGTTTTTTCTGATACCACGTTTTGACAAGTGTTTTAGAAATGTACGCGGGTGACAGACATTGATGATTTAAAAGCAAGAATCACAGCTGCTATTGAGCGAATTGATGTGGATATGCTGCAGAGTACATGGCAACATTTGGAGTATCGATTGGATGTTTTGCGAATCACTAATGGTGCACATATCGAATGTTTGTAAAACGTTACTTTAATAAAAGAAACTTTTGAAAATACAGATTCTAAATAATCTTGTTTAAGAATTTTACGTGTTTTATCAAGAATTTTATTAAAAGATGAAATTGTACAGATAATGTTCGGACACACTGGAATTTCTAAAAAACTTGTCAAAACGTGGTATCAAAAAAAACGTAATGAGATTCTCTGTAAAATGGGACAAGACTGGAATTTCTACACTTCATGGTTGACTTTTAATAACCCAAAAATTGTACAGATAATTCTCGGACACCCTGTACCTATATATATATATATATACACACACACACACATATTATATATATATATATATATATATATATATAATTATATATACATATAGTATAGATATATATATATAAATAAATAATTATATATACATATAGTATATATAAATATAAATATAATTATTTATATATATATATATATATATATATATATATATCAGATGGATATTTTGCCAAGAATATATAATTTAACAATAAATAGGAACACCAGAGAGGTTACAAACATTCCCAGGCTCGCGATCAAAGCGAGCTCTGATGTAGTCGCCGTGGCGAGCAAAGCGAGCTTCCCTGTTGTCAGTGACAAGCTTTTGTTGGCCTCATGCCAAAACCACTCCTATAACTAAGAATACTTATTTCTTTCCTACAAAGTTTGTATCATTCCATTTCATGCGAGAGAACATGCCATTAATTATATAATCTTAAACTTTTAATTCATAAAATTTCTCTTAGTTAAAAAGTTAAAAAGGACATGATAAAAGGCATCGTGAACGAGATGATATAATTTCCGAATATTAATTGATAAAAAGAATTAAAAGATTGTTTTCTTTTCAAATTTCTTTTCCAAATTTGAAAATTTAATTCTTGTCTGAATTAATTTAAGTTATTAGATTAGGTTAATTTTAATAGTATGTGCGTCATGGAAAATAGGGGAAAGGGTTGAGGGGAAGCGTGGGAAAAGGAGGAGGTGGTAAAAGAAGGGAAAAAAGGAAAATTTTAATCATAGCTGTGTAAACAATGGGTTTGGTAAAGCAGAGTGGTGTACGAAAAAGAGGATGGTCATAAGGGAGAAGGATTAAGGGTAATGGGAAAGTGGGGGAACTCCCAACTCCCTAATTCCTCCTTGATATATATATATATATATATCATATATATGTAGTGTGTGTGTGTGTGTGTGTGTGTGTGTGTGTGTGTTTTATCTATACAAAAAAACGAGCGATTTGAGGGTGGTAGAAAAAGACACATAAGAGATGGAGTTATATTCCGTTACGTTTCGGCACAAAGCCTTGCTCACACAGAATGACAACATGAGTTAAACACAATATTTAAATGCAGACGATCTTTTCCAAACCTACTGGACGAACAGTTGTGGCTTCACCTGATTGGCTGTTTACTGTTGATGCTCTTTGGTCCCGCCCCTTTCTGCTAACTTCACCATAATTTTTCCCGTTAATTTGGCTAAACACATAAATCCCTCCTCATGATTTCCTCATCCCCTTATCTAGTCCTTTATGAGTGATCTTAGCTTCTTGCCAGTTTGACCAAACTGGCAAGAAGCTAAGATATATATATATATATATATATATATATATATATATATATACAGGGTGTCCCAGAATTAACTATCTATTTCAATGAAATCGGACAATTTTTTTAAAAACACACTTTTATTATGTTTATCATGTTTAATATGTGTTAAAAATGTATAAATTTCTAAATTTTTTTCATAATTTTATTTTCATAATTTTTTCATAGTTTTTCATAGTTTTATTTTCATTCTCTTTCAGAACCCTATTAATAATGAATACACAAGAACGCATCTTTGTTGTAACATCCCGTATCAAAGCCTTTTTCATCAGTGTCGAACGCAAGATTCTATGAACTGTTGTCTTGGATATGTTGAGTCTTCGACCGGCCTCCCAAACCGAAGTTGTTGGTTCATCCTCAAACAATTGTCGTACCTGTTCGGTACTGTTACGTGCTGTCCTTGGGCGTCCTCTTCCCACCTCGTCATGTACGGATCCAGTTCTTTTAAATTTGTTCACAAGTTCACGAATCGCTTTGTCTGTAGGACCGGTTCTGTGGAATCTTCTTGTAAATTTTTCTCTGATTTCATTACATTGCATTCCTTTGATACGGGATGTTACAACAAAGATGCGTTCTTGTGTATTCATTATTAATAGGGTTCTGAAAGAGAATGAAAATAAAACTGAAAAACTATGAAAAAATTATGAAAATAAAATTATGAAAAAAATTTAGAAATTTATACATTTTTAACACATATTAAACATGATAAACATAAATAAAAGTGTGTTTTTAAAAAATTTGTCCGATTTCATTGAAATAGATAGTTAATTCTGGGACACCCTCTATATAATTAAAAATCTTCTTCTTCCGCAGCCTTATTAGCCCACTTCTATGTGGGGTCGCTGTTGCAGATCCTTCTCCATTCACTTCTGTCTTGAGCCACCTCTTCCTCTAGTCCCTTTTCACTCATATCTTTCTTCAGTCTATCCCGCCACCCCATCTTCGGTCTACCTCTTCTCCTCGTGCCTAGAATTTCCATCCTTAGCATCCGTCGTCCCACATACTCCTCCTCCTTCCTCTGGACATGCCCATACCATCTCACTCTCCTTTCCTGTGCCTTCTTGGAGATTTCCGTTACTTTTGTTGTTCCTCTTATTAAATCATTCCTCACTCTATCCCTCCTAGTCACTCCACACATCCATCGGAGCATCTTCATTTCTGCCACTTCCATTTTCCTTTCCAGGCTTCTTTTCATCGGCCATGTTTCTGCCCCATATAGTAGTGCTGGTCTTACTACTATCTTGAACAGTTTTCTCTTCATCCTCACATTCACCTTCTTATCACACAATACTCCCGATACCTCTCTCCAATTTTTCCAGCCAGCTTGAATTCTGTTGTTTATTTCTCCTTCCAAGTCTCCCTTCTCCTCTGACTGATCCCAGATCCTTGAAACTTTTAACTTTCTTTATAATAAATTCCTGGACCATGACACTTCCTATTTGTTCGTCTCCAGGCACACATTTCATATACTCGGTCTTTCATCTGCTTATTTTTGGTCCTCTAGTTTCCAGAGCTACTCTCCACCTCTCTACTTTCTCTTGCAGTCTTAAAAATAAAAATAAAAATAGGAACATCTATGCCTATGTATCATTCCTTTTACTACTTTAGTGACCTTCATTTCCCTTGGATGAGGAGTTCGGCAACGACCTACCCTACACTCCCTTCCTTTTATACGTATATACAGGGTGGGAGGAAAGTCTTTAAGGATTTTATACATACAACTATTAGTTAACATCATTAAACACATAAGTGTTCAAATAATGAAACAAATGAAACAAAAAGTCTATAAGAATTTTATTCATACAAATATCTTGTTAAATTGTTATTTAATCATGAAAGAGTTCTCCATCCGCTATGATACATTTGTGGATTCTCTCTATGAAACTCTTCATTGTTCTTCTGAACAGATCGAGTTAGTCTTTTTCAGTATTGTTCATAGCCAAACTGAGCAATGTGGTAAAATCCGCCCGATTAAAATTTAAAACTTGAGAATTACATTCGGGAAATAAGGCATTAATACAAATATTGATATTTTATTGCACAGGAACATTAGTAAAATGGGAGTCTATACTTTATCAAATCCATTCAACTTCCATTTTATGGATACATCAGCAAAAAGAATGAAACTGAATTAAAGACCTTATTAACCCCAATTTACCGACATATTGATTTTAGGTTTGTTGGTGTCAATACTTTCACGATTGGTTCCTTTTTTAGATACAAGGAGAGCCTGCCTAAGTCCCATATGTCTCGACTCATATGATTTTCATTGAGGCTGTAATGCCACATACAGTAAGTATATTGGCTCCAATTTACGCCAATTAAAACGGGGATCGATGAGCACTTGGGAATTAGTAGCAGAACCTCATTGCCATTGAATAAACCATCTAAATCATCTCTCTGAGAACATAGTTCAAATTGTAATCACCGTGTTACTGTCAATAGTTTTTCAATCCTTTGTAAGCTAACTTCTGAAACTGATCTAAGACATTTTTGCATTTTCACATTTTTAGTAATAAACCCACTTTGAATGATTATGGTTCAGTTATTGACTTAAACATTTTAAGGTAATGTACTTTTAGTTATTTTAATTGTTGTAATCATCACTTCACTTTTAAATTATGTACTACAATATATATTTTAGGTTCTCTTTTAACTTTTAAGTATGATATAATTGCCTTGTTTTTAGTTGTTATTACCACTGAAGATGGGAATTAGGTCTCCTGAATCATCTGGTAATTAAAAATGTTAGTTCAAGCGTTTGTCATTTTATTTGTCTCTCTCTCGCGCTCTATACATACATATATATACAGGGTGAGTCAAAAGTCTCCATACATAGGCAAACTGGTCACTTTATTATGCAATCACTTGTAATTCACAAAATATGCTCTATGTGGGCACCATTACACTGGATGCACATACAGGTGCGTTTCCCCCAGTCATGGCAAACGCGCGTTAACCAAAAAATAAATAATAAATAATCATTTATTTATCATGACCATTTTGTCTATGTATGGAGACTTTTGACTCACCCTGTATATATATATATATATATATATATATATATATATATATATGTATATATATATATATATATATGTATATATACTATAGATATATATATATATATATGTATATACATATATATATGTATATATTTTTATATGTACACACACACACACACACATATATATATATATATATATATATACACATTATAACTGCAAACACGCAGTATAATTAACGTAAAGAACGACGCTTTGTATAGGAGAATATTCCGCGCAAGATGAGAGCGAAAGAACGAAACAAATGAAAAAATGAGGTAACCACCCGGGAATCGAACCCGGGATCTTCCGATTGCCGGTCAGATATGATAACCATTACACCACGGGCCTCACTCAATCAAATGTCGTAATTCCTCTACATGCGCGCAGAAACCAATGCCCCAAAGGGGCACCTCCCGCATGCCGTAACATTATATACATTAAAACCTCATTTTTTCATTTGTTTCGTTCTTTCGCTCTCATCTTGCGGGGAATATTCTCCTACACAAAGCGTCGTTCTTTACGTTAATTATACTGCGTGTTTGCAGTTATAATGTATATAATGTTACGGCATGCGGGAGGTGCCCCTTTGGGGCATTGGTTTCTGCGCGCATGTAGAGGAATTACGACATTTAATTGAGTGAGGCCCGTGGTGTAATGGTTATCATATCTGACCGGCAATCGGAAGATCCCGGTTCGATTCCCGGGTGGTTACCTCATTTTTTCATTTGTTTCGTTTTTCGCTCTCATCTTGCGCGGAATATTCTCCTATACAAAGCGTCTTTCTTTACATACATATATATATATGTATATATACAGAGAGAGAGAGAGGGGGGGGGGAATAGTACGTTGGTCTCCACATACCAAATTTCATCCATTAACAAGATTTAATGACCGTTTATACCCTCGCTCGCTGAAACCATCCTTACTAATACAAATAATGTTTACTTCCAGGAATAGACCAAACAGTACTAATGTTTATTTTCGGCTGCGTTTGTGTAAATACGTAAAGTATATGGTCACATCTCTGTATTTAAAGTGAGAAACCAAGTCACTGATTTGATTTTTTTGGGTAAATAAAATTCTCTCATTTCTCTTATGCCTTGATACCTTGTGTGGATATTTACAATTTTGAAGTGTGAATACACATTCCATTCTCAGATCACATTAGTTAAGCATCCTTTTACCTCGGTACTCTCTGAAACCTACCCTTTCGAGAGACAGTCATTGTTCGCCTACCTACCAAAATAAACACTCATTGTTTAATAAATATACTCGTCCATGCCCACTTATTTAATATAAAATCATTTTCACGGTTGACCTCTTGTTTTAATTAATACGACCATATTCCGCTTGTATATATTAGTATACATATTCAGGACGTCAAAGTGAACAATAAAAGTTCCTCTGAACATAAATCCGCAATTACTTCATTTCCGAGATACATTGCTTTTTTGCCGAGGACGATCCAATTAAAATGAAAGTCATTAAAGTTTATCAAAGTCGTAGTTATCTGGTTGTTTACTGTAGATAGGCCTCGATGGTAATCGCCTATTAGGATACCTTTCAGCATATCGGCGCTGGGCAGCAGCTGCGTTGCTTTTCGTCTCTCTTAACACGAGATTCATATTAGTAAGTTCTTCAAAAGAATACTGCTCCATAACGCTCTGTAACATTACACGAGAGTGACACATGAAATGAAGTAAATAATTTTGTTTTCTAAAATGACAACTAACAAAATACACTACTGTCAAAACCAAAGAAAAATAGCAATCTAAACAACCAGACAACTACGATTTTGATACTCCTTAATGACTTTCATTTTAATTCGATTGTCCTCGGCAAAAAAAACAATGTATCTCGAAAACGAAGCGATTGCGGATTTATGTTCATAAGAACTTTTTTGTTAACTTTGACGTCCTGAATATGTATACTAACTTATGAAACATAATTTGATAACACTCTGTATACAAACTTTTCGCTCAGCTTGTTTTTAGAAATTTTTATGTTCGAAGATGGGCCAGCTTCAAACAAATGTTTTCACGTCAGTAGTATGGGCTAAAAATGGACGAGTGCAATGCAATGTTGCAAATGTTGAGCAATGTTGTAAAAGGGGAAGGGGATGTTGCAAAGGGGGAGGGGTCTTGCAAAAAGTAGGTGGAGTTATCCCCCAAGTTGCAATGAAGGGGGAAGAAGGGAGGATGACCTCCCCCCAAAAGGGGTAACCTTAACCTAAGAGAGAGAGAGAGAGAAAGGAGGAGGAGGAGAGTCTCTGGGGGAGAAGGTGAGATGTCCTCACCCCCTAATTAACCTAAGAAGGATAGAGATGTTCGCCTGGCCCCAGCCGGACGAATAATGAGTGTCCAGGGGATCCGCAGCTGCAGTATAGAGGGTTGGGAGCTGCCAGATACCATTATATATTTTATTTACATATAGATGAGTTCCCAGAGAGCACTATTTATTTTAGTAATTTATTTATATATAGATGAGTTGCTATTTATTGTTTTTATTTATTTATATAAGGAAAGTCGTGTCAGATACCACCATTTTATTTATTTATTTATATAAAGATGAGTTGCCAGTTATTATTTTTATTTATATAAGGAGAGGTGTCAGATACCACTATTTTATTTATTTATTTCCATATAGATGAGTTGCCATATATCCCCTACATAATTTAATTATGTTCAAGTGTACATTATTAGGGTTGAGTTGCCAGATTGCGCTGTATATTTAATTAAAGCCGATATTCTTGACAGTTGGTTTAGAAGTCTTAAACAGCCACACGGCTTAGAATGTGTAAACAACCATTTGGTACACATATAATTAAAAAATATCGTTTATATATATACAACCAAAAGACTTAAATAATACACCATTGCATCATTCTGTTTATTTAGACGAATTATTGGAATCAATTTCATGAAATATATAGAAAATAAATATACAATCGTTCATTCTATACAAACGAGGAATATATACAATAAAAAATAATAACAGTATAAGAAATACGAACGAAGAACATATATACAATCAAAAAATAATAATAATATGAGAAATACACAGTTTTAAACGATGGAATATATATATATATATATAAAAATAAAATTAAAAATAATAATAATATAAGCAATACAGAACGATAGAGTATAACCATCAAAATAATAGTACAGGTGAAATCTGTATATATATACACATTTATGTTAAATAATTAAATATATTGAAAATAAATATACTGCAAAATACATACACTTTAGGTTCTACTGCACTTAACTAAAACATTAAACTCGCACGTAATCGAGTCTACAGTCACATCATTATTGCTTTGCCCTACGCAGTAAATACGATTTAACATTATTTCACTGCTCAAGTTATAGGGATACCTATACTCGATGTACAGTAAATGGCCTTCATATCGTTCAATACTATTTTTGTGCCCACTTTACATTCGGTTGGCAAGTTATCTTTAAACACCGACAGAATACATTCAAAAGCACGCACAAAGAGGTCATCGTTAGCTACAACATCATTATTAAATTCAAGTTTATAAACACTCCTTTCCGATCCAGGGTTTATTCTTATCGATACGCGCTTTTCAGTCGTGAACTCTTCTTCACAATTCATAGCGGCAGTTGAAATAGTCTTCTAATTCGTAACGACAGCTGTTTATTATATAAAGAAACAGCTCTTCAGGGTGAACGGTGTAGGCGAGCTCAGCCCTGTACAGCTCAAGTGCTTTGTACCAAAGTTCATGATATTTCAGAGTCTAAACCTTTTAAATAAGCATCCAGCTCTAGACCATTCTCGCCTTCTTCAGTCCTACACTCGGTAAACCTGTCGAGCAGAGTGGTGTATGCGTATTCAAGAACCGTATCAAAATAAAGCATATCCGTAACACGAGCGTCTAATATAGGCTTCAGCTTGCGGAAACCTACGCTTTCAAACATTCTGTCGAGGATGAAACGGTTTCGCGTAGGGACAAGAACGTTATTATCAGAAGCATTCTTCCACATCAATCGTATATCAATGCATGGCTGATCGTTATTTATACACAACGTACAAACAATGGCGTGTGAGGGGCTATCACTAATCTGCTCTCTTCTTGTCGTGTGCGGAAATTTGTACGTCAACATTTGTACGACGGAAATTTATACGCCAGCATTTGTACGCCAGAACACTTATACGACTGGAAATTTATACGACTGACATTTGTACGACGGTAATTTAAGTATGCGCTCTACCGGACTTTTTTTGACTTAAGCATGCGATCTACCCATGATAATAACCGTGACTTCATTTTTTTATATAAACATAAGCACAGGTGCAAAAAGAAAAAGAAATAAAAGTAAACATTATTTAAATATTTTGAAAATAATTTTAATTTGAAGAATTTTAAATTTTATCATGTATCACAGCGCATTAAAGGATTAATAGGTAGGTAAATGGTTATTGAATAGGTACAGGTGGTTAGGTTAGCTTAGGTTAGGTCTGGACATTAATAAGAAAAACTCGCAAGATTTGTTCTTCGATTTTATAAATGACAATCGTTAGGTTAGGTCTGGAGATTAATGAGAAAAAACTCGCAAGATTTGTTCTCCGATTTTTTAAATGACATTCGTTCTGTATATCGCTAGTTACATTTTCTCTTAAATTGATAAGCTGAAATCTAGTTTCAATTATGCATTTAATTATTGTAATATGTAATTTCATAATTTGCGATAATTTGTATTTTAACTTACCTAGTTTCAAATTCAATTTTAACTGATCATGAATTTCTTGCGTATAACGTATAAATTACCGTCGTACAAATGCTTGGCGTATAAATTTCCAGTCGTATAAATGTTCTGGCGTACAAATGCTGGCGTATAAATTTCCGTCGTACAAATGTTGGCTTACAAATTTCCGGGTTTCCTCTTCTTCTACCTACACCTGCAGGTATTTTATAACGATCCTCACTCCACTTCTTAACTATCACGAAGACTCTATTCATCTCTTCAACACTTAAATAAACAACATTCCGTTTACCAGAGTTTGTTTGTCTACAAGTCGTTTCCAGTACATAGCTAATGGCACCGGTTTCACGTCTGAAAAGCGCAATGACTTCGTCACGGACACATCGTACACGGCATTGAGAATGCTTCTCAAAGGAAGTTCCATTGTATTCGAGGAGTGCACGTCCAGTCGGTTCAAGTTCTGAGATGACTATGAGCCACTAGTGGACGGATCGGCTCGACGGGAGGAGTGAGTCACTTCATAAGCTGATGAATTGTGAAAGAGATTACTTGTAACACATTATACTGGGTAGCTGTTTTGAGAAATTTTCTATCTGCGATACATGAATCAATACCGGTTTTAATGTTTTATCATTCCCACTCCCCAAAATGCGCACCAGACATTTTCGTTCATTTCCACGAACTAAACACATTTTATTCACACTCTGGCGCACTATTTGAAAGAAACATATGCCCATATTTTTCCTTTTTGCTTAGCAGGCGATATTCGTCTCTAAATTCTGTTAAAAACTCACGCATGCCTCTAGCCACAACGTCACTGCAAACCTCGTCATGATATACATTAATGTAATGATAAAAATACTTCAGATTATTCATTATAACAAGATTTACATTCTTAGTCGCAGGGTACGAGTACTCGGTATGATGCAACATGACATAATATCGTTTGTCACACTACTCATCAACAAGACTCACTAACCATAACAGTTGCTTCTCTTCTGCACGTGTTGTTTCTCCCACTTCACGGTATATGTAACCTTTTATAAAGTTTAGTCCTACAACTATACTTCAATACATCGCTTGTACAACGAAATCCCGCAATGCTCTCGCCAGAATACCCGTAGAGTGTTTGTACTTCTTGTTCCTCAAGCTTCACACGGTTCAATGTAGCCTTAAAAGTACAAAAGGAGGGTGGAATAGGGAGCTATTCAGTACCCACCATATTTTCACACTTTGCTGAATACCACTTCATAAACGTTGAACACGCAATATTAAAGTTAACCATTACTATTTTTTGTCTACAGAGAATTCGTCAAATACACGTCTGAGTATGCCCAGGTAGTAGCAGGAGTCACGTGACCATTGCTCGATCATACAGGGGGCCGAGCTTAGAACTCTCTACTGTACACACACAGACAAACACACACACACACAACACACACACACAAAAGGAGAAGGCATATATAAGGTTGTAACATATATTCTGCTTGAATTTTTAGTTAATTCAGAACAAAAATTGAAGGATTTATAAGGACAAATTTGCACGAATTTTTAGTTTATTCACAACAAAAATTAAATGACATAATGACAAATTAGGTAATCATCAATATAATTCCCTTCTTTTTCTATAACTTCCTCCCACCTGTAGAAAAGTTTTTTATACCACGTTCGAAGAAATCCCTTGGTTTCGAGTTAAAAAAAGCGATCACTTCGTTTTCGATAGCGTCCCTGGATTACAACTTTTGTCCATCTAGGTGGTGTTGCAGAATTCTGAATAAATGGTAGTCTGAAGGTGCGATGTCGGGAGAATAAGGTGGATGAGGCATTTTTCCCAACCAAATGCCTCTAATTAGGCAGTGGTGATTCGAGCAATGTGAGGGTGCGCGTTATCGTAGTGGAATAGAGCACCTCTGCGATTAATTAATGCAGGACGGTTTTCTTGTAATGACATCTTCAGTCGTTGGAGCTGTTGGCAGTAGACTTCAGCTGTGTTTGTTTGGTTATCTGGCAGAAGCTCAAAGTGAATAATTCCTTGCATATCCCACCAAATACATAGCAAAATTTTCTTTGGATTTGGTCCATTCCTTGGCTGAGGTTCAGGCTTTGTTTCACTATTAAGCCACTGATGTCGACGCTTAATGTTGTTACAGAGGACCCATTTTTCATCCCCAGTGACGATCCGATTCAAAAACGGTGCCTGCAGTTGCCGAGAATGCAGTGATGTGCAAATATCGATTTGATGTTGAAGATTCGCTTGTGACAAATCATGCGGAACCCATTTTCCAACCTTCACTACTTTTCCTAACAGCTTCAAATGACGATGAATTGCCGAGTTGCAGGCTAAGTTCTCTTACAGTTACCGTTGGGATTTCCTCCATTGTTGCTTTCAGCAACTCTTCATCTAACTCATTTGATCGTCCTGTTCGTTGATAATCTTTCAGACTGAAGTCTCCATTTCTGAACTTCTCACACCATCTCCTACAGATCCATTCGCTCACAACATCATTTCCATAAACTCTTTAAATGTTTTTTGAGGATTCGCTAGCGTTAGATCCTTTATGGAACTCATACAACATCACATGTCGAATATGCTCTTTCGTGGGCTCCATGGTTTTTCAATCACTGTAATATCGTAGGGGTGGCGTTGTAACTGTATGAAAAACACCAGAGAAAATATTAATTAGCCTAATTCTACACTAGCCTAAGCCTACACTAGCCTAAGTCATTCTGTATCATTCTGTATCGTGATAAAACCTTTGCGAACCTGTCACCGCGTGTATTTTGCAACATTTCTAAAACTATTTCACATTATCTTGAGGTTATTCTATTATCTCTCATCCTTTTTCTAATCAAGCAGAATTTATGCTACAACCTGATATTTCCAAATACGTGTAATAAATAAATAAAATAAACATATTGTTAACAATAGATATATATATATATATATATATATATATATATATATATATAATATATATATATGATACACACAGACCGTGCATGGAACAAGGAACTCTTCTGGGATAATTAAATCCACTATAGTCCGAATAAGTAATGGTAAATGAAAAATACCATAGTTTTTCTTTTTCATGATGCTAGCCCAACGTGGGCAACGGGTCACTCGCAAAGAGATCCCATAAATATAGCTTCCCTCACCAGCTATCTGCAAAGCAGACAGGATCCAGCTTTGGGACATGGATCTAGGGTTTAAAGCAGCCTAGCCCTGCTACATTTAGAACCTCAATATAAGCAAAAGACTTGCTGTCTTCACGTCAGATTGAATACATCAAAGAAAAAGGGGTAACTATTATATTTTAGCCAAAAACCAAAACTTAAACCTCAACTGGCAGAATTGAGCGTCCACTTTTCAAGGCACATAACATGTCCGTTTCAAGATAGGCTGCTTTAAACCCTAGATCCATGTCCCAAAGCTGGATCCTGTCTGCTTTGCAGATAGCTGGTGAGGGAAGCTATATTTATGGGATCTCTTTGCGAGTGACCCGTTGCTAGGCTGACCATATTTCCTTGAGACAAAAACGGGACATTGGGATGGCAAAAAAGGGTCGGGGGTTATGTAATATTCTGTATTCATGAAAAAGTAAGTACATAAACATATTGAGCTTACAATTATTCTTCAGTGACAGAACCCATACAGAACCCATAAAACAAACGATACTGTCCCGTTCAAAACGGTACGTACGGTCAGCCTACCCGTTGCCCACGTTGGGCTAGCATCATGAAAAAGAAAAACTATGGTATTTGTCATTTACCATTACTTATTCGGACTATAGTGGATTTAATTATCCCAGAAGAGTTCCTTGTTCCATGCACGGTCTGTGTGTATCATAAAAAACTCAGGTGTGCCGTAAAACCTATAGGAAATGTTACCAGGTGCCTGGTACCTATGATACCGTATCCTTTGGAAACCATAATCTTTGATTGTTTTATATATATATATATATATAAAACAATCAAAGATTATGGTTTCCAAAGGATACGGTATCATAGGTACCAGGCACCTGGTAACATTTCCTATAGGTTTTACGGCACACCTTCGTAACCCTAAGTTCCTTCACGCCCCCTAGCTTCTGCTCCCGAAAATTGTGGGTCCTTAGATTTAGTTAGGGCGGCTGGTCGCTCTCATCTTCCAAACACACTAGATCCTTCAACGAATGAAAGTTAACTACCCGCCGATTCGCCTGGTTGAGCGTGATACCCTTAGCCTTCACGATATATCCTTCCCCACCCTCACCCATAGCCCATAAGTTTTTGGTCCGGTTGAGACAAAAGAGTCGGCGTATGTGATGTTTCCATACTCATCCTTGATCTCATCAGTCAACTCTCCGATGAATTCACCAATAAGAGGCATGTATTCACCCTCCCTCGCTGTGAATATCACACTATCTGTGTCGGCGTACAGAACCTCCCGACCAAGAGAATGCAATAGGCCCCAAAGTTTGGTTTAAGCGTAGGCTGTTGTGAAGGTTGCTACAGGTATGTTTGTAACCCGTAAGGTATCTGTAGCCAATTTGGTAATGTTGTACTTTATTATGTAAGTATTACCTACATTCACGATCTCCATGATCACTTTATCGGGAACGTTGGAATAATCCCAGACTTCACTATAACTTTGAGCCAAATGAACGTTCCCCTTGCCAGTATTCTGTGCAAATTTTCCCCTACGACTGTTTAGACACAACTTTGCACTAAAGCACTTGCCTGGTTTCTTTACAATTTGGGAACGGTCAAGCTGTATCCCTTCACGTCAGGTAACGTTGAATATAAGTCGATTTTTCAACTTCGGTATCAACTCTTCGTGGATACCCTGATGCCTCTACCTTATCCTTCAAAAAAGTGTTTATATATGGCGTGAAAAGGTTGGGTAGTTTCTGAAACCTCCACACTTCATATATCTTCAATATTCTGTAGCCATGGCGAACGGCTAGGTCCAGCTCAGGGCTTGTATATACACTTCTCATCTTATGCTGGTTGGTGGTTTGATTACAATCCCCATTGTTCTCTGCACACTTCACGCATGAGGGAAACATGAGCTTGTGGTCTATAACGACGGGCAAGATTGGCATCCATAAATTGCGAGGGGGGAGCACGTCTACGAAAGAAAGACCGAAATAGTACTTGTTCAAATTTTTTGAGAACACCTCGATGGGTGGCAGGTCTGGTCCCACCAGTTTTTCAGGTGCACCTACTGGGTACGGATTGTTCTTCATCACGTGGGGATATAAAGAACAGAAGTCGTAGTAATGGAGTTTCACTCCCTCCGTAGGCGGAAAGTATAGCTTGAAGAGATTTGTACGCCATCCGAACAAGCTATCACCGCATTTGAGAGGATCCAGCATCATTGAATGCTTGATCGTGGTTATTTCTTTACGGTACTGTTCATCTGTTTCCATTCGAGCATCATACTGATGCTCGATCAAGACCTTGTGAGTGAACTGGGCGCCTACAAGCTGATCGCGGGTGCGGGTCCATGCAAGACTGTCGGCAAGAGATCTATTGTGGATATCTCCTACGATTGCACAGTCAGGACGTGGGCATCCGTGCCATCAGCAGCCGTTAAAGGAGTACACAGTCTTCTCACCAGTGGCAGGGTTTTCGCTTTGACCATCAACCCAAAAAACACGACCATTAACCTTAATGGGTACTTCCCCCGTGTTGCGGGCATATTTTATGTATACACCTGTCTCCTGCTGTATGTGTATGAGCCAGTAAATAGTCTTGTGCTCATAACTGCGAGGATTGTTTCTGTGAATGACAGCTAAGGTGTCTTTAGGCATGAAATTGTTCTTGAACACCTTAAAGCACAATGAGGCAATCGTGGTTGCGACTTGCATCGGATCACATTTGAAGCGATCTATGTACATCCTTCTAAAGGCGTGGAAACATACTCTAAGCACGAGCATATCATACACGCAATAACACACATTCATCAGCTATATTGTAAGGATTAGATTCATTAAAACTGTTGTAGTAGCAGTCAAAATCTTCACGTTCACCTGTACTCATACATTCATAGTTAAAGTAATGTTTGGGTGGAGGTAATCCAACGTAATTTAAAGTTTCGCTAGTGAGGAATGTGTAAGGGGAAATATCCTTTTGAAACTTCAGCGGCTACACCCATGACCTTGGGTAGCTTTACTAATTTACAAGGTGTGAATAATAAAGTGTCTTTAAGTTGCACATTACCTCTTATTTGCATCTGTATAAGTTTGTTTCCTCTTTTCAAAAGATCGCCTGTAAATATCTCAGATGACTCGTGCTCAAGCAACTCCTTATAAAGGAAATGTGTGTCAAATTTTGACCCGTGATGGACAAGAATATACACGGTCATTTTTTTGAACTTCTCCGCTAACTTGACAATATAGGATACAAAGAGTTTCACGGGACTGTCGTGTGCAATCGTTTTAAAAACGTTTGTCCGTTTACCACATTTGTGACACTCATCAACTCGACCTCCATGCACTCATCACAGAGAGTCTGGCTTACAAGTAGATGTGGAATGACCTCTTTGGTTTTAGTGTTCGTATATGTTTCTACGTAGTACACAGTTTCCAAGGTCTATTTTTATGCTTAGCGTCTTTCATATAACATACATGCTTTACTCCAACCGCCTTATATTTCGCATGGCATGTAGAACAGTGAATTTCATCACATTCATGTTTGAAATTCCCCCAATTATCCATCATATGAAACATACCACATTCACAGATTCTCATTTTCCTGCACGTGCCAGTTGACTTATGGAGCTCAAAACAGTTATTATTGAAAAATGTGCGTCTGCATACATCACAGTCCCTCTTCTCAGCTTCAACCACACGGCTTTCACATTTGGAACTTTTACATTGCGCACATACCATGTGGCAATTCTTACAATGTTTCACTATATCTTCCGCAATCTCGAGACACCCATTACACAAATCATGATGCCGTCCATATTTCCGACTTTTATCATAACTCGCTTAAAGGTCCCTTATATTGCGAATTGGGAGATGCGTTGTTCCTCATAGCCCTAAAATAAGTAGGGGTCTTGTATGATCTCTCACACTGCTTTTAAAAACATACACAGTCCCACGACGTTCACCCGTTTTAGGAAAGTTAATCTCCCACAATTCATCGCTCATACATTTCAACGCAACACAATTCATCACCCATACAATTCACCGAACATACATATATACATATTATATATATATATATATATATTTATATATATATATATATATATATATATATATATATATATATATATATACATACATTATATATATATATATATATATATATATATATATATATATATATATATATATATATATGTTCACCCCCAACAAAATAAGAATGAATAAGAAAATGTTTGAAACAATATTTATTTACTAAAACCACATTAAAGAAATGTGTCAAATATTTATTTATTAAAACCATACTCAATAAAATGTATTTGCGAAAATTAAGTTTATTATCGTGGTTACTTTTTTCAAAGGTATTTAGGTCTAAGCCTATCTCTCTTGATCTTTTAACGAACCTTTTTTTTACAAAAAAGTTGATTTTGGTACTTATGTATTATCAGGATTACCAAACTGTTTATTATGTATTTTTGCTCTCGTCATTTTCGTTTAAACTAACGAAAATATCACAACTTAACCTATCCAATCATTAAGGGCGTACAGTTGACACAGTTGACTGAACCGGGCATTCAGTTGTCCTAACTGGGCATTTTCCGTTTTATTTTGTCTAAAACACATTCTAATATGAAATATTATGAGCTATCCCTTTTATATATTCGACAATACAATGCTCTGAATCGCACAATTGCGATATTTTCTTTTTTTCTTTTGAGGTTCGTGGCCACCTATGTACTGTTCAATTCTGATTTCACTTAAAGTTTGTTCTTTTTTAAGGTACTCCAGAAATTTCCAAATATTTCGATGATGGGCAGCAATCTGTTCTTCTGGGAGATGAATTGTGGACGGTGAATTGTGGGCGATGAATTATCCTCAGCGATGACTTGTGAGAGATGAATTGTGGACGGTGAATTGTGGGCGATGATTTTTCCGGATACCGACGTTCACCAAACCCAAATACAACTATACGAACATTCATTTCCTACTCTATCCTTCTCAGCACTTCAGGACCCATATTACACTCAAACTCAAGTTTACAGTCTACAGCTAGTTTACTGGCACGCTGCACAACCGTGGGCAACCAAATGTTTTTGACCCATGTATTTAGTACAGTGAACATATGAGCTAAGACTAGAGCTATAAAGCCGCAACCACGATCGAAGTTTATATGCTGCCTGTATATAGCCTGAGAAATGAAGTTAAGAGTATAAGGTGTGGCACTATGACCCACAACATGAAATACACGGTCAATATTTACCGTGAAGTTGTTCATATTGAAGGTTGTACTACTTTGGCAAACCTGCATTATACGATCCAAAATGCGGTTCTGAAGGGCAAACTCCACAATACGTTCAACTACTTGCCGTAGTCCGTGTTCAACACTATTGCCATACATGGATCTCGGATCAACCCTGACTATATACCGATTTCTAGTCAGGGCTCGGGGGGGCGTGGCGGTGCGCACCAACTCGAATGTTATACCAATCTCTACAGTACGAGAAGCTGCTGCTGCTGTGGAGGATGTACCTGGAATTGAATAGGAACAAGGGGGTATATTTTAATCTGAGGAAACTACTATTGTTGTGGTTGTGTCGTAGCGTAGGACGTAGAGGGTTGAAGCTCTATTACTGGTGGTCTCACAACCGACGCAATCGTGGCACGCTTTATATCTGAGGTGGAGGGCTCTTCATCATGCCTCTGCTTTGAATTGTTGCGTGTTTGAGTATCGCTGGTGTGGGCTCGTTAGTGGGGTTCGAGTCTGTGAAAACAACTACACTGTCGTCAGGGTCGTCTGTAATATCGATGACGGGGAGGTGATGCTGTACGTCATCGTCATTCACGATTCTGTGGAAGAAGAGGAAAAACAAGAGTGTAGAATATAAGGATCACCACTTAAATTTGTATTATATTTTGTAAATGACCCACTTAGGAGTGTGACGTGTTAGAGATGGATTCTCTAGAAATATTCAAGTTCACGAGCCCATCCACATGTATTATATCTGGCCCTACAGGATATGGTAAAACTGTGTTTATGCTTAAAATCATTAAAGAAAAGGGTGAGATGTTCTCAAAATTTGTGCATAAGGTTATATGGTGCTATTCGACGAACCAATCAGTGTTCAACGAGTACCACGATGATATTTTGTTCCACAAGGGTGTATATGACGTTAATTCGTTCAAGGGAAATGAACAACCTGTCAGTGTAAGTAATGATCTCATGTTGAAGATGGATAAAACGCTTGCCGAGACATTTACAATGTTCTCCCACCGTCTTAACATAAGTGTGTTCTTCACCAATCAGAATCTATTTTTCAAAAATAGATACATGCGCGATGTGTCGTTAAATACACAATATCTAGTCTTATTCGCGCAACGTAGAGATGTATCACAAATTGGAGTATTAGCCAAACAAATGTTCCACAATCAGCGTAAGGAGTTTTTGAAAGTTTATAAAGAAGCTACAAGTCAGCGCTATGGATATTTGCTTTATGACCTTTATCCGCGAAACACGTTTAGAGTGCTTCTAAGAGCGAATATATTCCGAAACGAGCCTAAAACGGTGTATATTCTAGAATGACAAAAAGGCTAAAGAAATACCATGAATTAATGAAAACCTATCATCGACTGCCCCGGGCAATGCAACAGATGTTTGCTAAAAATATCGACTCCGAATTTCTAAAATGCATCTGTGAAATCTCTCTTAACGTTATAGATTGCAATGTATCAAAGAAACCCCCTCAGAAGTCTCGCCTACGCCGTTACAAGAACATAATACGTACACTCTCTCGTAAAAGTTAGACTGTTGGGAAGAAAAAGCGAATTATTGTACAAATAGGAGGGTCATTTCTCCCCATATTATTTTCAATTTTGGGGCCTTTACTGACTAGGTTAATATAACGAGGAAACTGTTAGTGATTCCACACGAGCTGTATGCTTCACTGCAAAGTTAAAAGAGACCAGACACGGTTCTAGAACCCTGTAAATCAGGCTTAAAAGAATGGAACGCGAATTGTTAGCCCTATTAAAGAGCGCAAAAATACCTGATGAGAAAAGAGTCTTATACCAAGAAGCTCTGCAGAAATTTCTTCACAAGTATGAAAATTATAAGAATCCGACAGAGATCCCCGTGGTTATTAGGCACAGCACGGAGAACGATGGGCATGGTGACATAGGGCCTGTGTGCGACGATAGAGCTGACCAACCAAAGAATAACGGGACGGTCCCACAACATATCGAGCATGTATTAAAAAGCACCCCTCCATATACATTCAGGAATAAAGGTTTAAGTCTTTATAACCTATTGAATAAGGATCCCAACATACAGTGGACCGATACAGGTGAGATCATTGTCGAAAGAGCAAAGGTACAGGGCTTGAATAACGTAGACAACGTCCATGATCTGGTGAGAAAATGGGATAGGCCCTCACCATCAGGATGGAAGCATATTAAAGCAAGACTACAGCAAATAATGTCCATAAACAATGCTAGGAAATTTGAACATGTTAAAAAACTTGGAACATACATCGCATGTGCCACATTTGAGAACGCCATCACCCCCAGCGGTAACAACTCTGAAGAGGAGAAAGAAGGGGTTAAACAACGATCATCCGTACCCACGTGCCTCTAAAATACGCAAATGGCTAACATATTAAGACGTTATTATGACAGTTCTAGCCCAGCATCCTACGAAGGCGAAGATAGAATGTATAGAAGTGTTTATAATGACGGAGTAGGGAAAAAAGATGTTGAGAGGTTTTTGCGGGAGCAGGACGCTTATACACTTCATAAGCCTGTGAGAAAAAGGTTTAAAAGAACCAAGACAACAGCGGCATCGATTGTCTCTATTTGGCAAGCAGATTTAACAGACATGCAAAGATATTCAGTGTATAACGATGGTTACCGCTACGTCCTATTCATAATAGATGCATTCTCTAGATATCTGTGGCTAATTCCTCTGAAAAACAAATCGCTTGAAACAGTTGCTAAAGCCAACAAAACGTTGAAGTTTTAAGAAAACAGGGTTCCTGGCTATTTTTGTATGGATATGGGGAAGTAATTTATAGGCAGAGCTTTTCAGATCATGTTGACAGAGTTTAATATCAGCTACTATACTAGCAATTCTATACATAAGGCCTCTTTATCTGAAAGAGTTCAACGTACCATAAAGGAACGCATGCACCCTATTTTACACATAAAAACATACAGATATATGGACATTCTGGAATCATTAGCCCTCATCATATAACCGATCACACCATCGCATGAATGGGACAACACCTAACGAGATTTTAAAAAGACGTACGCGCCCAGAGTCTGATGTGAGAAGAGATGGAACACCACCACCACGCTCTGTGCGTTTCAAATTCAAGGATAATGTAAGGCTGCCGCGTTCTGGAAATAAATTCGCAAAGGTATTTGAGCAAGGCTGGACACGTGAGATTTTTAAGTTAGGGCTATGAGACCTAAAGGAGAGATAATGTTGTATTACGTTGAAGATTTGAATGGGGAACAAATCTCAGGAGGCTTTTACCGCGAGGAGTTGCAGAAAGTGACATTTAATTTAGGAAAAAATGTGTTTAAAATTGAAAAAATTTTAGGAAGCAAAGGTTCAAGAAAGAGAAAAATATACCTGGTGAAATGGCTAGGGTACTCAGAAAGCTTCAACACAAATATAAAAGCTGATGCAATAATGAAGTTTAAATAGTATGCAACATGGCGCCTAACCATTTCAACGTCAAACTACCGTCCTCCTCCTCCTTCTCTGTACATCTTAACAACACCCTGGCCAACTTTGTAACAGAACTCCATGGACCCATTGAATTGGGTCATAATTCGTATGAGGTGGGGATATACGAAATTCAGTTGGTCACCCTCTTTTTATATATTAATTATAAAGAACCCGTTTTTACGATTCTTAGAGACTGTAATGAGTGGAAAAGAGCCGGGGTAAATTGGGATGAAACCATAAGGAGCCCGGATTGTGGAGGCAAGGTATACAGTACAATGGTAATACTAGGTCTGTGCTGCTATGGTGCGTCTAAGGATGATGTGAGCGACTGAAACGCAAGTTTAAAAAACTCAAATCTTACGGATGTTTTAGTTTACGAAATCGTAAACAAAGAAAACCCTGCACATATTGCGACCCTAAAATCACAGGCTGACAGAAATATTAAAGACAAAGGACTGTTCAAAATTATAACCTAGGGGCGATATCGATCAGCTTTCCAAAGAGATACCTTTCACGAGGCACAACATGACTTGTCAAGCATAATGTATCAGATGAAATTGGGGAAACTGAGTGATGGATATACACCCCTAGACATGTGCTATATTTACAGCAATAACAGCGGAGCACCAGTTTGTTGGGGATGCCCAGGCACGCCAGCTGCGCATTGCACACATTCCCAACCATAGAGGGAAGAGCAAGAGTATTACATATGACAAGCCCCATTATGTGAATGTCGCGACTAATCTAATAACCAACATCTCAATATATATAAGAACGATTGAGGGAAAAAATTTCCCATTCGGTGATGGGAGCTTAACAGTGAAGCTGCACTCTCGACGCACTGAGTTATAATGAACTGAAAGCCTTTCACAATCTATCGAGGTGTGAGATACCAGCGTGGTAGTCGACTTGGATCCATTTTTTAAACCATACTACGTACAGCTTTCCTCTTGCTGAAGAAGGGAGTCAGATACCTTGGGAGAAAAGCGCGACAATCAGGTGTTAACAGGGCAGAAGACATATTGGTTGGGGCTAAACTTAAAGAAGCTCTAAAAAACACTTAAAGCGTACACGGGATGAAATCGTCAAAGATGCAAAGAAAGAAATGCGTGGTGAAGGGAAGAAGAAGAAGGCAGTCCGGAAGAATAGATTATCAGCACGTTGCGTTAAACGTAAAAGTATATTCAAAAAGAAGTGTTCTAAGCGAATGATACTTATGGTTGGCCATTTTTTTGACTGATATAAGCTGAGGACATTGATCTCATGAATCATACTGTGTAATACTTGTCGAGAGAGGTGGTACTATTTCTGACTCGTCATGGCACGCTTCATCGATCCGTGTAGTTCACAATGTTGTAAATCGGAGCTGTCCCTCTTTGATATGCCTCCAACTCAAGTTTCTATTGAGCACAGTGACTTTATTACGATTAAGCCGTTAAACACAATTTGTTCCCCGAGTGCTCCAGTAGAACTCTCGATACCCAGCTCAGGCCCTCACTTTTTGACCCAAGCTGTGTGCACATGTGCGCTGAACTACGTATAGCAGATTCAAATGGAACGGACTGCGCTGATAAATATGCTGTATACCCTGAAACAAACTTTCTGCACTCCATATTCAACCAGTATGATGTATATTTAAATCAGGTCAACATATCGGCAGGAACGGGGTACTTTCACCTACGAGCCTATCTGGAAAATGTGCTGAATTTTTCCAAAGACGTGAAGGATACATTTTTTAGTGCCGAGGGCTATTATCATGATAAAGACGAAAGTGGTATAAAGGACAGATTTAAAAATTCTAAAAAGAAGGTATATGAGTGTTTTGGACGCTGTATACAGACTTCACATTCCAGGAGAAGTTACTTGTGAATGGGCTGGATATGAAAATAAAGCTCACCCGCACGAATTCTGAGATCTGTTTAAATCTGGGAGCTGATCAAGAAGAGGGAGCAAAACCCGTTTTGATTCATATTATGGAGACATACCAACGCGTACGGCGAGTGAAACTAAGTTTGCATAAACAAATAGAAATTGAGAAAAACTTACTACATGCTACAGTTAATTACCCAATTAACAGAGCACAGATCAAACTATACCCGGTGCCAGCAGGGTTGGCCTCGAAACAGATAGAAAACATTGCCCTGGGAGGTCTACCTAAAAGGACATTAATTGGAATACAGGACCATGCTTCGGTGAATGGAAAATATAAAAAGAGTGCCTTTAAATTTGAGAATTCCGGCTTTAAAACTATAACTCTATACGAAAATGTCGTTGCTTTAGGCGGAGCATTGGATATGGATTATTCATTGGACGCTGTGTTCTCGCTTTGTGCGAGAGTATATCGTAATCTGCCCCATATTGCAGGTGCCTGTGATGAGCTCGGGTATGGGATAACGCAGAAAGAATTCATCGATCAATTTAACCTTTTTCCGTTTCACATCATACCTGACTTATCTGCTAGTGTAAATACACACTTAAATCCACAACAGGGGGGAAACATCTCAGTCACATTGGAATTCGCCAAGCCGATAGACGCGCCTACTAGTTTACTGGTATACCTCGAGTCACAAGCCCTAATAGAAGTTGATAGATTTAGAAGCGTTGTCACTGTCTTTTAAAATGGATGCGAATACACTTCAGAGAGTAATGAATAGTGAACGAATCACACGTTCCAAATTTATTGGTGTGTTTGCGAAGAAGGAAACATTGAAATTGCCAACTACGAGAGATTGCGGTAGTCTTATTGTGAACACAGATTTTATTAGTAGTGAAGGGATTCATTGGTTTGCAATCTATTTTAAAAATAGGGACCGTATGTATTATTTTGATTCACTCGGTACTCAAACCTGGATTGACCCTGTTATTGTAAAATTTCTCGAGCAGTTGCATGTCCCCGAAGTTGTACGGAATCCCTTTCGGCTACAAGGATATTTTAGTAGTACTTGCGGGATGTACTGCCTTTCATTTCTCATGTCTAAGTCACATGGTAAGGAATTTATAAATTGTTAAAAATTATTCGACCCGTGTCACACTCAACGAAACACCGGTCAACCCGTTGTATAGTATGATGTTGTGTTCGTATATATATAAAATGAATAATTGCACCCAATAATATTAGTTTGTGTATTCTCTAGCTTTTTTAATGTAAACTAATTGGTTATTGTTCTAAAAGCATGATTTCTTTCATTTAATAAATTGATGAAAATACATTGCGTTTTCTTCTTACCCGAAAAAATGCTCGAAACATAAGAAAAAGAAAAAACTTGCATTATTTCATTAATGACGTGGCAATCGCTGGGTTGACTGTGCGGTAAAACTTCTACTTCCGTATTCAGGTACACGACGTGTTTCTTCAAAACTATCACGAAAAGACTGTATAACACGTGTCAAATCCTCATCGGACCTTTAAGGAGAAATAATAATTAATTTCATTAGTTCATACACTTTCTGAATCTTTGTTAATAAAAACCCTATTGCTTAAAACATATGTTGAGTACATATATAGGAAGCGAGTACAATGTGAAGTATCAAATATCTTCGAACCGCTCAGAGAAGTTTGTGACCGTTTAAGAGAAGATGCCGAATAACATTTCAGATTAATTTATTTTAGAATTTATAAAATTATTTAAAACTTGCAAAGGATTGCTATGTTTTAAAAAAAAATTCAACAAATCTTGATGAATATCAAAACATAACTTTAGCTTTATATCAAATATTTTTGCAAACTAATCTATAATTAAAAATTGCGAGTACCTATTATTTTAATGAAGCATTTTATAATAAAATGTAATGAGATCAATTACTACAACCCGCCATATATATATATATATATATATGATGAAATAATCGAAACACAGAATGGTGTTCGAGAGCTTTCTCCTATGGCAAGCACACTAAAATAAATAATAAGTTCGCGAATAAATGGCTACGTTAAAACGGCTGCGTTAAAAAGATTAATTGTAGACACCCCGGCAGTCTCCATCTTCATATAAAGCCAGTAGAATGTAAACTTCTTGTGAATGACTCATGATGGAGAGAGTGTTTGTTTATTCACTGGTGAAAATAACTGCTGTGACTTCCAGCTGAAAATACTCACTTTTATATGCATGATCCCGAAGCACTATCCAGAAAAGACTAATAGGCGGTTCGTAAGTTTGCTGATTGTTGTCAATGTAACTGGGCGGGGTATGTTAAATTTGTCTGTCAATTGTAACACCGATATAACGGACCCACGCTTTAGATATTGAAGTCCTGATTGGCCAAATAATGAAGGTGTCTTTATCGTTTTATTCTCTCCGTAGATTTAATTTCAATGTTCACATGTCAAGGTGTATGAGTAAATTTCTCACTCGCGAGCTCTGTCACGGTGCTTTTCAATATTTTGCATTATTATTTGCGAGCATACAACTTTCAGCTTGATCCTCAACTTTCCCCATTTTGGGTAGGGAAATGGACATATAATTTGAGCAGCGGCTAGTCGTTACAATACAAGAAGAATCTATGGTCTGAAACATAGGTTAGGTTCAGGAGCCAGCATGCGGTTGCGAACCAGAGCCTCACCGCCAAAGTCTGCACAAGGAGTCATTTATGTTTTACAATTTAATAAAATGATTTGTTGAGTCTCTGTTTTTCAAATATTCCCTTTACGATTTCATCGAAAGTTTATAATAGAAATTATAAATATTTTTGTTTTTCTTTTCATTTCTGTTTTATATATTTTTTTTAATTTACGACCATCATAAACCAACTCGGTAAATGAGTTCCAATATATTTATGAAAAATTGGTGCTTTTTCTTTTTCAAAAAATTGTGGAAGAATTCATTATAATAATAATAATGACAATAATAATAATGTGAGAGGAGATGGACCCGAGTATTTGGGTAAAAGTATGCTATACACGATTTTGCGGTTTTTGAAATAGCCTCGGGAAAATCAGGTGTTGTGTGTCGAGTGTCTATTTACTTTCGGAGAAGTTTGTTAAAATATTTATTGTTTTTCTTTGTTTTTCATAAAATTTAACAGTTATTTAACTTTTATTTCGCTGAATTTTCTTTATAAAAACTATAGAATGATAATATCAAAGTATATATAAGTTTCTTCTGTACAATTATTTAAGAATGTGCGTGTATATATATATATATATATATATATATATATATATATATATGTGTGTGTGTGTGTGTATATATATATAAAGTATGTTATATAGAAAGGATTGACAAAAGTAAATAGACAATTTCGGGGAAGTTTCTTAAAATTTCATTGTTTAATATAAAAGTAAATGTAGATTTATTCTCTTTAATTATTTAAGAATATATATGTATATTGACAAACACGTATATGTATATGCATATAAACTGTGTAAATATTATATTGCTTGCATTTTCTGTCATTTCTTTTTCATTCAATGTCACGCCTCTGTGGTTAGCGTCGATGACTATGAATCCATTGACTCAGGGCTCGAGACCCGGCGACGGCAGCCGGCGCGGGTAACGTGGGTGTCCAATTGGTTAAGACGCTGGGCTCATGGTGGTTCGGATTCTACGTTAAACTGTATGTCTAAGGTGGAGTGAAATAAAGTCTATTTTATATATTTTTACATGTAAACGATAATTTATTGAAAATATAACTGGAAAATGATCATTTATCTTTGATGTCGCATGAAATTTTAGTGATATATATATATATTGTCAGATTTAGTAATCCTTGTACAAAATGAAGTGTAATAAAAAGAATACTTTCAGAGTTTATTTACACCGCGTATCTTTCTGTATATATATATATATATATATATATATATATATTATATATATATGTGTGTGTGTGTGTGTGTGTGTGTGTGTATAACAGAATTTTAAATTCATTTTTATATTCATTTGCAATAGTAATTTTAATTTGAATCAATTCCAATTCCGTTCAATTCCAATTGTTGAGTACTTTCAAAGTGTGTATGCGTGTGTGTGTGTGTGTATGTGTGTTAAATTTGAAAAATGTATAATAGTAATAATAATGACCAGAATAATAATACGTGCGAGATGAGATAGAAACGAGTTTTTGGGATGAATGTGGGTCAAACTGAACTCCATTCTAGCTTATTTGTATCAGCCTCCGCAAATCAGGTGTTGTATATAGAATGTTACACTCTATCTCCCCGACGAGAGGTTTAACAAAAGTATGTAGACACTCTTAGAATTTTATTCTGAAAATATTTATAATGTTTATTGTCAAATTTAATATACTAACAAGAAAATACGAAATAGATTTAATTGAAATTAGTTTGAAAATAAAAAGCAAATGAATAAAGAACTGCGATTCCTCTTTGCAATTAATTTGATTTCGCGGAATTTTCTTTATAAAAATATATAATAATAAGATAAAAGTATATATAGTTTACGGGAACTCGATTATTTAAGTGTATATATATATATAAGTGTATATATATATATATATATAATAATATATATATATATATATATATGTGTGTATATATATAAAGTGTGTAATTATTATATTGCTTGCCTTTTCCTGCCAATTGTTTTTCAATGAATTGTATTTCTTTAATTAAATAATTGGGGTTCGTTTTGCGTTTAAATAAATAATGTATTGAATTTGTTCTTTTGCTAAGCAAATTAAGGAGAACGTTTCCCTCGCTCTTGACTTTAAAAAGTAAATAAATAAACAAGTGGTAACCCCTCCATATAATTAAAAGTGGTATCTTGCATCTTCCGACCCTTTATATAACAGCTGCTGATAACCTGGACGCTCATTATGCGGCTGACTTCGGTGAATGAAACAACTCTCTCTCCTTCTTAGGTTAAGGCTTAGGTTAGGGTTTTCATTTGGGGTGAGGACATCCCACCTTCCCCCAAAGACTTTCCTCCTCCACTTTTATCTCTCTCTCTCTTAGTTTAAGGTTACCCCTTTGGGGGAGGTCAACCTCACTTCTCCGGCCAAAACTCCCCCCTTCACGGCAACTTGGGGTCACCTAGTTGCAAGGCCCCCACCCCTTTTCACCATCCCATCCCCTTTTGCAACATCCCCTCACCCTTTTGCAACATTGTTCAAATTTTTCGACATTGCAACATTGCATCGCACTCCTCCATTTTTCCCCTTACTATTCATGTCGATTTCTTTAAAGTTGAGTGATTAACAGACAAATATATAAGGGGCGGCAAGGAATGATTGCCTTCCCTGCACAGATGAAATTATTAGAGGTACAAAAAAAAAACTGATTGTTGTATCTTTTAGACAATTTAATTCTACGTCTAAACAAAACCACTCAATAGTTGGTATTGCGTCCTTATGCTTGGCGGACGGCTTCAAGTCGGCAAGGGTAGGAGGTGAGGAGAGACTCGAAAAAGTCAGTGTCGTACTCAAGATTTCGGAAGATTGTTTCGATGTGCTGGTCCATGGTCCGGCAGCAGAATCTTTCAGGACCCATCCTGAAAGACCGAGTGGAATCCCTGATGCTTGCTGAACCACCAGCCACCCGAAACAATCCTCCGAAATCTTGAGTACGACACTGACCTTTTCGAGTCTCTCCTCACCTCCTACCCTTGCCGACTTGAAGCCGTCCGCCAAGCACGAGAAGGCAACACCAAGAATTGAGTGGTTTTGTTTAGACGTAGAATTAAATTGTTTAAAGGGTGCAACAATCAGTTTTTTGTACTTCTATTAGTTTCATCTCTGCAGGGGGGTAATCATTGTTTACCACGCTGTATGTATATATATATATATATAATATATATATATATATATAGCGGTGTGCTGCCAATTTTTTAACAACCGGTTGTGATATAGATAGGGGTGTAAATCGGCGAGCGCCATTGGCGCGAGTCATTAAGCTAGGGGGTCTTGGGTGAGCGATAGCTTCCCAGCGGGGTCCGCGGCAGAGCCCCGTAAGCCAACACATTTTAGCTTTTCCAAACAACATTTTGTAACATTTTGGCAGAAATTATTTAACATATTCTTTATACTCACTAATGACATAAGTATCTAAAAATAAACTAATTTTTCATAAAAAAATAAATAAATATTGAAACGAACACTACTTGTGATATTACCTATATTTTTCTATAATATCCTGAAAAAAATAAAAAATTTAGATATAAATTTACCTTCTCAATCATGCTGTCTCATTCAAGAAGTTTCCATATAACCAGTTCGTTCTGCGATGGTTGAGTATCAACAAACGGTTCTGTGAGCCAATCAAAATTTAACAACCGGTTCGGACGAACAGGACTGAACCGGTCCCTGCACACCCATGTTAATATATATATATATATATATATATATATATATATATATATATATATATATAATATGTTAACCCCTCCGTCTATGGCCTTGGGTGGTTCGAAATCGACGGGGGTTCTGGTTGGGAGGCAGCAACGGATATTTCTCGCGATAGTTTTCTTCTATAATATTCTAATTTTTCTCTCATTTCTTTTTCTCTTTCTATAACACTCTGATACTTTCTCTGAAGGTTCGCCGATTTTCTTTTTATAACTTATCGGGAACTATTTTCTCTACTTTATTTACTAAGTTCTCTGAAGAGAGCTAAACTAGAAGAAAAAATAAAAAGTTTCTCTCACTGCAATTTACTTCTAAAAATGTACAGTTAGTGCCCTGAATTTACAGGGGTAGAGGTTCGACCTCATTCGATCATGGATCAGGCCGGAATCTAAAAAATTAAGGAGGCAAGGGACCTCTGCCCCCTCCTCGCTGAGAGGCTGCTAACAAGGGAGTAAGTGAAGTCAAGAAGAAAATGAAGTAGTAGTTATTTTACAATTACATGCTTTATATATAATCTAAATTTTGGGGGAGTGCAGTTTCAAGGTTAAGTTTCCCCCTTTAAACACATGATCAGAATTTTGAAAGATTCCAAATTAAAAAAAAATAAAAATAAAAAATAATCGTATTTTCGCCGAGTAAACATTTCTAAAGGGCGACATAATTTCGGAGTTGTACATTGAGTACAATCTAAGTACATCACTGAGTACATTGTAATTTTGGTTTACTACAACTATGATTATAATTACGGATTAATTCACATTCACTTATTATCGTTAATTACAGTTTCAGTAAAGTACATTCACTACGTAATTAAGTACATTACATCATTAAATACATTAATTACATCATTAAGTACATTAGTCACTTACAATTCTTACAGTGTTTTTATATTTATATATGGTTATTAGTAAAACACAAAGTACATGGGCACATACGGTATATATTTATATACATCTTGACACACATGATATATAACATAACGCATGATAATGTTTTATAAATTTGAATCAGAGCGAGAGGAGATTTTACGTTTTCAAATGCTCAATTTATGCTATGATCATCGAATTGCGTAAACTTGCATAAGCATTTTCGAGTTTATTGCGAGAGGCGAAATAATTAAAATAAAGAATAAAAAAATAATGCATGCGAACGTATTTGCACGACTTTCAACGAACAGGTACGGATGCATAGAGTTTTGTACACATTTCATAGACTGACACGAGTAAAATGAATATTTAATAAAATTGATATCGGATAATAGTCAAGATAAGATATGGACGTATGGATGAATATGGTCGAATAATAGTTATATTGCATCATACCAGACAGGCCATAACATATAAATAACGAGATATAAAGTGTAACGTTTTCATACGTCAATTCATAATCAATATGCCACGGCTATTCAATTCGTACATACAGTACAAGTCATCATTGTGAGGATTTAAAAGAAACGAATTAGAGACAAAGAGTGGGTATTAAGGACTAAGAAGTACAACTACGGGTTACAATCCTGCTACATGCAATGTGCATGCATAATCTAATAAAATTTAGGGACGAGGGTTAGATGCAAGACAACCATAATAGAATAGCACAATAGAAAGCACAAATCGAAATTCTATCCAAACTCGTTCCGGCGATTTTGGTTTCTCATGTAAAGATGAACATTCGAACATAAAAACCATACAACATAAGTACTGTATGAAAATAATGAATATAAGGGTTTATATAAAGATTATCTAAATACACGGATTAGGTAAACATGAGGATTATATGAATATAAATATATAAGGATATGCAGGATGATATAAATATATGTTTATATATACGGGGCTCCAATAAACCTAAGCCCCCCCGCCCATGGCCTAAACCATTAGAGGTAGAGTAAAACTAAACATACCTTACAAAAGAGAATTTAATCCTGCATTTAATGAGAAACAATTAAAACTTGGTGTTCCCGCCATTGGCTTCCAAGACAGCCTGAATTCGCTTTGGGTAGCTTGCCAAAAGTGACGTGAATAGATCTTGATCGTTACGCAAATTTGCTAAAACAGTTTCAATGTGTTGCCTCATTGCATCCTTCGAAAATCGATTTGCTGCAGGTTTTTGAAACAAGAGACATTCAACCTTGTCCTTTATAAGTGATCCAATGTGTTCACAGACGTTCAGGTCCGGAGAATTTCCTGGCCATTCTTCATTTCCAAAGAAATCGGTCTCATGGTTCCAGAACAACTGTTGAGTGGCTAATGCCTTAAAGCAAGGGGCCTTATCGTGCAGAAGTGTGACTTGATCGACATCCATAACATTATTTGGGTTTCTTAGAAAAGGAATGACATGCTGGGATAGAATAATATCACGAAAATACTGTCCATCCCAACTCTGACCATTTGGCTTCAGCAGCCACATGAGCTTCTTTGCAGTGAACAAAACAAACACACCAACACAGTCTGGACTTTTTATAATTCGCGATAATGTTCAGTGTCATCGATTTCATCTGGTGTTGTGGCCCACACTCGATCATTTTGGTAGTTAGGCCGACGTGTTACGTAAACAAAAAATTCATCGGAGACAGCTAAATGCATGAAATCATCCACATCCCAATCTTCAAGATAATGGGGAAAACACATTCTGTCATCGATGTTAAGTTGAGTTTTTCTTGGCTTTGGAAATTCATGCCAAGGCTTTAAACCTTGCCTATGACGGTACAGTCGAATGATCTCACCACTAACGATCATTCTTCTCAACACTTCGATCTCTCTAGAAAGTTTAGCACAGCTGTTTTTCCGCTTACGCGTACCGCTTTCAATGCTGTCCTTTGTTTCCTGAAAGAGTGGCAAATTTGGGCGCCCAGATTTGGTTGTATCCATTTCACATTCATCCGAAGTTTTATTCCAATTTCTTTTGACGAAGTCCTCACTTCTTTGCAACTTTTTGGCAACCCATGAACGTGTTATAAAGGTGGCTCCAGCATCACGAGCTTCCCGAAATGTTATTGCTCGTATGCGATCTATCACACGTTGCCTCTCCGAATCACCAATTAATTGAGAAGCCATTATATTATCACTTTATCAGCTAGAGTAATTTTAATACCTGCAATAAATAAAGAATTTTATATATTTTTATAATCACTATAAACTATTTCGGTATAAGTAAACATGTAAGCTGCAAATGGGGGGCTAAGGTTTTTTGGAATCCCTTATATACGAAGTATGTAAGTGGATATAAGAATTATATAAATGGATATAAGAATTATATACATGGATATAAGACTCATACGAATGAATATAAAAATATATGAACATAGGAATTATTCATTGTTCATTTATATATACATACATACAGGGTGTCTTAAAAATATGCACACATAGTTTACGAAAGAAAAACAACCCATTACAGACCTCAAAAAAGGTATTCATTTGGTGTGTACAGAAGCGATAGTTTGTGGCACATGGTGAACTATCGCAGATTTTCAAATTGACCACTGTTTGCTTCTAGGCACTGTTGACAGCGACAAACAACTGAATGACAAATGTTCACCAATGTAACTGCTGGGATAGCTGCACACAACTGTTCAATTTCATTCCTTAGTTCTTGAAGTGTGGCTGGTTTTCTACTGTACACTACATCCTTCAGGTAGCCCCACAAGTAAAAGTCAGGTGGAGTTAAATCAGGCGAACGTGAGAGATACTCAACACGTCCTCTTCTGCCTATCCACCGGTCTGGGAAATGTTCATCAAGATAAGCCCTGACATCACGATACTAATTTGGGAGTGCCCCGTCTTGTTGGTAGTAAACTTCTTCATCTCCATACAGCTGATGAATGGCAGGCACAATGGATATCTCAAGCATGTGGAGGTACGCAGCACCAGTATTTGTCCGTTCAAAGAAGTACGGTCCCACAATACCCCTGGATGACACACCACCCCAGACTAAATCCTGGTAAATTCACTGCCTTCTCTACATGAATGTTCGGATTTTCAGGGAACCAATACATACAATTATGTCGGTTCATTGTACCATTGAGCTTGAATGTTGCCTCATTCGACCACTCATGTCCACAAACCATGCATCCTCGTCCACCTTCCCTTGAAACCATTCACAAAACTCAGCTCTGCGATCGGGAACGTCTTCAATCATTAATCATTTCATGTAACAGTCACGGCATATAAAGATTTCCACTTAGCTATTTTGAAAATGTCGTGTACACTTGACCTGCTGATTCCAGTCTCACGAGCACATCGTCTTATAGATTTTTGTGGTGATTGTGTGAATTGCTGTAACACCATAGCAGAGTTTTCCTCACCCGTTGATGAGGGGGAGTCTCTCAGATCGTTGCTTGCATGTCTTGCACAGTACCGTACATTTCAAATTCATCATGAATTCTTGAAATTGTTCTTCGTGATGGAGGTTCCGTTGCAAATTCACGTCTCCACTGTCTTTGCACTTCACACACATTCTCGAATTTCGAGTACCACTTCAAAATTGCTCTGCGTTGTTCGAACGTCAAGCATCCCTCCAAAATGTTGTTTACGCTTTGCATTATGGGTAACGTTTCGCTTTGCATTATGGGTATCGTTTCGCTTTTGTCTTTACGACTATCGCCATCTGTTAGATGTATGCCACACTAATTAGAGGTACATTAAAATCGGGTTCCACTAGAACTACGTGATTAGATATTCATTATAAAAATATGTGTACATCTTTTAATGACACCCTCTCTCTCTCTCTATATATATATATATATATATATATATATATATATATTTAATATATATATATATTTAATTGTGAAATTCATCCCATATATATAGTGGTTAGTGTCGCTGACTACGAATCCATCTGCCCGGGATCGAGACCCAGTGACGGCAGGCGGCGCGCAGCAAAACCCAGCTGTTCATCCTTCCACACGATAAAGAAATTGGTTGATAGATAAATGGGTATCCTGGGTACCCTACTGGTTAAGACGTTCTGCTACTGGTGGGTCGTGGTTCGGATTCGACGTTAAACTGTTGGTCTAAGGTGAAGCGACAAGCTTGACCTTTGTCAGAATGAACAATTCTGGCGGAAGCAAAACCAAGGTTAACGAAGGTGTATATATATATATATATATACACACACCTTCGTATGTTGTGGATTTCTCTTTCTCTGCATAATCTTCCAGGCAAGACTCGCTTCCACCTTTGCCTTCTACTGTATATCCTAAAATAATAAGTGGTGCTGAAAGTTTTTAAAAGCTGATTATCTAATTGAAAAACTCGGCACTTTAAAATAATGGAAGTTCCCCTTCTTCCTTGAAATTTATGGTGAAGCGATTTCTTTTATATATTGTTTCCCCTATGCGAGAATTATTTTTATGATTTATTTCTTTTTTTAATTCGTAGCAAAGAAAAATAAAAGTGTAGCAAATGTAGCAAATGCAGCAAATGTAGTTGTGCGTTTCTTTTACTTCTGCAACAGCTATAGTTTCTAGTTCTTTGGGAACAGCGAACGATGTAGGAAAAGGGAAAAGGTAAGGGATTTCTTCTCACTTAAGGAGATGAGTTGAGAAGTTTTTGGCATCATCGAAAGATGGACACACTTCTGCTGGACCACCAGGTGTTTGTCAATCGCGCTGATAGGACGTGCTACAGTGATTTTGTTAATTTGTAAGCCAGGCTTTTCCCCCGCTTTGTGTTTGTGTTGATTACCTTTATCGTCTTATTTCGATTGTGTGCTGAATTAGCTGAAACCCTATTAAGCCTTTTTTTTTAACTTGTTGGTCTGGCTTCTAGGCCTTGACCAGGGCCAGGCTTAGCCTTCGGTTAGGCCTTTTGGGTTAGTTTGGATAGCGTACCATCTTTCGATCGGTTCTTACATAAGCCTTCACAGGCAACCCCATCTGTAGATGGGGGTGCTTCTGCCCTCCAGTCGTCTATTGTTTCTGCGGAAGTGCATTGCGATTCAGATGGTTTACAGGCAGTAAAAAGAGCTAGGTCCTCAGACTGCCTTAATGTTGTTCCCATTCCTAAGCGCTCACAGAAATATCATAGTCACATACTAATTCCTTTTGCCACTGTGCCTGTTTCAAACTCCTTTTCTGTGCTAGTTTCCCTGCCCTCTAATATATAGCACCTGGCCACCCTTGGGTGGGCATACTGATGGGCATCCAGCTTCCGGTGACTGTGAAATTATTAGTTCTAAGTCCGATTCTGCAATAAAGGTTACCCCCTACACTTCCTCTCAAGACCAAGTCCCTTCCGCGTCGTGACCGACATCATGAAATTCCTTCTTACGCTTCATATGTCTATATGACTGCTGTCTCTGATAATGTTCAGCTCACTGAGCTCAGTTCCTTTGCCCTTAAGTGGGGTATTTAGGCCCTTTGTGGGGAGGTTAGGTCGGTTGAACACTGTAGGAGTTGCTGACTCAGATGCTGACTCATCTTAATGCTACCTCCTTCCTGAACAACCAGTACAATATTAAGGTAGAATTGGCATCTAAGTTTGATACGATACAAGGCATTATTCGTACACCAGAACTGCTAGTTCTACAGATCTACAGAAGCTAAGGCTAACAAAGACACTAAGATCCACTAAGGTTAGTCCGAGAGAAAGGAAAGAGTAGGGGGTTAAGAGAAGAGAATAAGGGGTTAAGTAAGTACCAACACCAATCACTCGTGGGTTAATATTCATTCAGAAAAAGAGAAAAAAGACTCACCATCATCATCCGCCGGCCACTGCCGACAAGTCGGAAAAATAGTCGGAGAGAATAGGAGAGGGGTGAAAGATGAAAAGAAGTAAAATAAGAACGCTTACAAACCATGCAAACACAGTCTTAACTCACTGCCATATCATGCAAACTACAGACATGCAAGTAAGGAGAGGATAAGAAAAGAAAAAAAAAAGTAGGTACAGTATAAAAAAAAGTGGGTTAGTTTACGCTACGAGCTGCATCTACGTTCGTGTAAGTCTAATTTTTTTTTTCGCTGGCATATCACACGCTGACATGTCACAAGCTGGCATTAGACGTCAACAGACTCATCCCCGACTACGACTCCCAGAGCTCCTGTTACTAATTGTTTTTTTTTATTTTAAACAACGTTAATATTTTTAAAATGAATGCCTATCTAAACGGTTCTTAAACATATTAACGCTGGTACAGTTAACGACTGACGCGGGAAGATTATTCCATTTATCAATTACTTTAAATGTAAAGAAGTTTTTAGCGATATTAGTAATGAAACGTCTGCCAGGCAACTTAAATCCGTTATTACGAGTATTGCTATTATGGAAAGTGAACAGTTTCTCAAAATTTACGTTATCGATTTTATTAACGATTTTGAAAACTTCAATAAGCTCTCCCCTTAATCTTCTAGTTTCGAGTGAATGCAAGTCTTACTCATTTATCCTATCTTCATAAGGCTTGTTGTGCAATGACGGAATTAGTTTCGTGGCACGACGCTGAACCCTTTCTAACCTATCAATATCCTCACGCAAATACGGGCACCAAAACTGAGCGGCATATTCTAAATGAGGCCTGACTAGGGACTTGTAAAGGGGCAACATAATATATTTCGATTGAAATTCGAAATTACGCGCTATGAAGACTAACATCCTATTAGCTTTTGCGCAAGACTCCAGGCACTGGTTCCTAACTTTTAAATCCTTAGATACGCGTACGCCTAAATCTACTTCCTCGTCAACGCTCGTTAATTCTCTATCATCCCTCGGGTAAGTGTAATTATTGTTACGAGAACCTACATGCAAAACTTTACATTTGTCTACGTTAAATTGCATCTGCCACTTATCCGTCCACTCCATAATCCTATTTACATCGTCTTGGAGCCTATTTCTATCGTCCTCGTTAACAACCTTACCGCCTATTTTAGTATCGTCCGCGAATTTTGACACGTTACTAGTCAATCCTACATCTATGTCGTTAATGTAAATTACGAATAGCAATGGGCCTAACACTGAACCCTGTGGGACACCGCTACCTACATCCCACCACCCCGATTCACTACCATTAACAACGACCCTCTGTCTCCTAGCACGAAGCCATTCCTCTAACCAGTTAGCTACCTGACCGCGTATACCGTGCGCTTTAACCTTCGCAATTAATCTTCTATGCGGAACTGTATCGAACGCCTTTTTAAAATCTAAATAAATAACGTCAGCCGCTCTATGCCTATCGTATTCGCGCACTATTTCGTTATAAAATTCTAACAAATTAGTTAAACAAGATCTATGGTCGAAACCCATGCTGACTACTATTAATCAAATCTCTACTTTCTAAGTGATCGATGATACGATCCCTAACTACGGATTCCAAAAGTTTACCGACAATTGACGTTAAGCTAATGGGCCTATAATTGCTAGCTACCGTGCGGTCGCCTTTTTTAAAAATAGGCATGACTTTGGCTAATTTGAAGTCTTCAGTAATATTCCCCGTTTCGAATGACTGATTAAAAACCTTCGTTAAGGGGCCTACGATAACGTCTTTCAAATTTTTCAAATGTCTGGGATAAAAAGCGTCAGGGCCAGGAGCCTTGCTAACTTTTAGCCTATCGATATAATGCGCAATCTCACCCTCGTAAACAGTTATTTCATCCAAAATAGTCTCGCTTCTAAATGTAACGATATCGTCCACGTCGGGGACATTATTTACGTCTTCTACTGTAAAAACTGTCGCAAAAAAGTTATTGAAAATACCCGCCATCGCCTGAGCGTCAGAAGCCAAAGCGCCGTCAACATCCACTAGAGGGCCTATGTTATCTTTTATCGGCTTACGATTATTGACGTATTCAAAAACTTTTTTGGATTATGTTTACTATCCGCAGTTATAAGTATCTCTAAATTACGCTTAGCATTCCTAACTGATCTTTCAACCTGACGTCAAAGTTCGATATATCTATTAAAGTTATCTGCCGTGCCATTGCGCTTATTAAGTCTATACGCTCTATTACGCTCGTTCATGAACTCGCCTATTTCCCTAGTCCGCCATTTGGGCCTACCATGATTTCTAGCGCGCTTGAGCCTACGAGGAATAAACTCCCTTTCAATATTTATAAAACTTTCTTTAAACGCCTCCCAATGCAAATTTGTGTCATTACCCATAAATAAGTTAACCCAGTCTACTACTCTCATCCTATCCGAAAAACTATCAAAATTAGCCCTACGAAAATCAGGGACTTCTATTACGTTACTATCCTTAGTGTTTTCTATCAATAACTTAAACCTAAGAATTTGATGAGCACTACATCCTAAACTCTCGCCTACTTCTAAACTATCGACTATATTTTCGCCGTTCATCACCAAATCTAAAATATTGTCACCGCGCGTTGGTTCGGTAACTATCTGTCGTAAAAAATTATTGTCCATGAACTCAATCAATCTCAAACCCTCCTCATTACCAATAAAAGTCTCGTAATTAACATTAGGGCAGTGAAAGTCTCCGACAATTATACTATTCTGATTGTCAATAAAATTACCAAGAAATGAATAAAATCTAGTATCGGTATCGAAGGGTTGAACGGGAGGTCTATAAACAACAACAAAATTAAAAGTAATACTACGCGCCCTAACTTCAACGCATATTGCATTAATTGCTGCCGGAAAATCTAACTTAACCTCGATAGCCCTAAGGGAATTACGAATGTACAGCAAAACGCCGCCACCAAACCTATGTAACCTATCATTAGTAAAGAGTTTAAAACCCGGTATATCAAGTTCCCCCAACAAGTCCCGAGTCACGGTATTTAACCACGTTTCAGTGATAGCAACTATATCGTAGTTGCCGGAATAAATTATCGCCTTAAATTCATTTCAGTTATTTCTAATACTATGCGCGTTACAATAAAAGACGTTTAGGTTATTTTTTACCACGGGACGGCGTTTTAAACTATTTTTCACGTCGGGCCCGGGTTCCCCGGACCCACAACGTTTAAAGAAGGCTTCGACCTATACAGCTTTCGCACGTTTTCGTCTATTAACCTACATAGCCTTGCATTACCCATTTCATTAAAATGCACCCCATCTTTTATAAAAAGGCTAGGATCATTGAATTCGGACCACAGCTTTACGAAAGGTACATTTTCCTCACCACAAATCTCTTCTAATTTAGTATTAAAAAATATCGTTTTAGACGTAATCCTAAGACCCAAACCGTGCCTAGGGGTAATACCTAGAACTAAAGACCTATCTGACCTCGCCTTTAGGGCCCTAATTAACCCCCTTTATCTCTTCAAAAGGTTAGGCACTCTCGTATCGAGCCTATACGAGTCGTTGCCTCCTACCATCGTCACCAACATCGAGTGACGGGAGGCAACGTCAATCCTATCCACTTCCTCTCTAACTCTGTCAACCCTGGCCCCTGGGAGACAGACCCTCCTCCTCTTGGTTGGATGCCGTTCAACGAACTCTGTGTCCATATGGCGCACTAAAGAGTCCCCAATTAAAATAGTTTCCCCCTCATTCACGTCCCTTTCCAAATGGGCGAAAGGGTTCGAAACCTCGATAGGGTGGCGATTCCTATCACCTAAGGTGCGGCCTAGCTCCACCCTTAACTTCTGTAAATCCCTCCCCATCTACTAATCTCGGACCAACCTTAACCCCTTCCTCAACTCTATCCAACCTTCCCGACAAACTACCTAAATTAGAAACTAGGTTACGCTCCTCACCCTTCAAATTACTAACGTCTTCAACGTTAGTATTGGTTCGACTTTCGTCATCCGTAGCCCTACCCCTGTCCTCATCAAGCGTTGCAAGTCTTTCCGTTACCTCACGTACACTGCTTTTTATGTCAATTATCTCCTCCATTAACTCGTAAAAGAAACAAACTGATCTCTCGGTAATCGCCATAGGACCTCCGTTATAATCTTTAAATTCCGAATACCACCGGTTTACCCAACACCTAACACACGACGCTTTCTGCGACGGCATTGCGCAGTTAAAAATTAGTTTATAACCGTCATAAGTTTAAGATAAATTAAGCCGGCACGCTATGAAATCTTCTAAATCGTCTAAAAACCACTAATATTCAATTACTTAACTATAACAATGTGAATATAAATGCAAGTATATAAAATTCAAAACTTTCTAAAAGCAAAATTCTTAGCAATATGCAAATGTAGATGCAATATCAGAGAGCTCAGGAAATGCGTCCGTTCAGTACAGTTGAGGATATTTTGGAGGAACTAAAACCTTGGGGTGTTTTTGATGTGAGACGACTTACACGAGGTAAGGAGAAGATTCCTATGAGAGCTTTCGTACTTATCTTTGGTGGAAAAGTTCTCCCTAATAAGAGCTATTGTGGCTACCTCAGTTATACTTTTCAACATTTCTTTCCTAGACCTCTGCGTTGGAATTGGAATTGATTAAAATTAAAATTACTATTGCAAATGAACGTAAAAATTAATTTAAAATTGTTATACACACACACATACACACACACATATATATATATATATATATATACACGCAGAGATACGCGGTGTGAATGAACTTTGAAACTATTCTTTTTATTATACTTCATTTTGTACAAAAGTTACTAAAGCTGACAATATATATATATATATATATATATATACTGTATATATTATACTCGGGGATGTATGGTCTCGGTTTGATCCCTCGAGTACAATAAAATACTCCTTTTTGGCTCGTCTGGACACTCTCAATGTTGAATCCAGACGTGACCACAGAGTGCGCCGACCTTTGTCGTCGCTTGCGGAATCCGGGAGCTTTCCTTTAGCCCTCTTTTCTTCCGTCGTGTGTGGATTAACTGAGAGTCAACTTTAATTTTTAGGCACTTTAATTAACTTCAGGTAAGCGGATTACAGGCAAAAGTTTATAGAGTATTCTTTGCTTTAAGTTCACAAAGGTTATATTTGAATGATTCTTAGGTCTAAAAGTGACAATTACGGTCACGTTGCTTAAGTCTAAATGGGACAGTTAATGTAACGTTGAAATAAATGAATTAAGTCTGCTGGCGTTTCCTTCAGTCAGATCCTGAATTCCGATATTCCTATATAAAGCGTAGTCCTATTTGAGGTGAAATGCTCCCTTAACCCAGGGTTTAAATTATGTTAATTGAAAATGTCAGACGGCCTCCTTCTTGGGCAATCCTTGCCCGTTCTAAGGCCTTCTTAAAGCACAAGTAATGACATACGGGGTAACTCGCACCCCGTTACCCGCGGTAAAGATAATAAAAGGCTTCCTTCTAAGGCTAATCCTCGCCCATTCTGAAGTCGCAAGCGTAGCTAACACATACGAGTAACTCACACCCCGTTACCCGCGGAGTCCTAGGTAAGACACTCTGAGAAGATAAGTGAATAAGTTTCCCGCTACAGTCTATTCGTTAATCTTCCCTGTTGAGCTCTACCCCAGAATCTGACCTTCAATGGCTGGACCCCTCCTTATATACGAAGGAATCCATTCTCACATGCGTCAGAGAGGTGAGTTACCGTGAGACCAAGAGAATGTGTAGTTCTCAAAGTCAAGGTTCCCATCCTGAAACTCGAGACGGATGCGAGGTGTTTGTCTGGAAGGCAAACATGAGAACAGCGAGCGTATGATGTCGCGAGAGTGCGACTGAGCGTTTTTGATTAAAATTTATGGCTGTTTTAATATCACATTTCATATTTCGGGAGCGTGCTTGAGGGCTTAGAAGGAATGAAGCAGACTCGAGCGTTAGTTAATGAGATAAAGACGGGAGCCTGCTCGTGCAGGATACTTAAGAAGGTGGGCGTCTGCTCGTGTATAACATTTAAGAAGGTGGGCTTGCTCGTGTATAACATATATATATATATATACACACACATCTATATACTAAAATTTCATGCGACAGCAAAGATAAATGATCATTTTCCAGTTATATTTTCAATAAATTATCGTTTACATGTAAAAATATATAAAATATACATTCTTTCACTCAACCTTAGATCTACAGTTTAACGTGGAATCCAAACCACCATGAGCCCAGCATCTTAACCACAAGATCACCCAGGATACCCGCGCCGGTTGCCTCGCCGGGTCTCGAGTCCTCAGCCAATGGATTCATAGTCAGCGACGCTAACCACAGAGGCGTGACATTGAATGAAGAAGAAATGGCAGAAAATGCAAGCAATAAAATACACACACTTTATATACATATACACATATATTTATGCATATATATATATATATATATATATGTATATATATATAGAGAGAGAGAGAGAGATTATTAAATATTTATACAGAATAAATCTACATATACTTTTATATTAAACAATGAAATTTTAACAAACTTCCCCGAAATTGTCTATTTATTTTTGTCAATCCTCTCTATAGAACATACTTTATAAATATATATATATATATATATATATATATATATATATATTCTTAAATAATTGTACAGAACGAACCTACATATACTTTTATATTATCATTTTATATCTTTTATGAAGAAAATTCCTTGAAATCAAAGTTAAATAACTGTTAAATTTTATGAAAAACAAAGAAAAACAATAAATATTTAAACAAACTTCCCTGAAAGTAAATAGGCCCTCGACACACAACACCTGATTTTTCCGAGGCTACTTCAAAAACCGCAAAAGATCGTAGATAATACACTTTCACTCAAAGACTTGGATCCATCTCCTCTCGTATTATTATTATTGTCATTATTATTATTATAATGAATTCTTGCACAATTTTATTTTTTGAAAAGAAAAAAGCACCAATTTTTCATAAGTATATTGGAACTCCTTTACCGAGTTGGTTTATGATGGCCGTAACTAGTCACAGCAAAATTTTAAAAAAATATATAAAAAAGATGAAAAGAAAAACAAAAATTATAATTTCTTTATTATAAACTCCTTTCGATAAAATCGTAAAGGGAAAATTTGAAAAAAAGAGACTCAACAAATCATTTTATTAAAATGAAAAACATAATTGACTCCTTGTGCAGTCTTTGGCGGTGAGGCTCTCGTTCGCAACCGCATGCTAGCTCCTGAACCTAACCTAACTTATGATTCAGACCATAGATTCTCCTTGTATTGTAACGACTTGCCGCCTCTCAAATTATGTGTCCATTTCCCTATCCAAAATGGGAAATGTTGAGGATCAAGCTGAGAGTAGTGTGCTCGCAAATAATAATACATATGTATATCGGTGTTACGATTGGTAGACAAATTTAACCTAGCCCGCCCAGTTACATTGACAACCAATCAGCAAACTTACAAACAGCCTATTAGTCTTTTCGGGATAGTGCTTGGGGATCATACATATAACAGTGAATATTTTCAGCTAGAAGTCACAGCAGTTATTTTCACTATTGAATAAACAAATACATTCCCTCCGTCATGAGTCATTCACAAGAACTCTGTAGTTTACTGGCTTTATATGAAGATAGAGACACTACCGCGGTGTCTAAAATTAATCTTTCTAACGCAGACGACCGGGACGGATTATTTGTAGCCATTATTGTAGCCATTTATTCGCGAACTTGTTATTTATTTTAGTGTGCTTCTCATTGGAGAAAGCTTTCGAGCACCATTCTGTGTTTCGAATATTTCATCATATATATATATATATATATATATATATATATATGTCGGGTTGTAGTAATTTATCTCATTACATTTTATTATAAAATGCTTCAATAAAGTAATAGGTATTCGCAATTTTTAATTATAGATTAGTTTGCAAAAATATTTAATATTATGCTAAAGTTCTGTTTTGATATTCATCAAAATTCGTTGAGTTTTTTAAAAACTTATAGTCATCCTTTGCCAGTTCTAAATAATTCTATAAATTTCATAATAAATTAATTTGAAATGTTATTCGGCATCTTCTCTTAAACGGTCACAAACTTCTCTGAGCGGTTCGAAGATATTCGATACTTCACATTGTATCTCGCTTACTATATATGTACTCTGCATATGTTTTAAGCAATAGGGTTCTTATTAAAAAAGATTCAGAAAATGTATGAACTAATGAAATTAATTATTATTTCTCCTTAAAGGTCCAATGAGGATTTGACTCGTGTTATACAGTCTTTTCGTGATAGTTTTGAAGAAACGCATGTCGTGGAACTGAATACGGAAGTAGAAGTTTTACCGCACAGTCAACCTAGTGATTGCCACGTCATTAACGAAATAATGCAAGTTTTTTATTTGTCTTATGTTTCGAGAATTTTTTCGGGTAAGAAGACGCAATGTATTTTCATCAATTTATTAAATGAAAGAAATCATGCTTTTAGTACAATAACCAATTAGTTTCCATTAAATAAGCTACAGAATACACAAACTAATATTATTGGATGCAATTATTCATTTTATATATATACGAACAAAACATCATATTATACAACGAGTGCGCACAATCGGAAAACGGTTTTTATCTGTATGCATACCATTTCGTCGTTTCGGTGAGTGTGACACGGGTCGAATAATTTTTAACAATTTATAAATTTCTTACCACGCGACATATGCCTGAGAAATGAAAGGCAGTACATCCCGCAAGTACTACTAAAATATCCTTGTAGCCGGAAGGGATTCCGTACAACTTCGGGGATATGCAACTGCTCGAGAAATTTTACAATACCAGGGTCAATCCAGGGTTGAGTACCGAGTGACTCAAAATAATACATACGGTCCCTATTTTTAAAATAGATTGCAAACCAATGAATCTCTTCACTACTAATAACATCTGTGTCCACAAAAAGACTACCGCAATCTCTCGTAGTTGGCAATTTCAATGTTTCATTCTTCGCAAACACACCGATAAATTTGGAACGTGTGATTCGTTCACTATTCATTACTCTCTGAAGTGTATTCGCATCTATTTTAAAAGTCAGTGACAATGCTCCTAAAATCTGTCAACTTCTATTAGGGCTTGTGACTCGAGGTATACCAGTACACTAATAGGCGCGTCTATCGGCTTGGCGAATTCCAATGTGACTAAGATTTTTCCACCCTGTTGTGGATTTAAGTGTGTATTTACACTAGCAGATAAGTCAGGTGTGATGTGAAACGGAAAAAGGTTAAATTGATCGATGAATTCTTTCTGCGTTATCCCATACCCGAGCTCATCACAGGCACCTGCAATATGGGGCAGATTACGATATACTCTCGCACAAAGCGAGAACACAGCGTCTAATGAATAATCCATATCCATTGCTCCGCCGAAAGCAACGACATTTTCGTATAGAGTTATAATTTTAAAGCCGAAATTCTAGAATTTAAAGGCACTCTTTTTATATTTTCCATTCACCGAAGCATGGTCCTGCATTCCAATTAATATCCTTTTAGGTAGAACTCCCAGGGCAAAGTTTTCTATCTGTTTCGAGGCCAACCCTGCTGGCACCGTGTATAGTTTGATCTGTGCTCTGTTAATTGGGTAATTAACTGTAGCATGTAGTAAGTTTTTCTCAATTTCTATTTGTTTATGCGAACTTAATTTTACTCGCCGTACACGTAGGTATGTCTCCATAATGTGAATCACAAAGGGTTTTGCTCCCTCTTCTTGTTCAGCTCCCAGATTTAAACAGATCTCAGGATTCGTGCAGTTGAGCTTTACTTTCATGTCCACCGCATTCACAAGTAACTTCTCCTGGAATGTGAAATCTGTATGCAGCGTCCAAAACACTCATATACCTTCTTTTTACAATTTTTAAATCTGTCCTTTATACTACTTTCGTCTTTATCATGATAATAGCCCTCGGCACTTAAAAATGTATCCTTCGCGTCTTTGGAAAAATTCAGCACATTTTCCAGATAGGCTCGTAGGTGATAGTACCCCGTTCCTGCCGATATGTTGAACTGATTTAAATATCCATCATACTGGTTGAATATGGAGTGCAGAAAGTTTGTTTCAGGGTATACAGCATATTTGTCAGGGCAGTCCGTTCCATCTGAAAGGGCTATACGTAGTTTAGCGCACATGTGCACACAGCTTGGATCAAAAAAGTGAGGGCCTGAGCTGGCTATCGAGAATTCTATTGGAGCACTCGGTGAACAAATTGTGTTTAACATGTTAATCGTAATAAAGTCACTGTGCTCAATAGAAACTTGAGTTGGAAGCATATCAAAGAGGGACAGCTCCGATTTACAAAATTGTGAACTACACGGATGGATGAAGCGTGCCATGACGAGTCAGAAATAGTACCACCTCTCTCGACAAGTAGTACACAGTATGATTCATGAGATCAATGTCCTTAACTTATAACTGTCAAAAAAATGGCCAACCATAAGTATCATTCGCTTAGAACACTTCTTTTTGAATATACTTTTACGTTTAACGCCACGTGCTGGTAATCTATTCTTCCGGACTGCCTTCTTCTTCTTCACACCACCACGCATTTTTCTCTTTGCGTCTTTGACCATTTCATCCCGTGTACGCTTTAAGTGTTTTTTAGAGCTTCTTTAAGTTTAGCCCCAACCAATATGTCTTCTGCCGTGTTAAGGCCTGATTGTCGCGCTTTTCTCCCAAGGTATCTGACTCCCTTCTTCAGCAAGAGGAAAGCTGTACGTAGTATGGTTGAAAAAATGGATCAAAATCGACTACCACGCTGGTATCTCACACCTCGATAGATTGTGAAAGGCTTTCAGTTCATTATAACTCAGTGCGTCGAGACTGCAGCTTCACTGTTAAGCTCCCATCACCGAATGGGAAATTTTTTCCCTCAATCGTTCTTATTTTTATTGAGATGTTGGTTATTAGATTAGTCGCGACATTCACATAATGGGGCCTGTTGTATGCAATACTCTTGCTCTTCCCTCTATGGTTGGGAATGTGTGCAGTGCGCAGCAGGCGTGCCTGGGCATCCCCAACAAATTGGTGCTCCGCTGTTATTGCTGTAAATATAGCACATGTCTAGGGGTGTATATCCATCACTCAATTTCTCCAATTTCATCTGATACATTATGCTGGACAAGTCATGTTGTGCCTCGTGAAAGGTATCTCTTTGGAAAGCTGATCGATATCGCCCCTCGGTTATAATTATGAACAGTCCTTTGTCTTTAATATTTTTGTCAGCCTGTGATTTTAGGGTCAAGGTATGTGCAGGGTTTTCTTTGTTTAAGATTTCGTAAACTAAAACATCCGTAAGATTTGAGTTTTTTAAACTTGCGTTTCAGTCACTTACAACATCCTCAGCCGCACCATAGCAGCCCAGACCTAGTGTTACTACTGTACTGTAATACCGTGCCTCCCCAATCCGAGCGATACGTATGGTTTCATCCCAATTTACCCCGGCTCTTTCTCACTCATTACAGTATCTAAGAATCGTAAAAACAGGTTCTTTATAATTAATATTTAAAAAGAGGGTGTCCAGCTGAATTTCGCATATCCCTACCCCATACGAATAACGACCCAATTCAATGGGTCCATGGAGTTCTGTTACAAAGTTGGCCAGGGTGTTGTTAGGATGTACAGAGAGGCAGAAGGAGGGCGGTAGTGTGACGTTGAAATGGTTAGGCGCCATGTTGCATACTATTTAAGCTTCATTATTGCATCAGCTTTTATATTCGTGTTGAAGCTTTCTGGGTACCCTAGCCATTTCGCCAGGTACATTTTTCTCTTTCTTGAACCTTTGCTTCCTAAAATTTTTTCAATTTTAAACACATGTTTTCCTAAATTAAATGTCACTTTCTGTAACTCCTCGCAGTAAAAGCCTCCTGAGATTTCTTCCCCATTCAAATCTTCAACGCAATAAAACATTATCTCTCCTTTAGGTCTCATAGCCCTAACTTTAAAAATCTCACGTGTCCAGCCTTGCTCAAATACCTTCGCGAAATTATTTCCAGAACGCGACGACGGCTTTACATAATCCTTGATTTTGAAACGCGCAGAGTGTGGTGGTGGTGTTCAATCGCTTCTCACATCAGACTCTGGGCGCGTACCTCTTTCTAAAAACTTGTTAGTTGTTGTCCTAATCATGGATGGTGTGAGCCGGTTGTATGATAAGCCCAATGATTCCAGAATGTCCATATATCTGTATGTGTTTTTATGTGTAAAATAGCGGTGCATGCGGTCCTTTATGGAACGTTGAACTCTTTCAGAAAAAGAGGTTTTATATATAGAATTGCTAGTGTAGTAGCTGATATTAAACTCTGTCATCATGTTCTGAAAAGATCGGCCTATAAGTTATTTCCCCATATCCGTACAAAAATAGCGAGGAACCCTGTTTTCTTTTATACATCAACGTTTTGATGGCTTTAGCAACTGTTTCAGGCGATTTATTTTTCAGAGGAATTAGCCACAGATATCTAGAGAATGCATCTATTATGAGTAGGACGTAGCGGTAACCATCGTTATACACTGAATATCTTTGCATGTCTGTTAAATCTTCTTGCCAAATAGAGTTAATCGATGCCGCTGTTGTCTTGGCTCTTTTAAACCTTTTTCTCACAGGCTTATGAAGTGTATAAGCGTCCTGCTCCCGCAAAAACCTCTCAACATCTTTTTTTCCTTCTCCGTCATTATAAACACTTCTGTATATTCTATCTACGCTTCCGTAGGATGCTGGGTTAGGAATGTCATAATAACGTCTTCTTAATATGTTAGCATTTGCGTATTTTAGAGGCACGTGGGTACGGATGATCGTTGTTTAACCCCTTCTTTCTCCTCTTCAGAGTTGTTACCGCTCGGGGTGATGGCGTTCTCAATTGTGGCACATGCGAAGTATGTTCCAAGCCTTTAAACATCTTTAGATTTCCTATGATTTTTTTGGGACATTATTTGTTGTAGTCTTGCTTTAATATGCTTCCATCCTAATGGTGAGGGCCTATCCCACTTTCTCACCAGATCATGGACGATGTCTACGATATTCGAACCCTGTACCTTTGCTCCTTCTACAATGATCTCACCTGTATCGGTCCACTGTATGTTGGGATCCTTATTCAATAGGTTATAAAGATTTAAACCTTTATTCCTGAATGTATGTGGGAGGGTTCTTTTTAATACATGCTCGATGTGCTGTGCGGCCGACCCATTATTCTTTGGTTGGTCAGCTCTATCGTCGGACACAGGCCCTATTTCACTATGCCCATCGTTGTCCGTGTTGTGCCTAATAACCACGGGGATCTCTGTCGGATTCTTATAATTTTCATACTCGCGAAGAAATTTCTGCAAAGCTTGGTGGTATAAGATTCTTTTACGTGCTTTTACGGGGTTCTACAGCCGTGTCTGGACTCTTTGAGCTTTGCAGTGAAGCATACACCTCGTGTGGAATCACTAACACTTTCCTCATTATAGTAATCTAGTCAGTAAAGGCCCAAAAACTGAAAATAAGATGGGGAGAAATGACACTCCTCTTTGTACAATAATTCGCTTTTCCTTACCCACAGTCTGACTTATACAAGAGAGTGTACGTATTATGTTCTTGTAACGGCGTAGGCGAGACTTCTGAGGGGGTTTCATTGACACCTTGCAATTTATAACATCAAGAGATTTCACAGATGCATTTTAGAAAGTCAGAGTCGATATTTTTAGCAAACATCTGTTGCATTGCCCGGGGCAGTCGATGATAGATTTTTATTAATTCAGGTATTTCTTTAGCCTTTTTGTCATTCTGGAATATACACCGTTTCAGGCTCGTTTCGGAATATATTCGTTCTTAGAAGCACTCTAAACGTGTTTCGCGGATGAAGGTCACAAAGCAAATATCCATAACGCTGACTTGTAGCTTCTTTATAAACTTTCAAAAGCCCCTGACGTTGATTGGGGAACATGTGATTCGCTAATACTCCAATTTGTGATACATCTCTACGTTGCGCGAATAAGACTAGATATTGTGTATTTAACGACACATCGCGCATGTAAACACGCTTATTTTAAGATGGTGGGAGAATACTGTAAATGTCTCGGCAAACGTTTAATCCATCTCCAACATGAGATCGTCAATTACAATGACTGTATGTTCATTTCCCTTTAACGAATTAACGTCATATACACCATTATGGAACAAAATATCATCTCGGTACTCGTTGAACACTGATTGGTTCGTCAAATAGCACCATATAACCTTATGCACAAATTTTGAAACCATCTCCCCCTTATCTTTAATGATTTTAAGCATAAACACAGTTTTACCATATCCTGTAGGGCCAGATATAATACATGTGGATGAGCTCGTGAACTCGAATTTTTCTACAGAATCCATCTCTAACACGTCACACTCCTCAGTGGGTCACTTACAAAATATAATAAAAATTTAAATGGTGATCCTTATATTCTACAGTCTTGTTTTTCCTCTTCTTCCACAGAACCGTGAATGACGATGATGTACAGGATCATGTCCCCATCATCGATATTATAGACGACCCTGACGACTGTGTAGTTGTTGTCACAGACTGTAACCCCACTAACGAGCCCACACCAGCGATACTTCTAGCACTTGACATTTCAAAGCGGAGGCATGATGAAGAGCCCTCCACGTCAGGTATAAAGCGTGCCACGATTGCGCCGGTTGTTAGACCACTCCACCAGTAATAGAGCTTCAACCCTCTACGTCCTACGACACAACCACTATAATAGTACTTTCCTCAGATTAAAATATACCCCCTTATTCCTACTCAATTCCAGGTACATCCTCCACAGCAGCAGCAGCTTCTCGTGCTGTAGAGATTGGTATAACATTCGAGTTGGTGCGCACCGCTACCCCCACCCGAGCCCTTACTATAAATTGGTATATAGTCAGGGTTGATCCTAGATCCATGTACAGCAATGGTGTTGAACACGGACTACGCAAGTAGTTGAACGTATTGTGGAGTTTGCCCTTCAGAACCGCGACGAACGTGAAATCAAGACGACGCTGTCCTTTTGGTTTGGGTCAGATGACGGGGATGTAGATGATTTTTGGGTAGTAATAGCATTGAGACGCTTGGCAGCTGTAGATATAGAGTATATTTTGGATCGTATGATGGAGGTTTCTCAAAGTGGTACATCCTTCAATACGAACAACGTCACGGTAAATATTGACCGTGTATTCCGTGTTGCGTGTCATAGTGCCACACCTTATACTCTTAACTTCAATTCTCAGGCTATGTACAGGCAGCATATAAACTTCGATCGTGGTTTCGGCTTTATCGCATTAGTCTTAGCTCATATGTTCACTGTATTAAATACATGGTTCAAAAATATTTGGTTGCCTACGGTTGTGCAGCGTGCCAGTAAACTAGCTGTAGACTGTAAACTTGAGTTTGAGTGTAATATGGGTCCTGAAGAGCTGAGAAGGATAGAGTAGGAAATTTATGTTCGTACAGTTGTATTTCGATTTGGTGAACGTCGTAGGAATGTGTATGATTTTAAAAGCAGTGTGACATCGTACAAGACCCCGACTTATTTTAGGGCTATGAGGAACAACGTATCTCCCCATTCGCAATATAAGGGACCTTTACGCAAGTTATGATAAAAGTCGAAATATGGACGGCATCATGATATGTGTAAAGGGTGTCTCGAGTTTTCGGAAGATATAGTGAAACATTGTAAGGATTGCCACATGGTATGTGCGCAGTGTAAAAGTTCCAAATGTGAAAGCCGTGTGGTTGAATCAGTAGTGTGGGTGCAAAAGGAGAGAGTGCAATGCAATTGCAATTGTTGATCAGTGTTGCAAAGGAAATGTTGCATAAGGTTATAAAACAAAGGGGGAGGGGAATGTTACAAGATGTTATGCAACAAAGGGGGAGGGGGGAATGTTGCAAGAGCAACAAGGGGTTATGTAACTTCGAGGCGGAGTTATCCCCAAGAGAAAGAGAGGAGAGGAGAGAGAGGAAGAGAGGTGTTCGCTAGGCAGGAGCCAAGCGCATATTAAGACTTCAGCCGAGCGGCCGTTGTCTCAATATTTTCGTAATCGGCCAGCTGGCTTAATCAGCGAGTTGGCTAATCTTGCTGAGCTGCCAGATTGCTCTATTTATTTAATTAAAGCATATATCCTGGCTTAATCAGCCAGTTGAATTAGAAGGCGTAAATGGCTTGTTCAGATGTACATTATTGAGTTGCCAGATTCCGTTTATTTATTTAATTAAAGCATATATTCTGGATTAATCAGCCAGTTGACATAGAAGGCGTAATTGGCTTAGTCAGGTGTACATTATTAGGGTTGCCAGATTGTGCTATCCAGATATTTTTGACAGTTGGCTTAGAAATCCGTCAGCCGTTTTAAAAGACGGTCGATTGGTATAATTAAATGTCTTTTACAGTAAAAAGAATTAAATAAAACCCCATTATATCATTCTGTTTATTTAGACGAATTAAAGGATTCAATTTCACGAAATATATTGAAAATAAATATTCAATGGAATATATATATGATCAAAAATAATAATAGCATAAGAAATACGAACGATGAATATATAATCAAAATAAATATACAATGACATATATATGATCAAAAAATAATAATAGCATAAGAAATACGAACGAGGAAAATATAATCAAAAATATGCAAAACGATGTAGTATAACCATAAATATATTAGTACAGGAAAAAATATATATACTATATATATACAGTTATATTAAATAATTAAATATATTGAAAATAATAATGTACAAAACGAAGGAGTATAAAAAGTTGCATATTAGTACAGAGAATATATATAATATATATATATATATATATATATATATAATTAAATAATTAAATAAATAAATAAATATGCATCAAAATACTTTATATTCTACTGCGCAAAACACTAAACTCACACGTAATCGAGTCTAAATTCATATCGTTATTGCTTTGCACTACACGGTAAAACTGTCCAACCTTACTTTACCGCTCAAGTTATACGGATACCTTACTCGGTATAAATGGTTTTCATATCGTTCAATACTACTTTTATGCCCACTTTCCATTCGGTTAGCAAGTTATCTTTAAACACGGCTAGAATACAATCAAAAGCACGCACAAAGGGGTCATCGTTAACCACAACATCATTATTAAATACAAGTTTATAAACAGTCCTTTCCAATCGAGGGTTTTTTCTTACCGTCCCGAGCTTTTCAATCGTGAACTCTTCTTCACTCTGCATAGCGGCAATTGAAATAATCTTCCAAGTCGTAACGACAGCTACTAATTATATAGAGATACAGCTCTTCAGGGTGAACAATGTAGGCAAGCTCTGCCCTGTAGCGCTCAAGTGCTTTGTACCAAAAAATATGCATCCAGCTCTAGACCATTCCCCCCTGGTTCATTCCTACATTCGATAAATCCGTCGAGGAGAGCGGTGTATGCGTATTCAAGAACCGTTTCAAAATAAATCATATCCTTAACACGAGCGTCTAATATAGGCTTCAGCTTGCGGAATCCGACGATTTCAAACATTCTGTCGAGGATGAAACGGTTTCGCGTGGGGACAAGAACGTTATTATGAGAAGCATTCTTCCACATCAGTCGTATATCAATGCATAGCTGATTGTTATTTATACACAACGTGCAAACAACGGCATATGAGGGGGCATCACTAATCTGTTCTCTTCTTGTACCTACACCTGCAGGTATTTTATAACGGTCCTCACCCCACTTCTGAACTATCACAAAGACTCTATTCATCTCCTCAAAATTTAAATAAATAACTATTACGTTTGCTTGCTTGCCTGCAAATCGTTTCAAGTACATAGTTAATGGTGCCGGTTTCACGCCTGAAGACGCACAATGACTTCGTCACGGACACATCGTACGCGGCATTGAGAATGCTTCTCAAAGAAAGTTCCATCGTATTCGCACGTCTACTCGGTTCAAGCTCTGAGATGACTATGAGCAACAGGTGGGCGGATCGGCTCGACGGGCGGAGTGAGTCACGCCGATGAAACATGTACGGGTTTGTTCGAGCTCGTTTGTTTCGGAGGGGTGATGTACACAGGTGGGAGGCTCGATGGGGGAGTGAGTCACACCATAAACTGCTGAAGCGTGTACAGATTTGTTCGAATACTTGTACCCATTATACTGGGCAAACAGAATTTTCTGATACATGAAGCAATACAGGTTTTAATGTTTATCACTCACCAGACGTTCATTTCCACAAACTAAACATCTTCACAATCCGGTGCACTATTTGAGAGAAACATATGCCCATATTTTTCATTTTTGTTTAACAAGCGATACTCGTCTCTAAAGTCTGTTAAAAACTTACACAAGCCGTTAGCCACAATCTCACTACAAACCTCGTCATGATATATATAAATATAGTGGTAAAAATACTTAAGATTCTCCATGATGACAAGATTTATATTCTCAACCGTAGGGTACGAGTAGTCGGTATGATGTAACATGACATAGCATCGCTTGTCACACCACTCATCAACAAGACTCACTATCCATAACCGTTGCTTATCTTCTGAACGTGTTGTTTCTTCTACTTCGCGTTATATGTGAGCTTTTATAAAGGTTAGGTCTAGAACATACTTCAATACATCGTTTGTACTACGAAATCCTACAATACCCTCGCCAGAATACCCGTAGCGTATTTGAACATCTTCGTCCTTCGCACGGCTCAATGTTGCCTTAAAAGTATCAAAGGAGTGGTGAATAGGGAGTTTTCAGTATCCACCACATCTTGGCACTTTGACGAATACCACTTCATAAACGTTGAACACGCAATATTAAAGGTGACCATACTATTTTTCATGTACGCGGGAGAATACACGTTTGAGCTCAAGGGTATGCAAAGGTCAACTGAGCACGCAGGGATACAGATATGCTCAGGTGGTGGCAAGAGTCACATGACAGATCTTACAGTGGGCGGAGCTTAGCCTTTTACTATATACACACACACACACACACGCACGCACGAAAAGGAGAAAATGAAACCTTAATTGAAGCAAATATACGTGATAAATAAACATACCGTTAACAATACACATATATATAAATACAATCAAGGATTAAGGTCGCCAAATGGTACGGTATCATATGTGAGCTTTTATAAAGGTTAGGTCTAGAACATACTTCAATACATCGTTTGTACTACGAAATCCTACAATGCCCTCGCCAGAATACCCGTAGCGTATTTGAACATCTTCGTCCTTCGCACGGCTCAATGTTGCCTTAAAAGTATCAAAGGAGTGGTGAATAGGGAGTTTTCAGTATCCACCACATCTTGGCACTTTGACGAATACCACTTCATAAACGTATTACGGCATACCTTCGTGCCCCTATGTTCCTTCACACACCCCAGTTTCTGCGCCCGAAAATTGTGCGTCCCCACAGTCAGTTGGGGTGGCTGATCACCCTCATCTTCCAAGCACACTAGATCCTGCAACGAGTCAAAGTTAACGACTCGACGGTTCTCATGGTTAAGCGTCATACCCTTAGCCTTCACGATATACTTCATATCATCCCATACTCTCACCCGTACCCCATAGATTTTTGGCCCTGTTGACACAAACGAGTCTGCGTATGCACCATCACCATACTCAGCCTTCATCTCGTCAGTTAACTCTCTGAGGAATTCCTCAGCAGCAGGCATGTATTCACCCTCCCTCGCTGTGAATATCACGCTGTGTCAGCATACAGCACCCTCCGTCCAAGAGAGTGCAGTAGACCCCAAAGTTTGATGCGGGCGTAGGCCATTGTGAAGCTGGTTACAGGTATGTTTGTAACCCGTGAGGTATCTGTGGCCAGTTCGGTGATGTATTTTATTACGTAAGTATTACCTACATTCACGATCTCCATAACCTCTTTATCGGGAGCGTTGGCATAATCCCAGACTTCACTATAACTTTTTGCCAAATGAACGTTCCCTTTGCCGGTATTCTGTGCAAATTTATCCCAAAGAATGTTTAGACACAACTTTGCACTAAAGCGCTTGCCAGGATTCTTAACAATTTGGGAACGGTCAAGCTGTATACCTTCATGGGCACGGTAACGTTGAATATAAGCCGTTTTCTCATCTTCGGTATCAACCCCTCGCGGATATCCTGATGCTTCGACCTTATCCTTCAAAAAAGCGTTTATATATTGTGGGAAAAGGTTGGGTAGCTTCTGAAACCTCCACACCTCATGTATCTTTAATATTCTATACCCATGGCGAACGGCTAGGGCCAACTCAGGACTTGTATATACACACCTCTGATCTTACGCTGGTGGGTTGTATGGTCACAATCACCGTTGTTCTCTTCTGCGCACTTCACGCACAGGGGAAACATGAGCTTGTGATCTATAACGACGGGTAAGATCGGCATCCATAAATCGCGAGGGCGGAGCACGTCTACGAAAGAGAATCCAAAGTAGCGCTCATTCATGTTAGTTGAAAACTCCTCGATGGTTGGTATTGTGGAACCCACCATTTTTTCAGTCACACCTACACTGTACGGATTGTTCTTCATCACGTAGGGGTATAAGGAACATAAGTCGTAGTAGTGGAGTTTCACGCCCTCCGTAGGCGGAAAGTATAGCTTGAATGGGTTTGTGCGCCCTCCAAACAAGCTGTCACCGCATTTGAGGGGTCCAACACCATTGAACGTTTGATGGCCCTTATTTCTTCACGGTACTGGGCATCTGTTTCCATCCGTGCATCATACTCATGCTCCCACACGATTTTGTGAGTGAACTGGGAGCCTATAAGTTGATCACGGTTACGGGTCCATGCGAGGCTGTCGGCGGGGGATCTTCCATAAAGGTCCCCTGTGACGGCACATTCAGCGCGCGGGCATCCATGCCACCAGCAGCCGTTAAAGGAATACACAGTCTTCTCACCAGTGGCTGGATCCTCACTTAGGCCATCAACCCAAAAAACACGACCATTGACCTTAACGGGTACTTCACCCGTGTTGCGGGCATGTTTTATGTATACCCCGGTCTGTTGCTGTAGGTGTATGAGCCAGTAAATAGCCTTGTGCCCATAACTGCGGGGGTTGTTTCTGTGAATGACTGCTAAGGTGTCTTTAGGCATGAAGTTATTCTTGAACACTGTAAAACATAATGAGGCGATCGTGGTCGCGACTTGCAGCGGATCGCATTTGAAACGGGCTATGTACATCCTTCTAAAGGCTTGAAAGCATACTCTAAGTACACGTACGTCATTCACGCAATAACGTTCACATTCATCGGCTATATTGTATGGACTAGCTTCATTAAAACTGTTGTAGTAGCGGTCAAAATCTTCACGCTCACTATCACTCATGTTGGTGTAGTTAAAGTAATGTTTGGGTGGAGGTAGTCCTACGTAATTCAAAGTTTCGTTAGTGAGGAATGTGTAAGGGAAATACCCTTTTGAAACTTCAGCGGCTACGCCCATGACCTTGGGTAGCTTTGCTAATTTACAAGGTGAACAGTAGGGTGTCTTTAAACTGTACATTACCTCTTATCTGCATCTGTATTAGTTTGTTGCCTCTTTTCAAGGGATCACCTGTAAATATCGCAGACGACTCGTGTTCAAGCAACTCCTTATAAAGGAACTGTGTGCAAATTTCGCCCCGTTATGGGCAAGAATATACACAGTCATTTTTTTAACTTGTCCGCTAATTTGACAATATAGGATACAAAGAGTTTCACAGGGCTGCCGTGTGCATTCGTTTTAAAAACGTTTGTCCGTTTTCCACATTTGTGGCACTCGTCACACTCGAGCTCCATGCACTCATCACAGATAGTCTGACTTACGAGTAAATGTGGAATAACCTCTTTGGTTTCAGCGTTCGTGTAAGTTTCTATATCGTAGTACACGGTTTATACAGGGGTATTTTTAGGCTTGCAGTCTTTCATATAACATACATGCTTCACTCCATCCGCCTTATATTTTTCATGACATGTAGAACAGTGAATTTCATCACATTTATGTTTGAAATTCCCTCAATTATCCATCATGTGAAACATACCGCACTTACAAATCCTCATTTTCCTGCAAGTGCCATTTGATTTATGGAGTTCAAAGCATTTATTATTGAAAAATGTACGTCTACACACATTACATTCCCTCTTCTCGGTTTCAACTACACGACTTTCACATTTGGGGCTTTTACACTGCTCACATACCATGTAGCAATCCTTACAATGTTTCACCATATCATCAGCAAACTCGAGACATCCCTTACACAAATCATGATGCCTTCCATATTTTCGACTTTTATCATAACTGGCGTAGAGAGCCCTTATGTTACGGATGGGAGATACGATGTTCCTGACAATCCTAAAATAAGTAGAGGTCTTGTACGATCTCTCACGCTGCTTTTAAAAACATACACAGTCCTACGACGATCATCCATTCCAAATACGACTATACGTGCATTCATTTCCTGCTCGGCCCTTCTCAGTTCTTCAGGACCCATATTACACTCAAACTCAAGCTTACAATCTGAAGCCAGTTTACGGGCACGCTGCACAACCGTAGGCAGCCAAATTTTTTGCGTCCAAGTATTTAGCACAGTGAACATATGAGCTAAGATTATTGCTATAAAACCACAACCACGATCGACGTTTAAATGCTTTCTGTAAATAACCGGAGAATTGAAATTAAGAGTATAAGGTGTGGCACTATGACCCGCAACCCGGAATACTCTGTCAATATCTACCATGAAGTTGTCCATATTGAAGGCTGTACTTTGAGAGGCTTGCATTATACGGCCCAAGATATATTCTATGTCTACAGCCGCCAAACGTCTGAACGGTATTACTACCCAAAAATCATCTACGTCCCCGTCATCTGACCCGAACCTGAAGGACAACCTCGTCCGGACTTCACGTTCGTCGCGGTTCTGAAGGGCAAACTCCACAATACGTTCAACTACGCGCCGCAGTCCGTTGGTATACAGGGATCCAGGGTCAACCCTGACCACGTACCGATTTCTAGTCAGGGCAGGGGTGGAGGTAGCGGTGCGCACCAACTCGAATGTTATACCATCCTCCACAGTATGAGAAGCTGCTGTGGAGGAAGTACCCGGAACTGAATAATGGGGCATATTTGAGGAAGGTACTATTGTGGGGGTTGTGTCGTAAGACGTAGAGGGTTGGGGCTCTATTACTGGGGTCTAACAACCGCAATCCTGGCACGCTTTATACCTGACGTGGAGGGTCTTCATCATGCTTCCGCTTTGAACTGTCGCATGCTACAGGTGTCGCTGGTGAGGGTTCGTCAGCGGGGAAGGGCTCTGTAGCTGCACGGTCATCGGGTTCTTCTGTGATATCGATGATGGGGGACTGTACATCGCCGTCATTCACGGTCCTGTGGAAGAAGAAAAACAAAACATAACGAACAGCACTCAAAATTTGAAATATTTGGAAATGTCCCACTTTGGGGTGTGACGTGTTAGAGATGGAATCTGTAGAAAAACTCAGGTTCACAAGCCCCTCCACATGTATTATATCTGGCCCTACAGGATGTGAAAAAACTGTATTTATGCTTAAAATCATTAAAGATAAGGGGTAGATGGTCTCAAAATTTGTGCATAAAGTAATATGAAATTTTGTTCCACAAGGGGGTCTATGAGGTTAATTCGTTAAAAGGTAATGAGCATACAGTTATTGTAATTGACGATCTCATGTTGGAAATGGATAAAACGTTTGCCGAGACATTTACAGTGTTCTCCCACCATCTTAATATAAGCGTATTCTTCATCAACCAGAATCTATTTTTAAAAAATAGATACATGCGCGATGTGTCGCTAAATACACAACATCTAGTCTTATTCGCACAACGTAGAGGTGTGTCACAAATTGGGGTATTAGCCAATCAAATGTTCCCGAATCAGCGTAAGGAGTTTTTGAAAGTTTAGAAAGAAGCCACAAGTCAGCGTTATGGATATTTGCTTTGTGACCTTCATCCGCGAAACACGTTTAGGGTGCTTCTAAGAACGAATATATTCCCAAACGAACCTGAAACGGTGTATATTCCAGAATGACAAATAGGCTGAAGAAATATCGTGAATTAATAAAAATCTATCAACGATTGCCCCGGGCACTGCAACAGATGTTTGTTAAAAATATCGACTCCGAGTTTTTAAAATGCCTCTGTGAAATCTCTCTTAATGTTATAAAATGTAATGTGCCAATGAAACTCCCTCCGAAGGCGCGCTTATGTCGTTACAAGAACATAATACGTGCGCTCGCTCATAAAAATCAAATTGTGGGTAAGCAAAAGCTAATTATTGTACAAAGAGGAGGATCATTCCTACCCATCTTATTTTCAGTTTTGGGTCCTTTACTGACTGGATTAATATAATGAAGAAGGTGGTAGTGATTCCACACGAGGTGTATGCTTCATTGCAAAGTTCAAAGATTCCAGACACGGCTCTTGAACCCCGTAAAAGTAGGCTTAAAAGAATGGAAAGCGAGTTGCTAGCCCTATTAGACAGTGAAAAGTCACTTGATGAGAAAAGGATCTTGTACCAAGAGGCTTTGCAAAAATTTCTTCATGAGTACAAAGATTATAAGGATCCGACAGAGCTCCCCGTGGTTATAGGCACAGCGTGAGCAACGCTGAGCATGGCGACACAGGACCTGGGCCCGACGTTAGAGATGACCAACCAAAGAACAACGGAACACAGCACATCGAACATGTGTTAAAAACAGTCCCCGACATACATTGAGGAATAAACGCTTGTCTTTATAATCTATTGAGTGAGGATCCCATCATACAGTGGGCCAATACAGGCGAGATCACTGTTGAAGGAACAAGGGTACAAGGATCCAACATCGTTGACATTGTTCATGATCTGGTGAGAAAGTGGGACAGGCCCTCACCAACAGGATGGAAGCATATTAAAGCAAGACTACAAAAAATAAATGTCCCCAAAACATTGATAGGTAATCTGAATAGGTTAAAAGACCTGGATCAAGTCTGTCATGTGTCACAATTGAGTACGCCATCGCCCCTCAGCAGCAGCGTCTCTGAAGAAGAGAAAGAAGAAAACAAACGGCCAACCTTATCCACGTGTCTCTAAAATACGTAAATGGCTAACTTATTAAGTAAACGCTATTATGACATTTCTAACCCCGCCTCCTATGATGGCGTTAAGAGACTGGACAGAGGTGTTTAGGGAGTAGGGAAAAAAGATGTTGAGCGGTTTTTGCCAGAGCAGGATGCTTATACACTTCATAAACCGGTGAGAAAAAGGTTTAAAACGCCCAAGACAACAGCTGATTCGATTGACTCTATTTGGCAAGCGGATTTAACAGACATGCAAAAATATTCATGTATAATGACTGATCCCGCTACATCTTATTCCTAATGGATGTATTCTCTAGATATCTGTGGCTAATTCCACTGAAAAACAAAACGCCTGAAACAGTTGCTAAAGCGACCAAAACGTTGATGTTAAAAGAAGAAAGTGTTCCTGCTATTTTTGTAGGAAAGAATTTATAGGTCGCGCTTTTCAGAACATGCTGACAGAGTTTAATATCAGTTACTACACTAGCAGTTCTATACGTAAGGTCTCTTTACCTGAAAGAGTTCAACGTACCATAAAGGAACGCATGCATCGCTATTTTACACATAAAACACATACAGATATAGAAACGTTCTCGGGTCATTGGCATCATCATACAACCGTCCACACCACCTTACGATTGGCATAACACCTAACGAAGTTTTAGAAAGAGGTACGCTGCCAGAGGTGAGAAGATATGGAGCACCGCCACCACACACTACACATTTCAAAATCAATGATTATGAAAGGCTATCACGTTCGGGAAATAAATTCGCGAAGGTATTTGAACAAGGATGGACGTGAAATTTTTAAAGTTCGTGCTACGAGACCTAAAGGCGAGATAATGATGTATTACGTTGAAGATTTGAATGGGGAAGAGATCGCTGGAGGCTTTTACCGCGAGGAGTTGCAGAAAGTGACATTTAATTTAGGAAAATGTGTTTAAAATTGAAAACATTTTTGGCAGCAAAGGTTCAAGAAAGAGAAAAATGTACCTGGTGAAATGGCTGGGTTACCCAGAAAGCTTCAACACCTATATAAAAGCTGCTGCAATAATGAAGCTTAAATAGTAGGCAGCATGGCGCCTAGCCACTTCTATGTCACACTCCCGTCCTCTTCTCTCTCTGTACATCCTAACAACACGCTCGCCAACTTTGTGACAGAACTCCACGGATCCATTGAATTGGAGCGTGATTCGTATGAGGTGGGTTTATGTGAACTCCAGTTAGTCTCCAAATTTTTAACTCTTGAAAATGAGCAAATCATATTTCTGATCCTTAGAAGAATCGATTCGTGCGAAAAATTAGACATAACCTTAGATACTACTATGCGATCAGTCCTGTTCGGTGAGGTGCAGTACTATAGCACAAATGTTTCGCTAAGAATCGGCCATTATGATACAGCCGTGGACATTGTGGCGGTGCTAAACAAGAGTCTTGAAAAGTCGTACCTGACAAACAATTAGCAGCTCATCAAAGAGATACCTTTCACGAGGCACAGCATGACTTGTCCAGCTTAATGTATCAATTGAAGATGGAGAAATTGTGTGAACGCTCTCGATCCTCAGACATGTGCTATATTTACAGCAATATCGTAGAGCACCAATTTGTTGGGACACCCAGGCGCGCCTGCTGCGCATTGCACACATCCTCAACCATAGAGGGAAAAGTTTGAGCATTACATATGACAAGCCCAATTATGTGAATGTTGCGACTAATCTATTAACCAACATCTCGATATATATAAGAACGATTGAGCGAAAAAAATTCCCATTCGGTGATGTGAGCTTAACAGTGAAACTACACTTTCGTCGTTTATAATGATCCGCAGGCCATTCACAGTCTATCGAGAGGTGAGATATCAGCGTGGGAGTGGAATTGGATCCACTTTTTCATCCATACTACGCACCTCTGTCCCACTGTTGAAGAGGAGTGCTAGATACCTAGGGATGAAGGCGTTACGAACAGGTTTTAACGCGGCAGAAGACATAATGGGTGGAACTAAGCCTAAAGAAGCTCTAAAAAGACATTTAAAACGTACGCGGGACGAAATCATCAAAGATGCAAAGAGAAAAATGCGTGGTGGCGGAAAGAAGAGATAGATCTGCCATGAAGAAGGGATTACCATCACTGGCTCCAAATGTAAAAGGAAATAAAAAAAGAAGTGCTCTAAGCTTATGAAACCTATGGCTGATCATTATTTTAACTGATATAAGCTGAGGACACTAGTCTCACGAGTCATAGGCTGTTTACTACCTGTCGAGAGAGGTGGCACTATTTATGATTCGTCATGGCGCGTTTCATCCATCCGTGTAGTTCACAATGCTGTAAATCGGAACTGTCCCTCTTTGATATGCCTCCGACTCAGGTCTCTATTGAGCATAGCGACTTTATTACAATTAACCCATTAAACACAATTAGTTCGCCGAGTGCCCCTATAGAATTCGTGATACCCAGCTCAGTCCCTTACTTTTTGACGCAAGCTGCATGCACATGTACGCTAAACTGCGTATAGCCCATTCAGATGGAACGGACTGCGATGATAGTTACTCAGCGTAACCTGAAACCAGCCTTTTACACTCCATCTTCAGCCAGTGTGAGGTGTATTTAAATCAGGATAACATCTCGGCAGGAACTGGGTATTATCACCTACGTGCCTATCTGGAAAATGTCCTCAACTTTTCAAAAGAAGCGAAAGACACTTTTTTAACAACCGAGGGCTTTTATCAGAATAAAGATGAAAATGGTATAAAGAATTAATTTAGAAATTCTAAAAAAAAGATATACGAGTGTTTTGGACGCCTGCATACAGATTTCACATTCCAAGAGAAACTGCTTATGAACGGCATCGATCTGAAGTTGGAGCTCAACCGCACGAGTCCTGATATCTGCATAAATCTGGGGTCTGATCAAGCAGAGGGCGCGAAACCCGTTGTGATTCACATCATGGAGGCTCTTTGCGTGTACGCCGAGTGAAATTAAGTTCGCCCAAGCAAACAGAAATTGAGAAAGACTTAATACACGCCACAGTAAAATACCCAATTAACAGGGTACAGATAAAACTATACACGGTGCCCGCCGGGTTTGCCTCGAAGCAACTAGAAAGCTTGGCCCTTGGATTCCTACATAAAAGGATATTAATTGGAATGCAGGACCACGCCTCGACGAATGGAAAATATAAAAAGAATGCCTTTAAATTCGAGAATTTCGGCCTTGAAAATATAACTCTATACATGAATGGCATCGCGTTGGGAGGGATACGATTACGGACTACTCATCAGACGCTGTGTTCTCGCTCTGCGCGAGAGCTTATAGTAGGCTGGCTCATAATACAGGTGCCTGTGATGAGCTCGGGTTTGGCGTAACGCAGAAAGAATTTGCCGAAGAATTTAACATTTATTCATTTGATGTTACGCCTGACTTGTCTGCTGGCGTAAATACACACTTAAGTCCACAACAGAGTGGGACTATCTCAGTCAGGTTGGAATTTGCCAAGCCTATAGACGTTCCTATTGGTGTACTCGTGTACCTCGAATCACAAGCACTAATAGAAGTTGATCGTTTCAGGAACGTGGTCACAGACTTTTAAAATGAACGCGAATACACTCCAGAGAGTAATGAAAAGTGACCGAATCACACGCTCCAAATTTATCGGCGTGTTTGTGAAGAATGAAATATTGAAATTGCCAACTACGAGAAACTGGTACGGGGTTATCGTTAACACCGACATTGTGGGGGGTGAGGGGATTCATTGGTTTGCAATCTATTTAAAAAATATTTTGACTCACTGGCACCCAGCCCTGGAACGATCCTGTGGCTGTACAGTTTATCGAAGAGATACATGTACCTGAGATTGGATGGAAACCGTATCGCTTTCAAGGATATTATAGCAACACGTGCGGCATGTACACCCTCTCATTTCTCATGCACATGTCACGTGGGAAAGGATTTATAAATTTTTTTAAATTATTCGATTTGTGCGACACTGAAATGAACGATAAAACGGTATGCAGACAGATAAAAAAAAGGTTCCCATATGTTAGCACCAGCTGTATTGTGTAAAGGTGTATATCTATATTGTGTAAAGGCCTATTTGTCGCCATTAAGACTTATTTAATGGACACTGGTTCCGCTTTGTGCATGTTTTCAACCATTTAATAAATTAAATGAAAATACAATGTTTTGTTCTTAACCCCCAAAAAACTTACATTAGTTCCTCATGACCTGGCATTCGTTGGACCGGATGTGAGCCAATACCTCGACCTCCGTTTTCAGGTCGCTGGTTTGGTTGTGGGGTGAAGCATCCATATCACTTATTCCCCTTTCATCAAAATGAAAAGTATCTATAACACGATAAAGTTCGCATCGGTCCTATAAAGTTGAGTAAAAATAAAGTTTAAAGAAAGAGATACAATAAGAGAAAATGCTACGAAATTTGAAAATTATAATAAAAAAGCAGATATCCTGACAGTTTTCGAAAGTAAGAGTGCTAAGACATCGTCTACCGACACCGGATCTTGATTCCGGGCCCGCAGGCAATTCTTAAACGTTTTTAATATTTCTAAAATCCTAAAGGGGAGGTGTCTTTAAATTTTTAAATTATCGAGAAATGTACAAATAAAAACACACCATACATATATATATATATATATATATATATATATATATGCCGAAATAACCACGAAGGAAACAGACAATGGGCAAAGCAAGTGCACTAATTTACAGCTCAAAATTAAGATTAGCTGGGTGTGCTACACTCCGTCTACCTGCAACGGGTCTCGAACCGGCAAACAATTCTTAATAGTTTTTAATATTTCTAAAATCGTACTTGGGAGCTGTCTTTAAATTTTTAAATTATCGAGAAATGTACAAATAAAATCACCGTGTGTATATATATATATATATATATATGTGTGTGTCTGTGTGAGTGTGCCTAAATAACCGCGAAGGAAACCGAAAATGAGACAATAATTAAAAATATTTTTCAAAACGCATTTATTGTGGCCTTTTATAAGTTAACATTGATTGAAACGTTATATATGGACCGAGAATAAAGCACAAACTATTTTTTAAAACGCATTTATTATGGCCTTTTATAGGTTAACGCTGAATGAACCGGTGTACATAATCACAAATTGACTACTTATATCTCTGGGAAATCGTTAGCGGGAAAATCGTGCTCGCTGCCACAAATTTCTGAACAACCTGCGTTGGGAGAAGTTCATTCTGTTCCACAGCGTTGAAAATTAGATACGTTTCCTCAGCATAGAAATCTCCCTCTTCAAACAATTCGGGAGAACTGTATAACTGGCTCATGGTGTACATTTCAAAAGCACTAAGCGAAAAAAACACTGAAATGATGTCCTGAGATGAAAGTACCCCTTTTACAAATGGGATCGTGATCAACCCACAACACACTATTGGCTATCGGTGAATTTTGGGCGGGGCTTGACGCGCAGGCATGCATAGCGGCCAAACATAGATTCTGGGCTCCGCCCACGGGGCTGTGATTGGCTGCCCCGTGAAATCTGGGGCGTGTCAGATATTCCCATTCGAGAGAGCGAGAAAAGAATTGTTTTTTGATCTTGTATTCGGCCCGGGAGAGAGAGAGAGAGAGAGAGAGAGAGGGAGAGAAGAACGAGAGATTTGTACATATATAGGACCACCTTTGCTTTCGAAACAGTAAATAAGTTTTAAAAAATAACAGAGATGTGTGATGGTTGCGGGTCATTAAACACCAAAGTTTATTTCGATATCATAAACTCCTGCGCCAAACACAATTTTCAGAACGGTGTTTAGCATAATTGTATATATATAGCGAAAGAGAGAGAGAGAGAGAGAGAGAGAGAGAGAGAGAGAGAGAGATTTGTACATATATAGGATCACCTTTGCTTTCGATGGCGTCGGCCCAAATTGTTCATTCTAACGAAGGTAAAACTTTTCACCCAGCCATAGAGAGAGAGATCGAGAGGGAGTGACAGAGAGAGAACGAGAGAGAGAGAGAAAGAGCGAGAAAGAGCGAGAGTTACAAGGAGTTACAAGGAAAAGAAGTACTCAAAAGGCCTTGCGGCCCAAACCGAGGAGGTACCAATGGCAACGGGTGCCAGGGAAAATTTTGTACACACTCAAATAGTGTGCAGGATTTGGTCTAACCTTTTCTTGAACTGATCCACAGAGGAACTGTTCACAACTTCTGAAGGTAACCTGTTCCATGTGTCACAGATCTTATACGTAAAGTAATTCCCACACACTAGTCCTAAACCGTTTCAAATCCAACTTCCAACCATTGTTGCGAGTTGGGTTATCATTTAAACTAAACATACTTCTAAAATCGACATCGTTGAACCCGCGTAAGAGCTTGAAAACCTCGATCAGTTGACCGCGCAGCCTCCGAGTTTCAAGCGAAAACAAGTTCAGGGCGCGTAACCGTCGATTGTAGCCCATATGCCTAACGGAAGGGATTAACTTTGTGGCCCTCGCCTGTACTCGCTCCAGCTTCTCAATATCTTACCTGAGGGTGGGCGACCAGAACTGCACAGCATACTCCAGGTGCGGCCGAACAAGGGAATTGTACAGTGAGAGCACAATCTCGTTGTTCCGAAACTGAAATTGCCTCCTGATATAACCCAATAGTTTCTGGGCTTTCTTTTCCACCTCTGCACAATGTTTCGTAAACTTAAGGTCGCTGCTAATTAGCACACCCAGGTCCTTTTCTAAATCAGTCACCTCGATATTACTACCCAACATCGAGTAGTCCGACTTGGGATTGGCGTAGCCAATGTGCATCACTTTGCATTTACCCAAGTTAAACGGCATTTGCCATTTTTCGGACCAATCTCCTATCCTACCTAGGTCCGCACGCAGTTCCTCGATCACTTCGGGCGTCCCAACCTTGGCCCCAAGCTTGGTGTCATCAGCGAATTTGGCGGTCCGACTGACGATGCCACCGTCGATATCATTTATGTAAATGATAAACAACAGTGGCCCCAAAACGGAACCCTGAGGAACCCCACTAGTGACCGAGGCCCAACCCGAAATAGCCCCTTTAATTACAACCCTCTGCCGCCTATTCCTCAGCCAGTTTTCAATCCACCTACCTATTTCCCCACCGATACCCAGCGCGCGCACTTTCGCCATTAGCCGGCGGTGAGGTACCTTATCAAAGGCTTTCTGAAAGTCGAGATAAAGTATATCAATCGCCCTACTCTTATCATACTCACTCAACATGACGTGGAAAAACTCGAGCAAGTTGGTGAGACACGACCTATGCCGTCTAAACCCATGTTTGGAGTTCCCAAGCAGCTTGTAGAATCCAAATGATCAACGATCGTATCAGCTATTATCCCTTCTAATAATTTACCTACAATTGAAGTGAGACTAATGGGACGATAGTTCCCTGGACTTTCGTGATCCCCTTTCTTAAAGATAGGGGTCACGTTGGCTTCCCTCCAGTCACCAGGCACCTGGCCCATCTCCAACGATTTGTTGAAGACTGTAGCCAGGTGGGGAGCCACCTGGTCGCGCACTTCTCGCAACACTCTGGGGAGAAACTGGTCTGGCCCAGGAGCCTTAAACGCGCTCAGTTTGTCTATTCTATCGGCAACGACTGTCGCGGTACATCTAACACTATCCAGGCCAGCACCTTCGTGCCTCACGCCTGGCTCGGGGATGACGCGGGTATCCTCCCTGGTGAACACTCCCGCAAAGTACTCATTAAGCACATTAGCGATGTCCGCGTCGGAGTTCCGCAGAACGCCGCTTCTTCTATTAACATAACTGAAGAACTCCTTAGGGTTTCCCTTGCAGAGGCTTGCCACCCGTAGTTCTTCGTTACGTTTCGCTAGCCTAACCTTCGCCTTCACTTCCCTACACAGGCGTACATACGCTTCAGTGTTCTCGTGGGAACGATTGGCCTTCGCCCTCCTACACGCTACTTTCCTATTTCTGATAGCCGAAGCGATGTCACGATTGAACCACTTAGGCTGCGCTGAAGCAGGGGTGACCGGTTTTGAGGGTATGGCAGCAGACTGCAGCACCATAAACTCGTCCCGGAATGCACTCCACACTCCCTCAACATCGCCGCCAACCTCTAACCCCATCTCTCCTATGCTATCCCTGAGGCTAACAAAGTTCGCCCGCCGGAGATCTAGCTTACTGCCTCTCGAGTTACTACGCTTCACCCGAGGGACGCACACACAGAACCTAATCAGACCGTGATCACTCCCGCCCAACGATTCGTCAACGGTGAGGCCAGTGACGAGGTTGTCTTCGGTCGTGAATACTAAGTCTAGAACGCTTTCGCCTCGTGTATGCTCATTGACCCACTGAGTGAGGAAGTTCTCATCCACAAAGTCAACTAGCCTCCTCCCTTCAGCATCAGCAGTCCTGTCTTCCCACTTTATGCCGCGACAGTTGAAGTCTCCTAAAACTACACACACCCTATCCCCTAGCAGGCTACTGAGTTCGGTGTACAGGGCTGTATCCTCCTTGAGGAGGAGATGCGGAGGTCTGTACACCAAGATTAACCTATAGTTCGTCCCCCCCACGTTCAGATCGACGCCAAGCAGCTCCCGTTCCGATCGGAACTGGCAGTCAACCGGACTCAACGTGTCCCTGACGTATATTAGAGATTGAGAGAGAGAACGAGAGGGAGAGAGAGAGAGCGAGAGAGAGGGAGAGAGAGACAGAGGAAGAGAGGGAGAGAGAGAGGGAGAGGGAGAGAGGGAGAGAGAGCGAGAGGAGAGCGAGCGAGAGAGAGAGAGAGAGAGAGAGCGAGAGGGAGAGAGAGAGCGAGATGGAGAGAGAGAGAGCGAAAGGGAGAAAGAGAGAGCGAGAGGGAGAGCGAGAGAGAGAGAGATCCCTGCTAGAGAACCCTGGCTCCCATTTATCTACCAACCGTGGAAGGACGCGCCGCCACCGGGTCTCGAACACGGCGCATATAATCGTGTGTGCGTAATATTTTATGGGCGTATATAGACGGGTGTGTACGTGTCAAAACGAGGTATACACTGTGCCAACTGGCTGATAGTGCATGGAGGCACTGGCTGATTAAGCCAACTGGCTGATTAGGAGCCTATAAGACAAAGGCCGCTCGGCTGAAGTCTTAATATGCACTTGGCTCCTGCCAGGCGAACACCTCTCTTCCTCTCTCTCCTTCTCCTCTCTCTCCTTCTCCTCTCTCTTTCTCTTGGGGGATAACTCCGCCTCCCCTTTCGGGGGTGCCATGCAACAAGGGGGTTGGCATTCTTGCTACATTGATGAACATTTGCAATTGCATTCCACTCTCTCCTTTTGCGCCGATGCTACTGAAGCTGAGAAGAGGATTTGTGATGTATGCAGACGCACATTTTTCAATAATAACTGTTTTGAGCTCCATAAGTCAATTGGCACGTGCAGGAAAATGAGAATCTGTAAATGTGGTATGTTTCATATGATGGATAATTGGGGGAATTTCAAACATAAATGTGATGAAATTCACTGTTCTACATGCCATGAGAAATATAAGGCGGTTGGAGTAAAGCATGTATGTTATATGAAAGACGCTAAGCCTAAAAATAGACCTTGTATAACTGTATACTACGATATAGAAACATATACGAACGCTGAAAGCAAAGAGTTCATTCCACCTCTACTTGTAAGCCAGACTAGCTGTGATAAGTGAATGGAGGTCGAGTGTGATGAGTGTCACAAATGTGGTAAACGGAAAAACGTTTTTAAAACGATTGCACACGACAGTCCCGTGAAACTCTTTGTGTCCTATATTGTCAAGTTAGCGGAGAAGTCCAAAAAAATGACTGTATATTCTTGTCCATCACGGGTCAAAATTTGACACACAGTTCCTTTATAAGGAGTTGCTTGAGCACGAGTCATCTGAGATATTTACAGGTGATCCCTTGAAAAGAGGAAACCAACTTATAAAGATGCAAATAAGAGGTAATGTGCACTTTAAAGACACTTTATTATTCACACCTTGTAAATTAGCAAAGCTACCCAAGGTCATGGGTGTAGCCGCTGAAGTTTCAAAAGGATATTTCCCTCACTAGCGAAACTTAAAATTACGTTGGACTACCTCCACCCAAACATTACTTTAACTATGAATGTATGCGTACAGGTGAACGTGAAGATTTTGACTGCTACTACAACAGTTTTAATGAATCTAATCCTTACAATATAGCTGATGAATGTGAGAGTTATTGCGTGTATGATATGCAAATGCGATCCGTTGCAAGTCGCAACCACGATTGCTTCATTGTGCTTTACGGTGTTCAAGAACAATTTCATGCCTAAAGATATCTTAGCCGTCATTCACAGAAACATTCCTCGCAGTTATGAGCACAAGACTATTTACTGGCTCACACACATACAGCAGGAGACAGGTGTATACATAAAGTATGCCTGCAACACGGGGGAAGTACCGATTAAGGTTAATGGTCGTGTTTTTTGGGTTGATGGTCTAAGCGAAAACCCTGCCACTGGTGAGAAGACTGTGTACTCCTTTAACGGCTGCTGATGGCACGGATGCCCACGTTCTGAGTGTGAAATCGTAGGAGATATCCACGTCAGATCTCCTGCCGACAGTCTTGCATGGACCCGCACCCGCGATCAGCTTATAGGCGCCCAGTTCACTCACAAGTCCTTGTGGGAGCATGAGTATGATGCACGGATGGAAACAGATGAACAGTACCGTAAAGAAATAACCACGATCAAGTGTTCAATGGTGCTGGATCCCTACGTGATGAAGAACAATCCGTACCCCTTAGGTGCACCTGAAAAACTGGTGGGACCAGACCTGCCACCCATCGAAGTGTTCTCAAAAAATTTGAACAAGTACTATTTCGGTCTTTCTTTCGTAGACGTGCTCCCCCCTCGCAATTTATGGATGCCGATCTTGCCCGTCGTTATAGACCACAAGCTCATGTTTCTCTTATGCGAGAAGTGTGCAGAGAACAATGGGGATTGTAATCACACCACCAACCAGCATAAGATGAGAAGTGTATATACGAGCCCTGAGCTGGACCTAGCCGTTCGCCATGGCTACAAAATATTGAAGATATATGAGGTGTGGAGGTTTCAGAAACTACCCAACCTTTTCACGCCATATATAAACACGTTTTTGAAGGATAAGGTAGAGGCATCAGGGTATCCGCGAGTTGATACCGAACTTGAAAAATCGACTTATATTCAACGTTACCTGACCGTGAAGGGATACAGCTTGACCGTTCCCAAATTGTAAAGAACCCAGGCAAGCGCTTTAGTGCAAAGTTGTGTCTAAACAGTCTTAGGGGGAAATTTGCACAAAATACTGGCAAGGGGAACGTTCATTTGGCTCAAAGTTATAGTGAAGTCTGGGATTATTCCAACGTTCCCGATAAAGAGGTCATGGAGATTGTGAATGTAGGTAATGCTTACATAATAAAGTACAACATTACCAAATTGGCTACAGATACCTACGGGTTACAAACATACCTGGATAAGGCGTGAGCGCCACATGTTATCTGTCCAGCTTGTTCGAATGGATTACGTGACTGGTTGAATCAAAGGAAAAAGTCGATGCGATTCACTATACCATCATGGCGATTGTTACTTTTTCAATGTTAACATAATTGATTCTCCGTGAAGAACACGCATAACACCGTTTATCCGAACGTAGACTCCATGATCAGACCGATCCCTCACGATGACACGATGCCGATTCCGGTATTTCTACAGCATGAACTCGATTCTTTAGAAGACGAAATGGAATCCGACGAAGGTGCGATTGGCGGAGATGCGGGATCTTCGGCCGATCTTGACTACACACCTGACGAAGAGTAATCGGAGCGGGAGAGGCTTACCCAAAATGAGTTGAATGACCCTATTCGGGACCTAGCCCTCTCCAAAGAGAAATCAGAACTTCTCTCCTCGAGACTCAAGCAGAAACACGTACTTGAGAAGAACGTCCGAGTGTGTCACTCGCATGGTGTACATTTCTTTTTATGAATAAAGTTGTGCTTTTACGATAAATTGTGCTGAAAATAACACCAGTCATATTTCGATAACTAGATGTGGTAGAGGAAAACCGAAAACAGATTTGGAATCAGCGTACAAAACTGGTCTAGAAAAGTGTGTATACATCTTTGATGAGAGAAAAAGAAATGTTCAATTTTGTCGACCCGTGATATAATTAATACTATCCTTTTCCATCTTATAATTATAACAGTATCCTTTCCATCTCTGTTATTTATCTCAGTCTCACCCAATTTTCAATGTCATTTCATCACACTTTTATATAAAAGATACCACTAGAATATCTCTTGACATCCTGTAGTGTTAACTTAGAGATGCAACACCAACAAATCTGTTTGAAATAATTTGTTTTTCACAATTAGGATCAATGAAAGAAAGCCACCCACAGCCTTCTTTAGTTAGCTTTAGAAGGCTAACTAACGAAAATATAACGACCTAACCTAACCAATCCTCAAGGGCGTACAGTTGACCTAACGACTGGTTAGGTTAGGTCGTGATAGTTTCGTTAGTTAGCCTTATAAAGCTATCTAAAGAAGGCTGGGGTGGCTTTCTTTCATTGATCCCACAATTAATTTCATAAAAAATAATTTTTTTAATTTTTAAATGTACATTTATTTTTTTCAAATCAATGTGTAAACACAAACTTTTGGCTTACGCCGAGCTACGCCCCTTAAAGCTAAATAAGGAGTTCTGCTCGTAATAAAGTTTGTTGGCCATATGTGTATTTATTTCATTCCCTAATGAATATAATTAATATATAACTTATCGTTGTTATCAATGTTATGTTTGAGATGCTAGTACTTTTTACTTTTACTACTTTAAACATGATACTTTTTTCCTCTTACTAAGTGCAAGTCAAGAATTGTACTTGTACAGGGTGTTTATAAAGTCCCTATCTATTTCAGTGAAAACCTACCAAAAAGGGTAAAATTCAAAAACAGTATAATAGAAGGCATACATTTAATGACTACTTAAGCATATGATTCTACATTAGCACCATCATTGTCTCTACAGAGTTTGAATCTCTCAGCAGCATTGCAGAACACATTTTGGAGCACGACAGAGGTTATTTTTGTAACTGCTGTTCCGATACGAGCACATAAATCTTGCAGATCTGTAACCCTCGTTTGATAGACGTTTGATTTGATAAAGCCCCAAACAAAGAAATCGAAGGGCGTTAGGTCAGGAGATCGAGCCGCCCAGGGCCTGTTGCCTCCACGTCCGATCCACCGATTTGGAAATCGTTCATTTAGGTACTCCCGAACAATGTTTGTTTAATGACAGGGTGCCCCATCTTGTTGAAAGACAACGGTGTTTAAAATGCCATCTAATGAAGCTGGGGTTCCAGGAATTGCTGAAGCATGTCCAGATAAATAAGCCCTGTAACTGTAGCTTCAGCAAAGAAAAAGGGCCATAAATCTTAGATTTGTCATACCCAATCAGACAGTAACTTTAGGAGAATCTCATTCCCATTGATAGAAATCAACTGGCTTTTCATTAGCCCATATGCGGCAGTTATGGCGATTAACAAGCTACTTCATCACCGAAGAGAATGTGGTCCATTAAATTTTCATTCTGAATGTGTTCAACAAGATCGGCTCACATTGCACTTCGCTTTGGATAATCCTCTTCATGTAAGTCATGAAGAACCTCAATATGATAACTTCTCTTCTTGAACGTCGATTTCAAAATTTTGTGGGCAGTTGATTTGAGTAACTCGAGTCTATGTGATGTGGTGCAAATTGACATGATTGGATGTTCATCGATAACATTACGTACCGCATTTACAACATGCTCAGAGACACTTGGACGTCCAGATCTTGACTCATCATGAGCAGATCCCGTTCTTTTAAATTTATTAAGCAAATCACGAATTGTCTTGTCTGTAGGACCTGGCTTGTGAAATGTTCTTCCAAACCTCTCTCTAATTTCTTTGCATTTCTTTCCTTTAATCCGAAGTGCCACCACCATCACCCGTTCTTGTACATTCATTTTCATAGGGTTCTGCAACAAAAATAAATAAAAACCGTTAATTCAACGAAATAGATAGGGACTTTATGAACACCATGTACTTCAATTTAAGTAAATTTTTGTCAAATTAATTGTACTTTAACATAAGTAACAAATTTCAGTACTTTATAGGATTTTAAAAAGGGGGTTCCCGATATTAAACCACTTACTATGAGTCCAAATAGTAGGAAATTCAAAGCGTGTTAATCTTTAAGACGTTTCTAGATTTATTTGGCAACTATATATCTGAAAACAATGAAAACCAAAGTTCTGAATTCCAAAAAAGAAATTGTTGCACATAAACAATGTCAGGAATATATGACCTCACTTGAGGATTATTTCACACTCATTGGCCTGATGGGACAACAACTACAAACGGATCCCAACTTTTCATTGATATTGTACTGGTAACACAAGTTACACGAGGAATACAATCTCTGACAGAAAATAAATTTATTGAGAGGGTTTAATTTTTTTAAGAAACTGGGATCGGGTTACCAAAATTTTTTTTAAATGTTACAGTTTACTTAATATTAATTACTAACGTTCTTTTCGAATATGCAATACACAAGCATTAGCATCACGTTTCCAATGCTATAACATTTACACAAAATCAGTGAGTCTGAGTGACACTGTAGTGACTTTCTCACGCTTTGCATGGACTACATTGTAAACAGATACGCGACAAATACAGTAGATTAATTATCAAAATGACTGCTTGGCATGGCATTATAACGTCTTTTCTTCCGTCGCATGAATATATAAAAACTACGCGAGAGGGGAAAATTCCGAGTCGACGGTGAATAGAAAGTAAGAGACCTTTCAGCCTCTCCTCACCCATGGTCAGCCAAGCAATTCTTCTCCAGCTGTACTGAAGCTGCCGAACTGCTGTTATGGAGGCTTTACAGTTTTCTGCTTTGTTAATCTGCCACATCATTTCTGTTGACTTTGTTAATGTGTAAGGAAAACTTTTTGTTGAGAAGATACAGCCCCCTACAATAGTTCCGTTACACCCTTTCCGAGATGTGGAAGAAACGCAGTCCCTCTTTCTCCCCCACCCTCACTCCCTCCCTCTCCTCCTCTCCCTCTCGCTATCCCCCCTCTCGTCCGTCCCCTCTCCATTCGCTATTCCCACCTCTCTCTCTCTCTCTCTCTCTCTCTCTCTCTCTCTCTCTCTCTCACTCTCTCTGTTCCCTCCTCCTGTCTCCTTGTTATTTTCTTTCCATTTACCTTCATTCTTATTTTCATTTCCCCTTCCCCTTCACCTCATACTAATACATGACCCTTCTCTTTAATCCCTCTTTTGTCTCATATGCATGTTTAATTTTAATCCATAATAAAATGTATATTTGAATTTCTATTTTTAGTCAACTCGGCAAATCCTGATAACATCAGAGCTGTCAATATGCTGTTTGAAAGAAAAATATGATTTCCTCTTCAAATATCTTGCTTATCTGCCAGTATGCTGTTACGGCCAAAATTTACCTTTATCTTCAAGTATTTTGTAGAAAAAATTTAGCGCATTGAAAATAAAAAACAAGACAGGTCAACATTAAGTAATAATGATGTCACCAAATTGGTGTTAGGAATATTCGGTCTTGGAAAATTCGGTCTCTGAAAATTCGGTTTCAGAAAATTGAAGTAAATCTATGAGCTCAGATAGCAAAAAAATATTTAAATCACATTTGCCAGGTATAATGAAAACATAAACGAGAATTTGAAAAGATTTATTAAAGGAATTGTTTTGTTGTTTAAAACTTAAAACTAAAAAAGATACCCGCAATAATAGGTAAAACATAAAAGAAGATTCGGTCTCAGAAAATTTGGTCTTGGAAGATTTGGTCTTCAGACTCGAAAAGAAAAGTTAAAATGAAATTAAGCGATGAGCAACAGATTTTAAGAAGGCAATTTTATCACTTTCAACAAACTTTTGCACAAGTTTTTCGATGCGCGAGTCAAGTGTTTCATATTTTTTCTTTTTACTTGGCTTGTCTCCTCGGTGCAAATGTGAAATTTTAGTCTGCTTGTAAGTGATGATTTCAATGCGAAATGAAATGCTTCAAGGGCATTATTAGTTCGTGGCAATTTTTTTGACCTAACCTAACCTAACCTAACGTAACCGAAATTTCCAAGACCTAACCTAACCTAACCGAAATTTTAAAGACCGAATTTTCTGAGACCGAATTTTCAAGACCGAATTTTCTAGACACCCACCAAATTATACACTGGCCAACAAGTATTTTTCATCAAATATAATTATGGGTGGGCTACATAGCTGTTGGGACGCTGATTCCAAATCTGTTTTCGGTTTTCCTCAAGCACGTCTAGTTTTCGAGATGAAACCGATCATAATATATATAATAAATATAATATATCAGGTTGTAACATAAATTCTGCCCGATTAGAAAACGGACGATAGATAATAGAATAACCTCAAGATAATGTAAAATAGTTTTAGAAATGTTGCAAAATACACTCGGCGACAGGTTCGCACAGGTTTTATCACGATACAGAATGATACAGAATGACTTAGGCTAGTGTAGGCTTAGGCTACTGTAGGATTAGGCTAATGAATATTTTCTCTGGTGTTTTTCATACAGTTACAACGCCACCCCTACGATATTACAGTAATTGAAAAACCATGGAGCCCACGAAAGAGCATATTCGACATGTGATGCTGTATGAGTTCCATAAAGGATCTAACGCTAGTGAATCCGCAAGAAACATTCAAAGAGTTTATGGAAATGATGTTGTGAACGAATGGATGTGTAGGAGATGGCTTGAGAAGTTCAGAAATGGAGACTTCAGTCTGAAAGATTATCAACGAACAGGACGATCAAATGAGTTAGATGAAGAGTTGCTGAAAGCAACAGTGGGAGAAAACCCAACGGTAACTGTAAGAGAACTTGGCCTAAAACTCGGCGTTAGCCATATGACCATTCATCGTCATTTGAAGCTGTTAGGAAAAGTAGTAATGGTTGGAAAATGGGTTCCGCATAATTTGTCACTAGCGAATCTTCAACATCGAATCGATATTTGCATATCACTGCATTATCGGCAACTGCAGGCACCGTTTTTGAATCGGATCGTCACTGGGGGATGAAAAATGGGTCCTCTGTAACATCATTAAGCGTCGACATCAGAGGCTTAGCCGTGAAACAAAGCCTGAACCTCAGCCAAGGAATGGACCACATCCAAAGAAAATTTTGCTCTGCGTTTGGTGGGATATGCAAGGAATTATTCATTTTGAGCTTCTGCCAGATAACCAAACAGTCACAGCTGAAGTCTACTGCCAACAACTCCAACGATTGAAGATGGCATTACAAGAAAAACGTCCTGCATTAATTAATCGCAGAGGTATTCTATTCCACCAGGATAAGGCGCGCCCTCACACTGCTCGAATCACCACTGCCCAATTGGACGCATTTGGTTGGGAAAAAATGCCTCATCCACCTTATTCTCCCGATATCGCCCCTCCAGACTACCATTTATTCAGAAGCCTGCAACAGCACCTAGATGGACAAAAGTTGCAATCCAGGGAAGCTATCGAAAACGAAGTGATCGCTTTTTTTAATTCGAAACCGAGGGATTTCTTCGAACGTGGTATAAAAAACTTTTCTACAGGTGGGAGGAGGTTATATAAAAAGAAGGGAATTATATTGATGATTAATTTGTCATTATGTCATTTAATTTTTGTTGTGAATAAACAAAAAATTCGAGCAAATATGTCCTTAGAAGTCCTTTAATTTTTGTTCTGAATGAACTAAGAAATCGAGCAGAATACATGTTACAACCTTATATATATATATATATATATATATAATATAATACCTTTCAACCTTTAAAAGGTTCCGTGCGATGATTCCTCATTTCACGAAGGTCAAGCTTGTCGCCCCTGCTCTCGAGCTGGCCTGGTGAAGTAGTGAGTTGGTTTCTTGTACTCTCCACCTCACATAGCCAGGTACGCCCGGCTCATCGGGGATTGTTCTGAGCCAGGCGTCTAATCTTCTTTTGAAGTTGTCCACTGCAACACCATTCGTGTTCCTTAGGTCTTTGGGCAGCTGATTAAACAGTTTTGGTTCTCTCATAACAAAACTATTTTCTTTCAGGGTTAAGGATGTTCCCTCTCTCGCCTTTAATTTGGGAACACGACACAGTCTTCCTTTTCTACTTTTCACCGTTGTTTTTGAGAGTTACAGGGTTCAGAGTAAGATTAGAGACTAGTTTCACCATTATTTTCTCAGTGTAAATAATGGTGTATCTCTCTCTTCTCCTTTCCAGTGAATATAGGTTTAGTTCGCGTAACCTTTCCCAGTAATTTAGTTCTTTGCACCCCTTGATCTTGGCTGTGAAGCTTCTCTGAATCTCTTCTAGCTGTCTAATGTCTTTTTTTTAATATGGGCATTAGGGCGGAGCGTTTTTACACTTTTTTCGATTTTCGTTTTGTAATAGCGCGGAAAAGTGGCTCTTCCACGTCAAACGTGATTGTGTAAAATCTCAGAGATCTGCAATAATATCTTCTGCCTCCGCACGCGCGTTGAAAATCCAAAAAATGCGCCAAAATATGCATTTTTTCAATAATTTCTTATAGTTTTAATTTTCATCCTACCTTCTTATAATAGCGAGGAGAAGCATCCTAAAGGTTTATTTTAGACTATTTTTAAATATTTTTGTCCTGCGATAATTTCTTCTGCCTCCGCAAACGTTCCAAAATACGGGAAAATTTACATAAATAGCGTATTTTATAATGACGCTATTATGGTCAACTTCGGCCCTACACCACAGTTTATTCGTTAACCCTTTAAGGACTGAAAATGCCAATTGCTAACGTTTCAAATACACGCATTCATAACTTAACCCTACAAAAAATTCAGGGCTGAAAGGGTTAATTATGTATTAAGTAATGCAATTAACAATTCATTATCTCATATTTTGGTAATTTAAGAAGTTTATATATTTGAGCAATTAAATAATTTAGGTCCACCAATGCAGTTTACTTTGCATATGCTTGGTTTATTTTTGATGACTTACTGTATTATGTAATATGCATGCAGCTCCTCGCTTATTTCGTCAATATTGAATGTACTATATTGAGAAAATAACCCAGAACTCACCACGTGGAGGTGGCTGCATTTCGAGTTCCTCCCTGCCCGACCCAACCACCTTACCATTATCGGACTTAGGCTAGTTACACACTATAGTCACTTTTTGTTTCCATTCTTGGCATTTTCTTTCTGGATTCTAATCTTGCTCTGATAAATCCATCCCTTGCCTCTGAACCGCATACTGCAGCTGAAGCCTCTGTTACCAGCTTTATATGCCGTTCAACCGCTTGGGTGTGGCAAGGAAAGCGTGGGATGAAATCAGGTATATCTCCTGATGAGATATAATTCAGGATCTCGGAGTGTGATAGAACTTTTGTCAGAGGAGGCTCTGACATCTCACAAGTTTGCCAGTTAATCATGTTGTAGTACTCACTGCACTGAAAGTTCAACGTTGGCAATTTAAACACTCTCACTGCGGCTGACTCAGAATCTCTTGCTTTAAGGATTCTCCTCCATCCTAATTCTCTGATATGTTTTGCTTCATTGTGAATCATACTAAGGAGAATATTCTCAGGATGAGAAAAATAGGAATTTCTCTGAATAACACGATCAACTATTTCTATACAGCTGGCACTCAACGACCTCGAGCGTTGTATCATTTGATAAAGATGTTTGGCTCCCTGTGTTGCTGAAGAATTTCTCTTGATTTGAAACCACATTGGAATATAAACTTTCATAATATAATCCACGATACACTTAAGGTTGTCTGAAGGTTCTTCAGTTGAAACGTAGAGACGAAGTATGCGGTTAGCAGTTGTCACCCATCTGGAGTGTGCCATTTTGCCTGGTTTCCTTTGAGCTAGAGAGGGAGTACATTCACCTTTTGACACAGCATCATAGATTTCTGCCAAATATTTCTGATCTGTGCTCAGATCATCTCTGTCAACTACAATTTCTTCCGCTTCAACTGCTTCAAACCCAACAACAGGTCTCTTTTCACAATCAATTAACTCTTTTCCTATAGGCCCCGTAAAACTATGAGGACCTGTTGTTTTACCATCAATGTCAGTCACTATGTGCCGCAAGGGAAGTTCATTAGTGTGAAGCAAGCAAATCAGCCACTGGAGTGCTCTCTGAAAGTGCTCTTCAATACTTCTTATCACTCCTCCTTTTGGTCCTGTATTAACTGCTGTCCCGTCACATCCAATGGCTTTAACTTCTGAAGTATCAATCTCATTTGAGTGAAAAAAATAAAAAATTGCAGAAGATATACTCTGTGCTGAGCCAGAAGCGGGAGCTACATGCCCAATATAATGCGAGTTTGGTTCTTGAAGCAAAGTGACATGTTCTTCTGTTATATTTTTTGATAACCTTTACTGCCAACTTTTTCTTGCACTGCAGTTCTGTCCTTTTTTTCATCGAAATAGATACTCTCCATAGTTTCTTCTTCGTAATCTCTCTTTTGAATGATAGATCTCACTCTTTTTCTAGCTCTCCTTACTTTGCATCTGTCTATTACTGAACTTAAACTTTTTTCGTTTATAATTCCGACGTCTTCAAGAACAGCCGAAGCAATTATAGCAGCAGACCTGTCTGACACACCAGTTCTGTCACAAGCTATAGCCAATGATGAGATTGTTCCATGATGAGATTGTTCCATCGATTTGATTCTCTGTGTCGGTTCATAATCAGAATCCGCTCCTTCTGTTTCACTTGATGTTGATGACAGTGTTTCAGTTGCTTGTCCTTTACTGGTAGATGGTTTTGGTTCATACTGTTTCATTCTCTGTTGTCTTCTAGCATTAGCTGCTAGATCTTTACGAGTTTGCGAAACATTAAGAGAGCCTATTGCCAATTTTCTTGTTGTTCTCTGATCTTTAAGGAAGTCTTGTTCAATTGCTGGAACTTTGAGATGGTTTTCACATGAACACTTATCAAAATGTTCACATTTGCAAGCACTGATGTCAAATAATTTGTTTTCTGCCTCATTTTGAAATGTTTGTAATTTAATTTTGAATGAGTCACTATTTTGTTTCCTTTTTATTGACTTTAGAAGGTTTTGAGAGAGTTTTTGAGAGAACACCCGAAACTTCTGCAACTGTAGGCTCTTTCTTCGATGTCTTCAGATTCAACCTTATTTGATGAAAATATTTCATGACATCCTTATAGGTTGGAAGGTACCTCTTGTCTAGATCAGCTGGAGCCTCAAACATAGGGCAACTTGAAGAAGTTCTTGTTGCTTGAGCTTGTATTGACATTGTGAAAAACAGAGTAATTAATATAAAAATTAAGAAATTACTCCTAAAACGTAAAATATTTTTACATTCTGCAGAAGTTCTGTATATTACAACAACGTATTATTATGCACTAAAATATGCAGTATATGTCCACATATGCGTGTTGTCGTGTTCCAAAGATGTATTAACAGCAAGAGCAACACAATCCACATCTTACCCGAAACGTAGCTAGCACAACACTGCGGGGAAGTGAGAGCAAGAAGGCCTGGTAGAGTGCTGTATATGGCAATGACGAGCAACACACCATACCAGGCTGTGGGGAAGCTTCTAGAACGATGTGGGAGTACTACATGACGTACAATGTGAATTTATTAGCGTATAGGCTGAATATGCAAAATATGTGATTTATGCAGATTTTTCAGTATTTTGGAATGTTTGCGGTGGCAGAAGATATTGTCGCAGGACAAAAATATTTAAAAATAGTCTAAAATAAACCTTTAGGATGCTTTTCCTCGCTATTACAAGAAGGTAGGATGAAAATTAAAACTATAAGAAAATATTGAAAAGATGCGTATTTTGGCGCATTTTTTTGGATTTTCAACGAGCGTGCGGAGCAGAAGATATTATTGCAGATCTCTGAGATTTTACACACTCACTTTTGACGTGGAAGAGCTACTTTTCCGCGCTATTACAAAACGAAAATCGAAAAAAGTGTAAAAACGCTCTGCCCTAATAGACATGTTAGGACCGAGCAGTATTCCAATTTGGGTATGATCAGTGTTTTCAGTAGAGGAATCATTATATTCTAATCCCTTCGTTTAAAGGTTCTTAATATCTGCCCAGTTACTCTCTTTGCTCTGTTTACTGCTATCTTATTTTGTGTTTCAAATTTCGCATCATCAATCATTACAACCCCTAAATCTTTTGTTCTAGAATTTCTCTGAATTTCTTGTCCATTTGGGGTATAATATTCCATGGATTTTAGGTCTTCTCTTTTACCGTACTGTAACAGTTGAAATTTCTCAGTATTAAACTTCATATTGTTGTCTTCCGTCCACTTGTAGATTCTGTTCATGTCGGTTTGTGGAGATCCTATATCTTCTGGGTTCCTTATCTTTCTACTGATCTTTGTGTCATCGGCAAAGGATGTTACTGTGCTGTCTCTGGTAACGTCCTCATCTATGTCAGTTAGCATGATTATGAAGAGTAGTGGAGCTAATACTGTTCCTTGTGGTACTGAGCTGAGGACCTCTGATTCTGATGAAGATACTCCTTGTATTGTAACGACTTGCCGCCGCTCACTAAGGAAATTATATGTCCAATTCCCTACTTTTCCTGTTATTCCCATATACTTCAGTTTATGTATTATGATTCTATGGTCACACTTGTCGAACGCTTTGGCAAAGTCTGTGTATATTACATCATAGTTTTCATTACTTTCAGTTGTATCAATAATGTTGACCGAAACCCATGTTGGTTATCACTGAATTTTTTTCTGAGTTTTGAGAAAGTCGTAGATTTTCTTTCTAACTATTCTTTCAAATATTTTAGTGAGATGAAATGTAAGCGACATTAGCCTATAGTTTTTGGCCTCGGATCGACCTCCTTTATATATTGGGACGATGTTTGCGCTCTTCAGGATGCCCGGTATTTCTCCCGTTTCTAGTGATCGTCTTCATATCCGATATAGGGGCTCAGCGATTACATTCTTGCAGGTTTTGATCAGTGTGGCATTCCATTTATCCGGTCCTGCCGATGAGTGTGATTTTAGTTTCCATATTGCTTGTGAAATAACATCTGTCGTAAAGTCGAAGTCCGTTATACTTTCCCCTTGTAGTTCTTCAAAGAATGCGTTTCTATCGTATATCAGTTTGTCACTTTTCGGGATACTCAAAGATGATTCGTATTGAGCTCTTAATATTTCAGATACTCCTGTTAGATCATTAGATAAAGCACTGTTCTCGTTTTTCAGAGGTCCGATAATCGCATGGTTTTTCGACTTCCTTTTTGCAACATTATAGAAGTACTTTGAGTTAACCTTTATCGCTTCTATAGCGTCGTCTTCTTTTTCTGCATGATTCTCAATTAGTCCCTGTATGACGTCATCGATACTCTGCAGCTTATCATTTAATATTTTTCTGATGTTGTTATCTTTACAGGTACTTAATTTTGCAGTCACTCTTTTTCTCTTTGGGAACAATGACCTATTTTGTCTCTCGAACCTGCTTCTCTTTCCTCTTTGTTGTATTTTTCGGACATGGCTTTCCACAATTTCCAGCGTCTTCTCCTCTAAAGTCATTAGCATCTCTTCCGTTGTCTTGGCATCGAAAATGGTTTTCCAATCTATTACTTCCATGCTGGATGCAACATCTTCCCAGTTTATAGCTTTGGGGTAAAAATTGAAAATTACGAATTTGCTTCTTTCTGTTGTTTGTGTTCTTTCGTTTCCTGTTGCTTTTATATTGGTTGTTATTTGAAATATTGTGGTCCGATATTATAGTTGGGGATATTTCTACAGTATCAATTAGGTTGCTGTTGTTTGTGAATACCAAATCTAGGCAGTTGTTTTTCTTTTGTTTTCTGTTATTTCTTGCATTAACATAAATTCATGAACTAGAGCTAGTAGCATTTTTACCTGCTCCTGGTCTTCCCGTGTGCCCCCCCTTGTCCTGGTGTATACATATATTTTTTCCTATCCTTATATATTTCATGAATGGGAAAATAAAATCACCACAGAGAAAAATATTTGGTGTTGGAGAGTGTAGATCTTTTACCCAGTTTCTTACGTCTGTAATGGAATCTGAAAATTTTGATGTTGGCGTGTTTGAGGGTCTGTACATTAGAATTAATACCATATTTAATTTTTCAACTTTTGCTGCTACACATTCTACGTAGCTGTTTGAGGTACTTATAGTCATTTCTGCCATATGCCTTTCGCATGTGTAAATAGCACATCCTCCTTTACGTCTCACTGTTCTGTCGGCTCGGAGTATGTTATAGTTGTCAATTTGTATTTCTGTTTTGTCAAAACAGAACTCACAGTTTTCACAGTTCGCCTGGCAATCCTTTAGATGAGTTTCCGTGAGGCATGCAAAGTCTGCTTTGGTTTCTTGCATGAGTCCTTTCAGGTCTAAGACTGTCCTGAGAGTGGTTTGATGTAAGGCCCTGAATGTTAGCTAGGATCATTTTTATTTTTTCTCTGTCGTTTTCGCATACAGGTGGTTCCGATTCGTTTTCCGATGGTGGTGCCGGTTTCGTTGCCTTGTGTTTTAATATTGTATATAATATATATAATATGCATGTAACTCTATATAATATAATATATAATATGCATGTAACTCTATATAATATAATATATAATACTATATATACAATATATAATATGCATCCTTCATATAATATAATAATATATATAATATGCATATACAGTAACTATATTGTGTATATACAATATATAATATCCATCCTTTTTCCTGTAGCGGAGTATTTTGTCGTTGCAGCTGAGGTGTAGGTTTTTGCTTTACCGTTTCTGTACCCTCATGTATGGCATTTTGTCGTTTCAACTTAGGCTTTCCGCAGGATGTCTTGTAGTATTTTAGGTGAGAGCAGTTGCTGGCCCCAAATTTGCAAACGTTGCATATGTACACCCTTTTATTCTTTTGCGTAACAGTCACACGTCTAGTTGTGTGTTGTGTTTTGTTTTGTGTCGCCCACGTACCCATTTTACGTTTTTAGGTGATCTACATCAACCCACTCATCGATCATCATGCCTTGAAAGTGTAAAAATCACCCCGACAATTTCTGTTACGTGTGCGGCTCGTTCGCCACTAAATCACAACGGCGTACTATCACGATGGATCTTCGGAACACTTACTGGTTATACTTCGGTTGTCCACTAGGCGACGAAGATAAGGCGTGGGCACCACATGTTATCTGTCCCGCTTGTTCGAATGGATTACGTGATTGGTTGAACCAAAGGAAAAAGTTGATGCCGTTCGCTATACCCATGAAATGGAGGGAGCCGAGAGACCATCATGGCGATTGTTACTTTTTCAATGTTAACATAACTGGATTCTCCGTGAAGCACACGCATAACATCGTTTATTCGAACGTAGACTCCATGATCAGATCGATCCCTCACGATGGCACGATGCCGATTCCGATACCTCCACAGCATGGACTCGGTTCTTTAGAAGACGAAAGGGAATCCGACGAAGGTGCGATTGGCGGAGATGTGGAACCTTCGGCCGATAGTGACTACACACCTGATGAAGAGTAATCGGAGCCGGAGAGGCTTACCCAAAACGAGTTGAATGACCTCATTAGAGACCTCGGCCTCTCCAAAGAGAAATCAGAACTTCTCTCCTCGAGACTCAAGCAGAAACACTTACTTGGGAAGAACGTCCGAGTGTGTCACTATCGAAAACGAAACCATGATTTGGCGACATTCTTTACAGTAGACGGTCCGCTCTGCTATTGCCATAATATCAATGGACTTTTCGAGAACTTGTCACATGTACACACACCATCTGAGTGACGCCTCTTCATTGATTCCTCACAGCGAAGCTTGAAAGCGGTTCTCCTGCATAACGGGAACTTAAAGTCGTCCATCCCGATCGCCCACTCCGTTCATCTAAAGGAGACATACGATAACATGAATATACTACTCGAAACAATCAAATACAGCACTCATCAGTGGAATATCTGTGGTGATCTCAAAGTCATTGGTATGTTAATGGGCATGCAAGGAGGGTTCACGAAATACTGTTGTTTCCTATGCCTATGGGACAGCCGTGCTACCGCAGATCATTACATCAGACGTGAATGGTATCAAAGAAGCATATACGAGCCAGGAACGGGCAGTGTCCAGTGTGTTCCTTTAGTTGATCCAAAGAAGATTTTCCTGCCACCTCTCCACATTAAGCTCGGTTTAATGAAAAATTTTGTGAAAGCGATGGGTAAGGCGAATTCGGGAGGATTTCGATACCTTGTTGAGAAATTTGCAAACATCAGTGCCGCGAAATTGAAGGAGGGAATCTTTGCGGGGCCCCAAATCAGGGAGATTCTGCAGGATGGATTTGTGGAAACTTCTTGGGTAGCCACAAGTCTCCCGCATACAAAGATGAAGTTCAGAAAGTGCTCGATGCATATCAAGAAATGGGCTGTGGCATGTCCTTGAAAATACATTTTTTACATTCGCATCTAGATTTCTTTCCCGAAAACCTTGGCGTGGTGAGTGACAAAGAGGGGGAACGCTTCCATCAAGACATCCAGTCAATGGAAAATCGCTACCAAGGTTTCTGGAATGAAAGTATGCTGGCAGACTACTGCTGGATGTTGTACTGCGACGATCCGGACAAGGTTTACAAAAGAAAATCGTACTCGCAACGTTTTCAGGTAGGTATACAATTATTTTTGATGAATAAAGTTGTACTTTTACGATAAATTGTGCTACAATTAAAACCAGTCATATTTCGATAACTAGATATGCTAGAGAAACACTGAAAACAGATTTGGAATCTGCGTACAAAACTGGTATAAAAACGTTCGATTTTATCGACCAGTGAATTATTAGTATATAAACTCTTGTAATTTTTAAAATTAACCATTTTAATTATTCTCATCTGACCTAATAATAATATATAATATTTTAGAACATTAAAATTCAGTGAGAAGATCTCTTTGTCTTCTCCTGTGAGCCCTGCTTTCTCCAGAGAATTTAGTTTTAAAACTGAATAAATAGTTTCCCGATACGTTACAAGAAGACTCTGGGAACCGTCAGACAATTTAGTAACTTTTCACAGAATCCTCTGATCCACTACAAGAAGAAATAGGAGTGGAGTATAAAAGAAACTACTACGGTTCCAAACACAGTACCAGCTACCACAGAGTTAGAAAGTCCGTTGCTGCCACTTAACCAGAACCCCCGTCAACCTCGAAAACCCAAGGCCATAGACGGAGGGTTAACAAATATATTACAGGATAACTGTCCTGTTCATACTGCCAGGATCATCAGACGGTGGTTTCAGGAACAACGAGATGTCGAGCTGCTGAATTGGCCCACTAAGGGGTGTGACCTAAACCCCATTGAAAATGTGTGGTCAAATATGGTTAACGATTAGGAGCCTGGGCAGGAGCGGACATCTCGGCACCTGCTGGAACACACCATGGCAGAGTGGAACTTTTCTGCATGAGCCCACAAGTCATCTACAATCACGTGGCATCTGTTCCAAATAGGCTACGAGATGTCATTAGTAATAATGGAGGATGGACTAAGTATTGAATAATTGTGTATAATAATGTTATGGTTGTGATGTAGTAAATATATATTTATTTACTTGAACAATTGTCAGTTCCTTATAATTTTAACATTATGTTTTGTATGTTGTTAAGAAAATCCCTAAATTTACTTGATTGATGTTTATTTTTGTAATAAAAAATTTAAATATGTTATCATTATCTCTCCATGGATAGACCTTTTCCTGCATAATCATTTGTTGATGATGCATGGACTTTAAACAGAAATGTTATCGCCTGGAGGAAACGTCACTACTACAAATTATCTCACACTTTAACTATAACATGGCCAAGTCAAAATCCTATGACTGAAAGTTTTTAAAATATCCCACGTTTGTGAAATAACCTAACCACTCTCTTCCCTAAATTTAGGAATAATGCATGAATAAAATAATAGTCGTTACTAGCATACAGTGGCGGATTTAAGGTGCGCGGGGCCCTAGGCCGGTTGGAGTGCGGGGCCCCAAACTACGCAAAGCTAGCTTAATTAACTGAAATGAAGATTTACACCCCCATCCCCCAGTGGTGACCTTACGGGGCCCTCAAATCAATGGGCGAGCGAAGCGTTAAAATAAATTTACTTTTTAAACAATATTCAATTTATTGATAATTAATTAGCCAAATGACCATTTCATAGTTGAACATTACACATTTGTTTTTTTGAAGCTTAACAATAAAAATAACTATAATAATACACCATTAACAAAAAATAACTATAATAATACACCATTAACTAAAGAGAATACCACTTGACTGACATGCAAATGATGCAATGAGTGGGTTTTGTTTATTGCAGGCAATTTGTACGGTACACTTAACTATTTCTCAGTCAAAAAGATTTTTTTCTAGCCTTCTTACTTGCAAACTGTTTGATGACATCAGTAAAATCAAGCACCCTTAATTTCTCATGCTCAATGCTCAACAGGGTGAGTGAAGACAAACGGTCCTGCCCCATGGTGTTTCTTAGATAATTCTTGACTAGTTTCATCTTGGAGAATGATCGCTCCCCAGTGCAGTTTGTGACAAACATGCAGAGATAGAGTCGTAATACAATTTCAACATTAGCAAATGTTTCTACCATGTCATGTCTGTGAATTATCTCATACATTTCTAGTTCAGGACTTTTTGCAGCCTTTGCACCACCTGATGAAGGAGCACTTTCAGGTGAATCTCTTGGAATGGATTTCATAAGGTGTGCAAACTGCAAAAGCTCCGACTGCAATCCAGCCTCCAAGTCCTTAGGATATGAAGACACAAGCTTTTCAGCAGATGCTTTAAGCTCAGTGTTCGTTTTGTTTGAGATTTCTGATAAAAACCCAAATTTCTCTCGAAGGTCGCTGTAAGCAGCAATGCGTTGTTGTAGGGCAGCACAGAGCTTGTCAATGATGGGCAAGAATGCAGTCACTCTAAACTTGTCTCTCCCTGTCAGCATAACATCCTCCGCGGAGTCTAGTTCATCGTGGTGACGCTTGCGCTTCCTAATACGCTGCGTGTCGGCGTAGTATGCATCATTACTCGTCACATCACAGGGATCACACTTAGCCATAGCTTTTGCTTCAAAGTCATCGAACTGGGATCTCAGGTCTTTAGCAAATTGTAAAAGAGACTCTAGCAGTGTGACAGCTGTGTTGAGGGAGAGCCCAGATTTTTGCAGCTGGAACTGCTACTCTGAAACCTTTCCAATACTGTATCCCAAACTTCAAGAAGAATCACTGTTTCAAGTTTTTTCAAACCTTTGATAAGACCACTTGCTTCAGCTCTTGTTTCAGCTGGCTGATTCTGATCTGAGAAACTCTTCCAGAACAATGATGTTTTCTTTGTGTGCTCTACTGAGAGCAGCTACAGCATCTGCTCGTGCTGACCAACGAGTGTCTGAAAGTATTTTATCAACTTTCAACTTCTTATCTTTATTAGTCTCTAGTACCTCACGGTGTCTCCTCCAACGATAAGTAGATGCAACAAGAAAGGAGTACATATTTTGTACCAGAGCAAACAATGACACTGCAGCAGGACAGCTTTCTGCAGCACACTTAGCCACCAAGTTTAAGGAATGAGCCATACATGGTATGTACTCAGCTTCACTACACTCATTCTTGATTATCTGTTGGGTCCCCAGATATTTACCAGACATGTTGCTGGCATTGTCATAGGACTGTCCTCGGCAGTCGATAACTGGAATGTTCTTCTCTTTAAGAAAATCAAGAACAGTTGTAGCAATATCTCTGCCAGTGTGGCTTAGCATGGGAATAAACTGCAAAAACCTTTCAACTGGACCTGTAGTAGGCAGTACATAGCGGATTGTAAAAGTAAGTTGATCCATGTGTGAAATATCAGGTGTGGAGTCAACAGAAATTGAGAAGTACTTTGCTGTTTTTACTTCATCTGTTATTGAGGACATAACCTTTTCTGCCATTATTCCAATGACTTCCTCAGAAATGACATGGGACAAGTAGGAAGTATGACCACTACTTTTGTTTGCGTGTTTCTTGATATGTGCTGCCAAGAAACTGTCGTATGTGCTCAGCAGCTCTAGAATCCCAAGATAGTTTCCATTGTGTACTGATCCAATTACTTCATCTTTACCTCGAATGGCTAGCCCGCGTTCGCAAAGTAGCTTTAAAACATCTACACACCTCCTCAATACTGCTTGCCAGTACTCGCATTCACTTTCATATTGTTGTACTAGATTAGAGTCAATACGGGCACCCGCAGTCTTTCGATATATCATTTCGACCATACTTTTCCTGTGCTGATCTGACCTACTGTGAGATTCTATGACATACCTAGCGTTCTTCCAACCATTGAAGCCAGTTGTGAATGAGCTTTCCACCTTTGACATAAGCTTGCAAGCAAAACAATACACTTTACCAGTTCTTTTAGAGTAACAGAGCCATTTAAGATTAATTTCTTGGCCAGATAATGAATGAGTTCGAGTGAATAATGTCTTTGTACAATGACGGGTTCTGTTTAGCTCTTTCACAGCTGACTCTTTGAAGTCACCATCACAGTGTCGACATTCTGCGCTTCCCTTTTTCAACCAATAGTCTCACACATTTTCAGTAATTATTTTAGGCCATAATCCAAGATCCGTTTCAAATCCTTGTTCAGTACCGGTATTCATAACTTTCACTTCCTCTTGTGTCTCCTCACTGTCACTGTGTTCAGGTTCAATTGCGCTAACTACACTAGGTTCAGTACTAGTTGTGGCTTCTCCAGTTGTTTCAGGCGTAATTGGTGTCTCTACTGATTCAGATTCAGTTTGACCGGATTCAGTTTGAGTTTGTGATTTTGCAAATTCAGATACTGTTGGATATGTCAACCATTGAGTTATTTTTCGTAGTTTTTTTACTCTTTGGTTTACGTCTGCCTTTTCTTGTCGTTTAACAGAGCCAGCTTTATACTTCCTCCCTTGATCACGATCACGACTTGTTGATTTCTCCATTGTGCCTCAGTGCAGCCTCACTGCCTTATCCTGAAACATAAAAACATAAAAAACAAACTATTTACACTTGACCCTCGGTTTAGTATTAATTAATACAGTTTAATTAATTAATTAAATACAGACACTAAACAGTTGTTCTGGTGAAAAAGTCGCTTTATGGGAAAAGTCGCCAGCCCCCACCAGTGGCGACTTTTTCCTTAAATATGTATAAAATGTATTTATTATGAAATCTAAGCTAAACTGACCTAACCTAGCCTAAGTACGTTTCATATAAAAAAATTAATTACATTAATTTAACATTTTTCAACTTATTTATGTTATTATAAAGCTGACTAAAACTCCCCCATCCCCATTTATTGACTGGCGACTTTTTCGAGATACGACTTTTACCATTACTTACCACTAAACACACTCACATGTGCACTCCACAGCGGCCTGAATAGAACTAAACTCCCGCCAGCAAGAGAGTGATACCATAATTATCACTAATCATTAATCAATTGTATTATTTATAGTGGAATCCAACATTATAATTATATGTGAGGGCGCGGGGCCCTCACAGGCGCGGGGCCGTAGGCCATGGCCTACTCGGCCCCCCCCTAAATCCGCCACTGCTAGCATTACCACCAAAACTACACTGAACAATATATTTATTCTGTCATTGGTTTTCAAAAAATAAAAGAATTACTATGACAATAGGGTGTGTCGAATTTTTCAACTTTCAAATTCCAAATATGAGGGGTGCTAAAAAGTTGCAGCATGACTTAGGAATTCTAAAGATATTTTTGTTAATTTAATATAATTTAGTTTTGCTTGGTAAGAAGCTACATAAAAATAGTGACTTTTTTTACTTTTTTGTGGAATTATATAATAATTATTATATTAATAATTATATATGCTGTATATATAATGCACTGCTGTTTTTCTTATTTCACAGGTTGAAACATATTCATCAGTGTGCTGAAGATTACTTGTCCGTCAGTGCTACCATCCTAACCAGTGGGAATTGACCTGCAATGGCTTCTAAAAGGAGGACAAGACTGGGGACATTCACACATATGAGCAACCTAATTGGAACTGTAGAGAGTTGTTGCCCTCTGAACTCCCAACTCTGCGAGACGTTCTGAAATATGGGCTACTTGCTAAGAGAACAAAGTGGTGAGGATGTGAGAAACTACCCAGCAGCCAGTCTTGCAAAGGACATTTACCCTAAAGTGCTTGAAAAGTGGGAACGAGCAAACAGTTCTTTTGTAGCCCCCGTTGTAAATTCACGAGTCACAATCTTAAACAAGATCCAAGATTGCTGGGAGCAGGCCAAAAACATATCTCTTGGGAGAGGAAAGCTACATGTCAAAGAGGCTTTCATTGCAAAACTTGACAAGCTTTTTGACATCCTCAGTTGCAAGTGTAAAATTGTTCTCTGCTCTGAATTTGGCTGCCTTGCAGATGCTGGTTGCAAAAACGAAACTCACATTAACTGTACATGCCCTAGGGAGATGAAGATCCCTGTGAAGGAACTTGCTTTCAGTAAAGGTCAGAGAGACAAGTCTGGTTCTATTGGACCACATCAGATTGGCTTGCCAGATCAACCTGAGCACAACAGACAAGTCAAAAAGCAGAAGCGGCAAGAAGACGAAAGAAGAAGGCTTGCTGAATATAAGCAGACAAGTAAGCAGGATGTTTCAATGCCATCAAATGAAATAATTTTCTCTGATGATGAAAATGAAGAACAAATAGCTGATGCTCAAGATGGAAAGGATGGAAGTTATGAAGTGACATTAGAAATACCAAGCACGTCTTCAACTTCCAATAAAAAGCCAGAGTACAACACATTAGAAATACCTAATGTTGCTATGCATAGCATCATATATGGTGTTGGCCTGCGTGCCACAGCTGCCATCACCACTGCTGCCTTTATGGATGCTGGCTTGATCACTGAAGCAGACAAGAGACTTGTAGTTGATCACAATAAAGTCAAGAGGGCCCAAGAAAAAGTTATGAGATCCCTGGATCAGGAATTTGATGATCTTTGTAAGAAGGGTGAAATTGACTGCATCTTCTTTGACGGCCGTCAAGATACAACTAAAGTTATGCTGAAACAGACAATTCAGATCGTCAGTTCCCCAGCATCATCAAAGAAGAGCATTATTCTGTGTGCAGTGAGCCAGGTGGAAGATATATCTACCACTTCACTCCTGAGAAAGGCTCAACGAGAAAAAAACCTGCTGAAGTTATTGCTGATAATCTTGTAGATTTCATGAAGAAGAAGGGCATTGATAAAAGCCTGCAGGCCATTGGAGGTGATTCTACAAATGTTAACACTGGCTGGGAGGGTGGTTCCATGCATTGGGTAGAGGTCAAGCTTTGCCGTAAGCTGATCTGGTTGGTTTGTGCCCTCCACACTAAAGAGTTACCCCTGCGACACTTGATCACAGCACTGGATGGGAAGACCTTGTCTAACAACAAGTGGACAAGTAACATTGGCAAGATGCTAGACACTGCAACCGAACTTGAAATTGATCCTTCATTCACCAAACTCTCAATTGGAGAGCCTCTTACTTCACTGAGTGACAATGTCGTAAAGGATCTCTCTACTGATCAAGCGTACGGGTATAGGATCACACAGGCCAAAAGGACAGGAGAACTTCCCACAGATCTGGCCCTTCTTGAAATTGGTCCAGTGAGCCATTCAAGGTGGTTGACAACAGCAAACAGGCTTTGTCGCATATGGGTTTCAAAACATGGCCCTAAAGGCAAAACCCTCAACAACTTAAGACTGATAGTGGAATACATTGTTGGTGTGTACTACCCCTGTTGGTTCAACATCAAAGTAAAACACTCTTGGGTGGAAGGCCCACGCCACATCTTGTTTCAGCTGCGGCTATTTAGGCTGCAAAAGAAGGCTGTAGTGGATGCTGTTTTGCCAACCATCAAGCGCTCAGCATGGTATGCATTCAGCGAAATGATAATCCAGACACTCTTGTGCTCAGATGACAGTGAGGAGAGGAGAGCTGGTGTCTAAAAGATTGTTGACATGAGGGGTGGAGATGACGACACACTTGGAGATCTTTCTGTACGTCCCAGGAAGACACCTTCCATCAACCCCAGTGCTTCTTCCGTGTTGGAGCTGACAGACTGGTCTGACGGGGTATTTGAACATCCTTTGACATGTAAACTGACTACAGCGGAAGTAAAGAAGTTCTTTGACAAGCCTATGCAAGTTCCACAGTGGCCCTGTCATGCTCAGTCAATAGAGAGGTGTGTGAAACAAGTCACAGAGGCAGCAGGCAGGGTGTATACACATGAGAAACGTGAGGGCTATATCAGAGGCCAAGAAGCAAGTCGGCGGCTGATGTCCAAGAACGAATTAAAGCAAGACTTGATGAAACTTGTTGTTTAAATTTTTTTTTTACTGATGTCATTACTTTCTAATGTTGTTTTATGATTACAAGGATATGTTTTATGATTACTAGGATATGTTTTATGCAGAGAAACTAAAATTTTTATAGCATTACCTGACATTTTGAGAAGCTAAAATTAATAAATGTTGTTTTCCAAGAGCAATTTATGTGCTTTTAATCAAACGTAGATTTACCAAGCTAAGTGTTGAGCAATCACAAAAATAATAGCAGATTTGAATTCTTCACATCCAAAAACATATTTTAAAACCCCTCAGTGAAGGAATTGGCAAAAATTAATTTTCACCTCCCAAATTGACACACCCTACTATGACAACATCTAAGAGGGAAGGAGGAGAGGGAGGGAGTGAGGATGGGAAACTGGGGTTTAAGAGGGACTGCGTTTTTGTCACATCTCTGAGAGGGTGGTGCGGAATTATTGCAGGGGATCGTACCTATAACAGTTATAGATATAGCTTTACAATTAATAACTCTGTCCATAGTTAACAAGTTATGTAACAAGAAGCCCTCAATCTTGCCACATTATGCACTGACTTTTTAGTCCTATTCACTCTTATGCTGATGATTCCACTTTTCACTTCTCCACCCGCTTCCCAAAGCGTCACTCACAGCAGTTGCTTCATAATTCGCGTGAGGCGGCTATGGGACGCCCGACCTCTGATCTTTCTGTTATATCTGATTGGGGCTGAGAAAACCTTGTTGCTTTCAATGCCTCAAAAGCTCAGTTCCTTCATCTGTCTAACTCGTCACAATCTTCCACACCACTATCTCCTTACCTTCAACAACTCACAAATCAATCCTTCCTCTTCTCTTAACATTCTTGGCGTTTCCTTTTCTCGTGATCTTTCCTGGAAAGATCATATATACTTTCTTTCTAAAACAGCTTCTAAGAGGTTAGGTGTGCTGTACCGCCTCCGCAGTTTCTTCACCATGACTCAGTTGCTGTCTCTGTACAGGGGTCTTGTTTGCCCCTGTATGGAGTATTCTTCTCATGTGTGGGGTGGTTCTACCCACACAGCCCTACTTGACCGGGTGGAATCAAAGGCTTTGCGTCTCATCACTCCCCCGCCTTTTACTGATTGTCTTCAATCTCTCTCTTTTCGCCGCAATGTTGCCTCATTCTCTCTCCGGCTATCATAACGGACATTGCTCTTCTGAACTCTCTACTGCATGCCTCCTTTAAGGAGAGCACGCAGTACTAGACTTTCTACACCTTCTTATTCCTATTCTGTCCAACTATCTAATGCAAGGGTTAATCGGTATTTTCAGTCTTTCATCTACTCAACCGGTGAACTCTGGAACAATCTTCCTCAATCCATCTTTCCTCCTGTCTATGACTTCCCATGTTTCAAACGCAGAGTGTCTAGGCATCTCGAAAACCCCAGATCTTGATTTTGGCTCTCTTCTACTATGGGAGGGGCGCTTTTGCGGGCATTTGTCCTTGGTCCCTCCTTCCTGCATAAAAAAATGATAATTTATTTGATTCCATGCAAGCATATTCATCATTTAATCAGTAATTCCCCTCACTAAAAAATTCCCAAAATCCTTCATAAGAATAATTCCTTGTGTTGAGTAAAAAGAGCAAACAGAACTGCCCACACACCCTGTAAAGACCTTCGTGTCTATAAGGATTCCATATAATGTTTTAGGGATTTAGCTATAGCTGGATCATTAAGCGGGGATTTTGCGAGCGTGTCATAGTACCAGCATACTAAATGTCCATCCTAAAACCTGCACTCCCCCGACCCAATGTATCCCCGGTACTGTCGAGAAATCAGTATTAAGTATAAATCTGACGGAATATTTTGCTCTTCTTCTTGGGTACGTTTAGTATTTAATCTTTTCCGTATATCCCTGTAAATAGATCTCGTGTAAAATAATCTTTCCTCAAAACCCTTTGAATAGTCAATTCATCCATTTAAAAGTCCGTTATTATCGATCCAAACCGTTCAATTTCAATCATTCTTTGTAATTCTAGATAGTCCAGCACACTAATAGGCTTCGTTAAAGTCTTGCTAAACTGCAATTTTAATGCTAGATATCTTATTTTCGTGGATTTAAGTGCGTGCATGCATCAGACAGTGGTCAACCGAAATGTCAAAGGCGTAGACATTAGTCCTCTTTATATTGTCGTCCATTGTTGCCCATATAACGACATCGTTACAGCCATTTATACCAAGAAATAAGTTATGGAACTCTCGTGAACACATTGAAATATCATCGTCAGTAGACTGTGTTTCTACAGCTCTATCGACAGAAGCACTATTCACCATCAATACTATATTCTTCAAGTAAAAATTTTCAAACTTGAGTAAAGATTTTTTATATTTGCCTGCAAGTATAAAAAATGTTCGATCATTGCTATTAGTATTTTCTGTGGTAGATGGGGTATTTCGCCGCCGATCTCAAAAAAGATTTTACAGTCTCCATTTGCTTAACTACAGATAATTTTACTTGGCGCACAATGAGATACTTCTCAATGATGTGGGAGATCACAAGTTTAGAAACCTCTTCACTATCCTTAGGCAAGTTTAAGCATATCTCGGGTGCCCTGAAAGTGATTTTAATCTTCATCCCAGTTCCATTCACCAAACGTCTATCTTGAATTAAGAAATCGCTATGTAGATGCGCATAACAATAAAAAATCTTTGGATTTTTTAAATTTAGCTTTTACATCTTTTTTGACTTCATCGGTATAATATCCGGAGACGCGCAAATGTGTTTCCTTGGTTTCTTTTGAAATTTTTAATTTTTTCAAGTATGGGAGGTTAATAATTGGAACTTGCTGAGACATTCACTTGATTTAAATATACATCGTACTGACCGATCATCGCAAGCAAAATGGTAGTTTTAGGATAGATTGTATAATCGCCCGTAAAATCTGTACCATCGGTTATTTTTTTCTCTTTCATTGGGTTCGGAGTCCCAGATGAGCCTTGAACGGCCAAGCTTTGAGGGGCTACTTTAATTTATAGCCTAACTTAAGCTGACTAAAACAGAGTTTATAGACTTTGAGGTCCTATTCGGTTCTACCGCATGTTTGTCAACTCGACACGCTTATTTTAGGCCTCAGTTACTATAAATAAAAAGGGCGCACTATTTATGGTCTTCTTTCTAAATTTGCAATAATAACACTATCTTCACCATTGCGTATTGCAACAACCCTGTGTCTAAACTACGAAACTGAATTATAAGAGAGCTCTCTATAAGACCACGGCCTATCACTGCCATATTCAACAAAAGGAAAGGACGCTGTCAGCATCCAAAATAAAATGCCATATGAGCCCTAAGAGCCCAAAAAAGTTGGCTCTAAAATAAGTGACAATTTCTCACAAACTTTACAATTATGAAATGGATATATATATATATACACACACCTTAACCTAATACTGTATATACAAGCAATGCTGCATTAATCAGGTTATTCATCGTATCGCTTTCGGATAACAATGGCTCTTCCTCTTCTAAATTTTCTGACACCATCAGAGTGCGCTATTCATACTTTTATATACAGATATATATTTCAGGGGTCGCAAAAGAATGAGCCTGCGCTAAATATAACGAATTCTCTAGGGGCGATCAACGATCCAACTGTATCGTCACGTAATCTGAACCCTCTATAGATGTCTTAGCAGGCAAAATGTTAAAAACCAAGAGTTTCGATGTACAACATTCCTTGCTGTGTGGATGGACCAGGACAAACCTAAAAATGCTGTGAAAAGGCAATTACGACGTACGAGAAATGAGATTATTGATGATGCCAAGAAAGCTGTCAAAAGGAAAATGCGCGGTAAACGTTTTAGAAAACGTCCAACGTCAAGTGAAGAAGAAAAAGAACAAAAGCACATGTCATATCGAGGGGCTAAACGAAAAAGTAAGACTTCTAAAAATCAAAGAGATGTCATTTTGAACTGATTGGAGCGAATACCAGACCCTACCTCTCACTGCAGAACTACAAATGGGTCTGGGTGATAACTGTACAAGATTTCGGTTTATATTAAAGAAGTCAACTATAGGTTTCATGCGTTCAGAGCATCTCTTTGGTGTTTTGTCTTTCTTTTGGATGGATAGTTTTCACCTACAACCTTTCTCAATGTATCAGGATAGTGTTTAATAGTTTAGTGTCTACTTTGAAATAATGGACATTTTCCTAAGTTATGCTCAAAATTTTTCCACCATGATCGGAGATATGCACACTGCTGAGCTGACGTACCTGAATGCCCCCTCACAAACTGATGTTTCACGATATTACTGTAAATGCAACACAGCGGAGGTCTGTCTCGCAGACTTTCTAATTTAAGATGTCATAATAAACAAGCGTCATCATTCGGTAGCTCGTTAAAAGTGTCACTTTGGAAAGGAAAATTGTCTTTTATTAGGTACAATCTTGAACACTTTTTTGTTCCTAATATCTCTTTTTGTCTCTTATCTTAACAACAGCGCATGTTCCGATCCTGTTACCCAGTGCTGTCCAACTTCTATAAAGCGCGGCCAAGATGTTGCCTATAATCATACACTGTTGGTTAATACGACTTAGGAACCCGCTGAATGTTGTTCTCCCTTCTAGAACTGACAAAATAGGGAAGAAAATTCAGAAATTAAATTTGGCAAACGTCCATTCCGCGGGCCGCAAGTTGGACAGCGCTGCTGTTACCCATACTCCGTGTATGATTTCGAAAAGTAGGTCACCTATAAGTTTTGAACTCTTCATGCTCTTTTTTAAGCTTCTTACACTATTTTCCGTGGTGTCATAATGGGCAGGGCCTATTGTTATTTTGGTGTTGTAGTCCTGTACACCGCCTGTTCTTGCTAAACGCATGGTTTTATCCTTTGTCACATCGGTTTTCTTAATTTAATTGCGTTTTCTAATAACTACAAAAACAACGTGTTTCTCAATGATTAAAAGCTTGGAATTCAGTTAAAATTCATGCAATCCCACCTTATATGACACGTTCCAAATCGATAGGCATATGTAGCTCTGTTGTGAAGTTGGCCAAAGTATTGTCGGGGAATGTCTCTATCGAGGCTGAGGAGGGAAGTGTGACGGAAGGCATGTTTTATACTATTAGAATCTCATTAAAGCACTAGCTTTTATATAGGAGTTGTAACTCTCTGGGTAGCCAAGCAAATACTTGGAGGAGATTGCAGACACCAATCGAATAGGGAAGTACTTCGGGGGGATGATAAAAGGAAGATAGGGAGTGCTGGATCCCTCATTTCTCCTGTCACTGTCCTCCTTGGCAGATGCAGATCTTTTTCAGCTAAGGACTGTGAGCAGTCCAGTATGCTCTCAAACACACTTCGCTCCTTATTCCTTACTACATATGCATACACACTCCATAATCTTTTCAAAATTAGAAAAAATGGCATCAACTTCAAGAGTCTCGGAGTCCCTTGGGGATGGAACCATAAATGTCTCAATTTCTGGCTCCCACGTTGCCGATACCTGGAACGCAGACCCGGACAGAGGGGCTGGATCTGCTTCAGCCGATTTGAGATGTTCTGGGCCTCTGCCTGATTCACTTTTCATAAACTCCTGCAACATCCGTGGCCTTTTCTCAAATTTTCAATCTGTTGAGCACCACCTCTATTCCTCTAAACCTCATCTTCTCTTCCTCACTGAAACTCGGGTTGACAACAACTCCTTACTTCTCTATATTCAATTTCACTCCAAAGATGGATGTTGCGTATATGTACGCAATGACCTAACTAGTTCTCGTATTCCCGAACTCGAATCTTCTGAATTCCATACCCTCTGCCAACGGCTTACATGCTAATCCCAAACTAAATACATCTCGCTGTTTACCTTTCTCCTAATGCTACCGTCTATCCAAAATTCTTTGACTACCTCAATTCCAAAGTGGAATACAGTCTATCCCGCTCTCCCTTTGCTGAGATCTCCATTTTAGCAGATTTCAATGTTCACCACCACCTTTGGCTTTCCTCCCATTTAACTAAAATCCCTGTTGAACTAGCTTACAACTTTTCTATCCTAAATGACCTAGAACAGAGTGTACAGCACCCTACTCTTATACCCGATCGCCTTGGAAATAGTCCCAACATTCTCGATTTACTTCTTACTTCTCATCCTTCTTCTTACTTTGACAAACTGTTTTCTCCGTTGAGCACCTCCGACCACAATTTTATATCTGTTTCATGTCCTATCGCTCCAATTCGGCCTTTGGATCCTCCAAAGAAGAGGTGCCTTTGGCACTTTTGTGCCGTTCATTGGAAGGCCATTAGGCAGTACTTCTGTGATTTCCAATGGAATAATTCCGAGTCCACTGAGCGCATCACGGAGGTGATTTTTCTTCGGCATGGAGGCATTCATTCCATATTCCATTCCTACTACTAATGCAAAAAAAACCTTGGTTTAACTTTACTTGTTCTAATGCTATCCGCAACAGAGGGGAGTATTTCAGAAGGTGCCATCGCCATCCAATTCCTGACTCTCACTCAGCTTATATTTCTGTCCGGAATTGTGCAAAATCTGTTCTTCGACTCGCCAAAAATTCCTTCATGAGACAAAAATGTGAAAACCTATCCAATTCTAATTCAGCTCGTTTTTTTTGCCATTTAGCTAAGAACCTCTTCAACAACTTTACTTGCTCTTCTTCCCTCCTCTTTTCCATTCCGACAGCTCTGTTGCTGTCACTTTTGATAAAACTGAACTCTTCACTCAAATGTTCGCTGACAACTCAACTCTAGACGATCCGGTGCTTTTGCTCCATCTCCTCCCCCCTTTCACATTATGTCTGAAATTAGGATCTCTTCTTAAGATGTTTGTTCTGCACTATCTGGGCTCAACTCTAGGAAGGCGTACGGTCCTGATGGTATTCTTCCTGTTGTTCTTAAAAACTGTGTTTCTGTGGTGACACCCTGCCGAGGTAAATTCTTTCGTCTTTATATTTCATCTGGTACTTTTCCTTCCTGCTGGAAGTTCGCTTTCATTCAGCCTGTCCCAAAAAAGGGTGACCGCTCTCAACCCTCTAACTATCGTCCCATTGCTTTAATTTCTTCCTTAATCGGAAGATTCTTAAACACTTCTGTTCTCACAATCTTCTTTCACATCGTCAGTATGGATTCCGCAAGGGACGCTCTACTGGCGATATTCTTGCACACCTCTCTGACTCTTGTTCATTTTCCTTTCGGAATTTCGGTGAAACTTTTGCTATTGGGCTGGCATATCAAAAACTTTTGATAGAGTCCGGCACAAATCTTTAATTTGGAAACTGTCCTCCTTCGGTTTCTATCCTTCTATCTGTTCCTTCATCTCTAATTTCCTTTCTGGCCGATCTATAGCTGCAGTTGCAGATGGCCACTGTTCTTCTCCTAAAGCTATCAACAGTGGTGTTCCTCAGGGTTTTGTCCTGTCACCCACACTTTTCCTTTTATTTATTAATGATCGTTTAATTCGCACTTCCTGTCCTATTCACCCCTATGCCGATGATTCCAATCTTCACTTCATCCACTTCTCAAAGCGTCCCTCTCAACAGTCACTCCATGATTCGCGTAGGACGGCTATAGAACACCTTACCTCTGATCTTTCTGCTATCTCTGATTGGGGAAGAGAAAACCTTGTGGCTTTCAATACTTCAAAAACTCAGTCCCTTCATCTGTCTACTCGTCACAATATTTATTTTTTAAATATTTGAAGCTGCATTAACACATTTTAAACGTTAGAAGGTACTTGGGTCAAGAGTTGATCATTGCAATAGGTGTGCAGAGTATAAGCTTAAAAGATTCAGCCCGAATCCCCATAAAAGCCTGGCACCGCCACTGCTCCCATTGGAGGAGGATAATGATTATATCCTAGAACGCATTGAGAATTTGATGCAAAGTGGGTCAAAATTCAATCTGGCGAATTAATTTCATGGTCGATATTGACCACGTCTTCCATGTTGAGGGGCATGACGCTGCACCTTACACCTTAAACTTTAAGACCGATAGAATTTACAGATGGTATATAAACGCCGGTCGTGGCTGCAGTTTTATGGTTCAACAGTCAGGGATTAACTCGGTTGAAGATGTGATGGCAAGTGTAACGCTTGAAGAAGTTTTGAAAAGGCAATTACGACGTCCGAGAAATGAGATTACTGATGATGCTATAAAAACTGTCAAAAGGAAAATGCGCGGTAAACGTTTTAAAATACATCTAAGTAAAATGGAACATTAAGTGATGAAGAAAAAGAAAAAGTAACACGTCATCTCGAGGGGCTAAATGAAAACTAAAGACTTCTAGAAAATCAAAAAGATGCTTCACACGCATGAAACCTACCTTTAATTTACTAATATAGCCAAAATTTTGTACAGTTATCTCTCAGACGCATTTGTAGTTCTGCAGTGAGAGGTAAGGTCTGGTATTCGCTCCAATCAGTTTAAAATGACTCACCTGATCCATCCATACAACAAAGAATGTTGTAAATCGGAACTTTCTAACATCCCGTCTACTCAGACGTCTATAGAAGATTCCGATTACATAAAGATTAACCCCATCAATACAGTTCGATCTTTGACTACCGTTATACCCAGTGCAGGCTCATTCTTTTACGACTACAGGAATATAGTATATTTGTATACAAAAGAACGAATAGCGCACTCGGATGGGGCACATTGTACGGTCAATTATGCACTCTATCCTGAAACTAATTTTTTGCTTGCAATGATTGGTCAATGGGATGTATATTTAAATCAAGTGAATATCTTAGCAGGTTCCAGTTATTACCATTACCACCCATACTTGGAAAATGTTCTCAATTTTTCAAAAGAAACCAAAGAAACCCATTTGCGCGCCTCGGGATATTATATCCCTGAAGTAAAAAGATGTAAAAGCTAAATGGCAAGTAAATGGTAAAAAACACTGTCGTTTACTTGTAAATGAATAAATGCATACACTTTTAAATGCAAAAGGAAAAAAAAATAATGGAAGCGGAGTTATTTCTTCCTGCGTCTTCAGTCAACACATCGAAGTCTAAGATTTAACTTCCATTTCCATTTGCAATTATTTGATTGAAGTGACAGCGATCATCCATATTGGTAGAGAAGAGAGAAAATTTCGAGAAACGCGTCGTTGCATATATTATTATTTTTAAATCAATAATTATAGACACATTAGATTAAATGTAGAGAAAAACTTACATTTTGTGTTAGCTTAAATCTGGATATGGTGACTGCACAAGGTTGTAATTAGAATGGTGGCCGTCCCCATCGTCACTCTGTTGACTAGTGAGATCGATTACCCCAATATCATTACTAGAAACGGTAAATAAAAATCGTATATACCGGGTGGGCCAAAAAACTATTACCCTGATTTTGAATAATATAATTTTACCTTTATCAAATGTTATTTGTACAATCAATATGTGTGTCCTGTATAGAATTTCATGGTCTATCTCGTGGTGACGTTGGATTTTTGCTGACTGTTACTATTATTTTGTAATTCGCTGTTATACAGATACGGGCAGAAAAACTTCCTGTTTCCATACAGTTACCTAATTGAGTCCAAGATTATACGGAATGTGCCCTCCTCCATTATCAATGCACGCTTGCAACCTTGACTTCTCCCTTATCGACGGCAGTACCGCATCAAGAACTTTTTCTTGGTAATAAGCAGCAGTGATTTTGGTATTTTGATCAATAAAAACAATCTCTGACTTCCCTAACTTTGAAATAAAGATGGAAACCATGACTTTTTGGGAAAAATGCAGACGTTCCCTGAAAAGTCGATCTAGACTGATATATTTTTTGTCCTATCTTCCATAAACTCAGCCATTTTGTGTGTTTATTGTTGAAGCAACCGTAAAAATCTTCTCGTCGCTGAATCATATTTTCGACACTTCTCTCTCTGGCAATCGATCTAACAGAGTACGACATTTTTCAACTCTTGCTTGCTTATTTGATGCAAAGAGCTTACGAACTTCGACTCTTTTTAAAACATTTAAGACCCAGATCATCTTTATTATACGACGAACACTACAGCGAGAAATACCAGTAGTTTTGGAAGTTTCTCTAACGGATTTGTGGGTGTTTGGCCGTTCTTCTTGACTGCATATCATGGATGAAACCGTGTTAATATTTTCCTCAGTACATGATGTTTTTTGGCCTTCCACTGCCTTCTTTTCGTTTGGTCGACCCTGTGATATCGATTTTCTTTATGAGATATTGAAGTCTAGGTATCGTCCATCGTTTATTTGGAAACTCTTTCTTTATTCGTTTTGCACCCCATTGCCTCTCCTTACCCAGGTTCAATATCAATGCTTTATCTTCCAAAGAGTATTTCATTACGTTATAACTTGTTCACCAACATAGCAAAATGATGGTCTGAAATGAAAAAGGAAATAAATTAATTATTTTGTGTAAAAATTGGGAAAATTAATTATTTATGGAGAAACTGACTGTCATCTGAAAGTATCAGTTGCTGACTTTGACCGCCTTTCAATTGAGCACCATATTCTGATACCTCCCTCCAGTTGTGAGCCTATACCTCTACTCCTCAGGCGTTGAATCTAGATTTAACGCCAACGTTTGAAAGCGTAAAGGTATAGGTACAACATACGGCCTCAGCAGTAAGATCAATATAGAAGATGAGCCACAATATTTTTTCAAAAGTTGGGTAATAGTTTTTTTTGGCCCACCTTGTATAATTTGTTCGGAAAAGTCGGAGATAAATTCAGCTAACATAGCCATAAGAAAGTGAACAAAAGTAGTATATATATATATTAGGGTGGCCCCTATTTTTCAACATTTGAAATTACTTGCTCCCAACCCCTAATCTTCTTTCAATATATAAAAAGTGCTCTGTGCAAACTTTCAGCTCAATTGGGCTATATTAAGGTGGCCCCCAAAGGCCCTAAAGTTTCAAAATTCACCGATAATTGGTATTTCTAATATAAAACCTTTATAATTCATTTGCAAACTTTGTTTGGGAAAATAATCACAAAGCATAATCAAAAGTGAATTTTATTTACAACAAATAATTACGCCGCTTATATAGGCCGAAGGCGCAGAACTTTCTAGAACCTTCCAGAAGCGGTTTTTTTACGCACTTATGATACTTTTCAATTTCCGTGAATATCTCGTCCAATTTTGGTTTTAAGTAAATAATGGTTATAACTAAATTTATTGTAAATTGAATTCTCTTTCGATCATATTCTATATTTCTTTCGAATAAAACATTGTAAAGACGATAAAAACGGTTTTATATGAAAAAATATCAATATTGTTAAAATGTGAAACTTTAGGGCCTTTGGGGGCCATCTTAATATTGTCTGATTGAGCTGAAATTTTACAAAGAGCATTTTTACATGGATTAGAACAACTTTGGAGGTTGGGAGATGAAAAATATTTCATTTCAGAAAATCACATACAACTAAGGGCCACCCTAATATATATATATATATATATATACACCAGCAACTGTTCTTTGAATACCGGAGGAAAATGAATATTAACTTGCTTTTTATAAGAAAGACGTATTTTAGAAATGAATGGCACGTCGCACGATTATGAAAACAATGAGTAGAAAGTAATCACTGACTTTAAAATCTGTGGTGAACACCGTAAAAACATACATGAATTCGAAGTTTTGATTCTTCTTCTAAGAGTTCTGTCACCAAAAGAGAATTTCCACTCCGAAAGACATGATTTAAATGAGATCGTGCATCCATACTATGTACATATAATGAGAGAAAATGAGTTAGGAAAAACAAGCCTAACAGTTTGTATTATTGTTTTCATATAAATAAATAACTGTAGACACATTGGCTTAAGTGTAAAGAAAAATTTACATTTCGTGATAGCTTAATTCGGGATATAGTAAATACACAAGGTCGTGGTTAGAAGGGCGGTCGGCGCCCATGTTGCTAAAGAGATCTCAATCTCATCTAAAATGGGTAAAAAAAATCATATATAGTTCGAAAAAGCCGCAAATAAATTCAGCAAATCCAGATATAAAGAATCTGGGCATATATATATATATATATATATATAATATATCAGGTCATCCCATAAGTAATGTCATTTTTAGATCGGAATTTGAAGGACAAAAAAAAACTCAACTGAAACTTTTTAATCTAGTATATATTTTCTATCGGAATCAATGACACTCCGCCAACGTCCTACAAGCTTTTCAATGCCATGTTTATAAAATTCAGGCGGTTTTGAGGCAAAAAACGTACAAAGACTGGTGTGCAGGTCATCTAAAGAAGTATACTGTTTCTCGTCAAGATAGTTTTGCAGACTCCTGAAGAGATGATAATCTGAAGGCGCAAGGTCTGGAGAATATGGAGGATGTGGAAGTTTTTCCCACCCAAGCTCCTCAATTTTTGCAGAAGTGATCCGAGCGGTATGAGGACGTGCGTTGTCGTGGTGGAACACGATTCCTTTCCGATTAACCAAAGAAGGTCTCTTTTCTTTTAGTGCGGTGTTCAAGCGATCCAGTTGTTGACAGTAGACTTGAGCGATGATTGTTTGGTTGTGTGGTAATGTTTCAAAGTGTATTACACCACCTTTATCCCACCAAACACTAAGCAACACCATCCAAGGGCGAAGATTTGGTTTTGGCTGTGGTGTCGCTGGTTCTCCGGCACAAACCCACTGTCGACGGCGCTTAACATTCTGGTACAGTATCCACTTTTCATCACCAGTCACTAAACGGTGCAAAAACGGATCTTGGAGTTCACGGGAACGAAGAGCTGCGCTAATGTTTACCGCACCCTCAGATTGTCGACCGACAATTCATGTGGCACCCATTTTCTTAACTTAGGCACTTTCCCGAGTTGTTGCAAATGTCGATGGATGGTGGACGGGGATGAATTGAGTTTCTGGGCCAATTCTTCGACAGTTGTTGAACAGTCTTCTGCAAGTGCGGCTAACAGCAGGTCATCATCAAACTCAGCAGGGCGTCCAGAGCGTGCTTCATCTGTCAAACAGCAGTCATCATTCCTAAACTTTTGAAACCATCTTTGACATTTCCTCACATGCAGAATATCGTTGCCATAAACGTCCTGAATGTTTCGCGTTGCTTCAGTAGCACTACTCCCTTTTTTGAACTCGTAAAGCATTATATGCCTGATATGCTCTTCTGATACCGCCATGTTTATGAGGGGTTCACATAAAGCAGAACACACATCTTCACTGGTCAAGGTCTGTAAAGTATGTAGTGAAACACGATAGATCTCCTCTTAGATATAACCTTCAGAAAATTTATGGTTAAACCGAGTAAGACTAGTTTAAACTTAATCTATCGTAAAAAATGACATTACTTACGGGATGACCTGATATATATATATATATGATGAGTAAAACCACGAAGGAAAGGAAACACAGAATCGTGGTTTTATTCATCATAAAAAATTTTCACGTGTTACTTTCGTGAAATAATTTTCATATATATATATAAATTTAGGCGGGGTGGAAAAGGGGTCAAGGTTAAGATTTTGCTTAGGTACATATTGTGAGGTTGATCATTTTGTAATAGTAGTATCCACACCAAACATCAAGGCTGTGGGACCTTCGCTACCCCCACTACCGATACTCACTTTTTTCCATATGAATTTGTATGGGAAATAGGCCAAAAATCGAAAATCGTAAAAATCGACCCTAAATATTATTTTTTTTGCTTTCGGATGGCCAAAATCGGGTTCCCCGGCACGAATTACATCAGAATAGATCATTCACCAACTTTTCTGGAGATCGGGGGGTATGGGGTAGGGTCTTAAATCCGGTGCTGACTCATAGCACCGGATATAAGACCTAATACTACATTATTTTTTTTTTTTTCTTTCCAGATTCCTATTTAGGTACCTAGAATGTTAAAAGTTTGAATTAAAATACGTTATTTAATTTTAAAATATCAGTAATAAATAAACTGTGTTAAAATCCTATTAAATTAAAATCACACCCAAAAGCCAATGAGGGTGCGCGAAATTTTTGGTTTATGACAATTCGTCTTCGAAATTTAGATGTAAAATTCAAAAAAATTATTGAGCCGGTCATGAAAAACAACCCTTACTTCACTAATCCTGAAAATATACTCCTGGCAATGGTTTCTGACGAACGATTACGTATTAGAGAGCTAGCAATTCAAAAGATAATTCTTTCCAGAACTGAGTTTTCAGGAGCCAGAAATTTTGAGCTACCAAGATCTATAAATTTTCTAGCAAATGATTATATTGATTTGATTAATTGGAATGAGCAGATAATCACTCCTCCACCTTTGCTAAGTAATTTTACCAATGAGCAATTGCTTTAGATTAGAACTAAACCTCTAAAAATACTAGATTTTCCATGTCACATCCAAAGCGTTGAACGGGGTGTGAACTTAGTAACTAAATCTAACCAGGAAAGAATTGGTTACATTAATCGGCATAAATTTATTTTAAATACTTTAGAGTCTAGAAAAGAACTGCCTACTTTTGAGTGGAAAGGTCAATGGAAGGAACAAAAAAAAACATTAGTAAAAAATTTTATTGAATTTCTGTCTCTTAATTTCTAAATTTCTACCAATAATAGCTAAAAATTTATGTATTAAATTTTTTTTATGCATTTTTGTATTTTTTAAATTTTTTCATAAAAAAATAAATATAAGTGGTTTATAAGCGAACTTTTGTAATAATAAAAAATTTCGAAGCAAATCGCAAATTAGCTCGAATTTTACAAATTTTCTGAAAAAACTGAAACCGGTAGGGGGGGTAGGGGTCCTCAGAATTCAAAAATATTTTACCAGGGTGTTACTATGATTGATTGAACCACCTCACACTATGTACATAAGAAATCAAAAATTTCGACCCGGCCTAATTATATACAGGGTGTCCCATAAGTCCGGCATCATAGGAGAAATTCATATTTTTCTATTTCTACAAACCATAATTCATATTTTTCTCTTTCTACAGGCCATAATGTCTGTGAGCAAGGAAGAACGAATCCAGATAATTCTACTCATAGGAAATCGGAGTCAAAGAGAGGCCGCTGCTGAATTTAACGGACTGCATCCAGACCGCGAGCCAATAACACAGAATTGTGTTAGCAGACTTCTTGCAAAGTTTAAGGAAACAGGATCCATAGAAGATAAACCACGCAGTGGACCTTCAAGGAGGTCCACTGACGATGATACAGCGACTGCTATCCTGGCTCATTTTAACAGAAGTCCCAATAAGTCTCTTCGGCGATTGTCCGCCGAGACAGGAGTGTCGAAAAGTAGCATCCATCGCATTCTTCAGGCTCACAAATGGCATCCATATAAACTTCAGATCCTACAGAAATTAAGCGAACATGATCCCGACCGGGTGGAATTTTGTGAATGGGCTACGGAACAATACATATTGAGCACGTTCTGTAAATGAAGGCTTTTGTTTTGCCTTTTTTTATCATTTTTCCTATGATGCCGGACTTATGGGACACCCTGTATATTAGTTTTTTTGCGAAATCGGTCTTTTTGCAAATTCTCCGGTCAGTTTGCAAAGAAACCAAAACAATAGTAATTTTACAAAATGTCCTTAAATGTTTGATAATTTTGCAGAAACACAAAAATCGGTCAATTTGCAAAAAAACACACAAAAATCGGTCAATTTGCAAAATTATCAAATATTTAAGGTCATTTTGTAAAATTATTATTGTTTTGGTTTCTTTGCAAACTGACCGGAGAATTTGCAAAAAGACCGATTTCGCAAAAAACCCGTAACATATATATACAGTATATATATATATATATATAATATATATATATTAATATATATTATATAAAAATGATATTTTACATTAAAATGTAGGAAAATTACACGGTGTCCGTATTGAATTTCGACATGTTGGATTTTAGCACAATCATAATACCTTGTAAGACACTCGGTTCGCTGATAAATTGAATAATATACGTTGGTGAACTCGCCGCCTTTATATACACAGAAGGAAATGATGCTACACTCCCATAAAATTCCTCTACAAATATGAAAAACCTTTTCCCGCTAAAGTATTGTTCATGGAATAAGTAGGAATTTTGTTCTCTATTTAGCTTTTCAAAACTCTTGTCGCAGTTTTCAAATATGTAAAAGATGTATATCAATTAAAAAATCAGATTCTGCTGAAAAATGATGAAACTTAGTCAGCGACCCATTTTTGTTTGATAATGCACGTTCCATCATGTGCCTTTGAAAAGATTATACTGTTTTCGCCGATGATATAATTTCTATAAAAGTACTGCCTTTTATGGAATCCTAGTTTTATATATTTCGGCGAATGATGATGTTTGTTAAAATCCTGGTATAGGTAGCCAGTGTCAGAATAATATGTTATTCTTCGTTACACCATCTCCGACTGTTTAAGTATTCTCAGTATGTCTCTTCCTTGCACCGACAATGAAGTTTATACTGCTGACGTCCTCGGTTCTTCTTTTCGTATTTACTTAATCGTTCTGCGAGTTACGGAAACAAATTATACCTTCGCTCATTGGCGTTTCCCCCCACCCGCCTCAGTCCGTTGTGGGAGTGGAATGCTTCTCTCGTGGAAGGATATAAATGACGAATTACCTTTTCAGTCTTTATTTCACAAGGATAGATCACTTTTAAAATATTAGATTTCTTTTACAATGCGCAGTAATTAGAAAATCAAATCCTTAACACGACACTTGCTTAGAGAATTATTAACGAACCAAGGGCCTGAGCCGAACCGGCTGCCCAAAGGCCGAGGCACGCACTCGCCAGAGGGGTGAGTCTTCGACTGCCCTCTCAAAGTGTTTGCACTTTGCGCTGGAGAAACTCCCATGGTGCCACGTTTAAAAAATATTCTTAAGGTTGCAAAGGTTATCTAACAGTAATATTAGCAAAGGAATTTATATAATTTTGGTCCTACACTTAACTTCTTTATGTGATTTATATTAACCGAAACGAACATTTAGAATTTAGGAATCTCTGTTTAAGATTATAGATGTGGCAACACTGGAGTCGTTAGGGTTAAGAAAGAGGCCAGATGATCCACTGGAGCATCGAGGCGAGTTATAAAAATATTAAAAATTCGAAGATTAATACTTTAATTCATGCAAACAGAATAATATCCTTAAATTTTAACAAAAATTTATTTCCTGTGGAGAACCTTTCCACACACATATATATGGACGCTGGTCTAAACGTGTGAGATCATCGGAGAGAGGGAGAGCCAGGTTCGATGATGAGCCACGCAGCGGTCGCCCGGCATCGGCTGTGACATCTCACACTGTGCAACGTGCTAACAGCATCATTCGATCAAATCGGCGCGTCACATATAAGGAGCTATCACTGGACCTAGGAATTAGTGAAGGAAGTGTGAATACGATAATTCAGCAACTGGGATACTCAAAAGTATGTTCACGGTTTGTTCATCGCGAACTGACTGAAGATCACAAAGTCTAAAGTAAAGAAATTGCTTCTGAGTAGTTGGTTCGATACGAGAAAGAAGGGGATGACTTCCGTTCAGGAATTGTGACTGGGGATGAGACTTGAGTACGCCACTTTGAACCTGAAACAAAACGACAATCCATGGAGTGGCATCACGCAGACTCCCCACGCAACAAAAAGTTCAAAATGGCTCCATCTGCAGGAAAGGTTATGGCCACCATCTTCTGGGACATGACAGGGGTGATTCTGATGGACATTATGAAGAAAGGACAAACAATCAACTCAGAGGCATATATTGCTACCCTAAAGAGACTCCAGAGACGTATAAAGCGAGTTCGGCCGGAGAGAAAACTGGAAGACGTCCTTCTTTTGCACGATAACGCAAGACCACACAGCAGTTTGCAAACAGGAGAGGACATCACAAAAATGCGCTTCACTGTGTTACCCAACCTTCCATACAGCCCGGAACTGGCACCTTCAAACTTCCATTTGTTTGGGCCAATGAAGGATGCTGTTCGTGGAAGAAAGTTTCCGAGTGACGATGAGGTTATTGAGGAGGTTAAGAGATGGCTGCAGCGGAACCCAACCCAATCCAACTATTCCCGTACCGCTGAATCAAGTAATCCGTAACATGACGATCAAAATGTGGTGGCACCCCATCATGCCCAAAGAACATCCTGTGCCTTGTCTCCAAGGGCATGTCCTCCATCAAAAGCGGCAATTCGTTCGTCGGGAAGTTCAGAAAAATATCAGCAGTTGAAGAGTTTGCACACGTTGCAAATAATAGCGATACAAACCCTCATCATGTATGGTTTGCCATACACGCGATGCGGATTCACCATTTCGTCTAGAAATCCTTCGAACAATGGTAGTTGGGCTACGTTGTACTAGGCCCAGTATGCGCTCCTCCACAGCAACGGGCTGTCGTGCTACATGTTCTTCGTTACGTGGAACAATTCTCCCTTTTTCCTTTAATTTCTGACGTCTGTCACTAAACACTTGCCTGTTCGGTATTCGGCGGGTCGGTAAACGTCTTCGATATTCCTCAACTGCCGCTCTGCTGTTACCATCAGAGAATCCATAAGTGAAATGGATATCAGCGTATTCAGTGGGTGTGAACTGTTGATTCATTTTGATTGTTCACCTTAGCGCAACACAGTGTCTCGTACCACAGATCAGAACCAACTGAAAGAAAAAACTGAGCATTAGTAGTGGTAACTTCGTTAACCGAAGCTGCCACCAGTGCTGCCATCTATCGAATTACACACAAGTAGGGATTTGTTGTTTGTACATCTTAAAACGTCCATAGCTCCGCAACAGTTGGAAATACCACCTATGTTGTATTAACGTTTTGCTCGATATCACCCCCCCCCTCCCGAATCACCCCCAAAGTATGACAGACCGGTTGCGAAACACCCTGTATACTCGTACAAGCGGAATATGGTTGTATTAGTTGAAGCAAGATGTCGCTCGTAAAAATTATTTTATATTACATAAGTGGGCATGTATATTTATTAAACAATGAGTGTATATTTTGGTAAATTGGCAAACAATTATTTTCTCTCGAAAGGGTAGGTTTCATAGGGTACCGAGATAAAAGGATGCTTAACTAATGTAATCCAAGAATGGAATATGCACTTCAAAATTGTAAATACCAATGCAAGGCATAAGAGAAAGAGAGGATATTTTTTGTCCAAGAAAATCAAATCAGTGTCTTGGTTTCTCACTGTGAATAGAGAGATACGACCATATACTGTTTACGTATTTAAGTGAACGCACCCGAAAGTAAGAATGGCAATGTTTGGTCTAATTCTGGAAATGAACATGATATGCCTTAGCAAGGATGGTTTCAGCGAACGAGGGTATAAAAGGTCATTAACTCTCTCAGAGAGAGAGAGAGAGAGAATAATATGAAGGCTTTGTATGCAGTGGTGGCGAACCTATGGCAAACTTGCCCATTTGGACGCGCGATCAAATTTTCTTGGCACGCCTAAGCATAGAAATTGTTATCCAAAAAATGATTATGTTATACTCATTTTTTGGATAACAATTTCTATGCTTAGGCGTGCCAAGAAAATTTGATCGCGCGTCCAAATGGGCAAGTTTGCCATAGGTTCGCCACCACTGCATACAAAGTCTTCATATTATTCTCTCTCTCTCTCTCTGACTGCATATATATATATATAATATATATATATATATATATACACACCTTACCTTACCTTATGAACCTTATGTTGTTTCGTACGTTGGTCTCTCTTCACATGGAGGTCAAGCTGGTGGCCCCGCCTCTCTCTCTATATATATATATATGTGTGAGAGAGAGAGAGAGAGAGAGAGAGAGAGGACGCTGAACCCCACATCCACAATTTTTATCCTTTAACAAGAGTTAATGACCTTTTATACCCTCGTTCGCTGAAATCATCCTTGCTAAGGCATATCATGTTCATTTCCAGAATTAGACCAAACATTGCCATTCTTACTTTCGGGTGCGTTCACTTAAATACGTAAACAGTATATGGTCGTATCTCTCTATTCACAGTGAGAAACCAAGACACTGATTTGATTTTCTTGGACAAAAAATATCCTCTTTCTCTTATGCCTTGCATTGGTATTTACAATTTTGAAGTGCATATTCCATTCTTGGATTACATTAGTTAAGCATCCTTTTATCTCGGTACCCTATGAAACCTACCCTTTCGAGAGAAAATAATTGTTTGCCAATTTACCAAAATATACACTCATTGTTTAATAAATATACATGCCCACTTATGTAATATAAAATAATTTTTACGAGCGACATCTTGCTTCAACTAATACAACCATATTCCGCTTGTACGAGTATACAGGGTGTTTCGCAACCGGTCTGTCATACTTTGGGGGTGGGCACGCGAATTTTTTTTATGGTTTACATGTTTCTTTTGGCACGCGACTGTAAAAAGGTTCGCCACCCCTGGTACTAGAGGTACTCAATATATTTTGCCCCACCCTTTTTTCTTAGCTAAATAATAGGCCATGGGGCTGAAATGTCTTTTGGGCCGTAAGTTTTAACTTATAAAACCGCTTTTAAACGTCTTTATATAAAACCGATGGTTAACGCAGTTTCGAAAATGACGTCATTCCCTGACGAGGTGTAGCTCTGAATACACGAAAGACCTTGGAATCGTTTCTCTTTTTCCTTGTGGGTTTGCATCATTCATTCATTTCACGTGTTTAATTGTGAAATTCTTCCCATACATATATACTGTATAATAACATGAAGGGAGTGGAGGGTAGATCGTTCCCATACTCCTCATCCAAGAATGTATGTACTAAAGTACAGAGAATGATGCATACACATAGATGTTTTTGTTTTTATTTATATTTTTAATTTATTTATTTATATATATATATATATATATATATATATATATATATATATATAGGGTGAACCAAATGTAGGTGGACAGTAAATGATAACGTTTATTTTGAGAATACATATTTAATTTTTTTGTATACTATAATACAAAATAAAATTTAAATAAATTTAGTTATAATATTTAATATAATAAAACACAAACACCATAGTTATAATGAACACCATAGTTATGATATAATATAACACAAACCGTATTCAACCTACTGTCCACCTACTTTTGGTTCACCGTGTATATATATGTCGCGCATACGTTGTGCGGGCCTCTGCCCGCTTGCGACTTTTTAGGGTTAATGCACTTTGGACAATCCAACGAAGGTGGTCCTTTGTTGGGTAAGCTCGGCCTTGGCCGAGAGTTTCCGAGTATCAATATAAATAGTTTCTACCAAGTTTGTTTTTTTCCCGAAGGGATGAATAGAAACACTTCACTTCAAAAATTGGAGTTTTAGTTCACTCATAAATTCTTTTATTTACAAAGTTTATACAGAACGAGGCACTGATAAATAATCAGAAGTTTACAGGGGAGAGGTTTTACCTCTTACAACAACAGCTCAAGCAGGAATTTACAGGGGTAGAGGTTCGACCCCATTTCACAATAGTTAAGGTGGGAATTGAAAGCGAGGAGGCTTGTCCTCCTCGAGTAAGAGTTACGGCAGGAATTTAAAATGAGGAGGCTTGGCCTCCTTGGTCTAAGCCTCAGGCAGGAATTTAAAGTGAGGGGGGCTCGGCCTCCTCGGGTGAAGGTTCAGGCAGGAATTTAAGATGAGAGAGGAGCCACCTCTGGTAACAACGGCCAGACAGGAATTTAAAAGGGGGCGAGGTGCAACCTCTGGTATCAAGAGCTCAGGCAGGAATGATTTAATTTACAATACAAGAAATAAATAAGCCTCAATTTTGGGGGAATGCAGTCGAAGGTTAAGCTCCCACTTTAGTGGAGAGCTAAAGAATTCTGACGTTAAGCATAATTTAAGCAAAAAGTTAACAAAAAAATACTAATTTTTGTAAGGTATACACTTTTGGGTGGCGACATAATGTCGGGGGACCGACATGTACAGAGTACATTAAGTACATAAATTACATTATATTACATACATTAATTACCGTTAATTACAATTTTAGCAATTTGTTAATTGACATATCTAATACTGAAGTAATCTGAATAGGTAACACAATTTAAATAATGAAGGAGAGTTCTCCGTTGTTTTATAATTTACAGGGGATTAACAACAATGTTATATATTTATAGTTAACAGTGATTACGCCAAATTATGTCTAATATTATTAGAGGAATGGTTGGTTATCATGATTTGAAAGTCTAATTAGCCAGCGATGAGGAAAGCGGAGAAAAGATATGGTGTACTTTTCATTTGAAAGTACACGGACATTAATGATAACGTAAGACATAAGTAACGGAATTTGAATGACAATTAGGTAGAAGTAGTAAGTACAGATAATGAGAACGTGGGTAACTATGTAGAGATTAACCAGTAGCCTGGCAGGGAACAATATGGTATATTATAATAATATAACATCACATCTTAACGTTATAAATTGGTAGCAGAGGCAAGAGAGAAGAGTTCGAATTCAGAGGCTCGCTTTTGACGACGTAATCGGAATTCGAGCCTTCGTCTCAGCAATAATAGACAACTTGCGAGTGGTGAAATAATAAAAAAGAAAATAAAACAAAAAAGAATACATGTACGTATCATGATCGTCAATAGACATGTACGACTGCACACGGTAGTGTACACATATCATTCGTCACACAATAGGTTGTGTGCGTAATATAGACACGAGTAAACATAGACTGATAAGTTGATAGAGAATAACTAGACAATGGGTAATAGGTAATAAAATAGGTAATAGGTGATAAAATTAATAAAGGACAACGGTCAAGAAGGAACATGGATGTATGAATGAGTATGGTTGCATAACACCGTACAGACAGACACAACATATAAATAATGACTCATAGAGAGTGAAGTTATTATTATTATTATTATTAAAGAATTTACCATACATTGAATACGAAAGATATCCACATACTGAACACGTGATTCAGTATTCAAGGTATGGAAGGAAATTAAGTTACTTTATGACGTCAGAGTGATTCACTCTGTACGTACAATATAAGGGAGGGACATTCGCTGTTTACAGCGAACTTCTAATGGCACAAACATGGATACTGTTCAACCATAGAAATGGTAAATCGCATGGTAGTGACACTGCTCTCTCCTGTGAAAAAGGATGTGGTGGTGGAGTGGAAGTTTATTTACAATATATTAAAAAAAATGAAACGGACAATTTCGGGTTGGATTAATCAAGGCAATTTAGTGAAGAATGATAATTATATTAATGAAAAATAAAAAAAAATCAAGGGAAAATTTTAAAATTACAGCAATAAATTAACAAGGTTGAGGTCTGATTACTAGAATTGTAGTGGAAACTAGATCAACAAGGTATGATAAAGTCCGAAGTTGTCACCTTAAAAAAAAATTATAAGTATGATTAATTGTGGCAATCATACTACATAAACAATCTTATAAACTAATGAACCATCTAAGTTATTTCTGGCATTTCGACATAATTATTTCAGTTAAAGTTCCAATTACAGGATTGAATCTAATTTAAGTAAAATTTTTAGTTTGTCCAACGTTATAGTAACAAGATTTACGGAACCGTGATAAATTCGGAAAGACTTCCAAGGTTAAGATAATTTTAGGGAAAAAGATACATACATAGTAAATAATGGTTAAAAGGAAAATTCAAAATTTAAGGTTCAGGAATTTTCAATTCATCTGGTGACTACTTGAAATGGAGTTTAATCCATCAGTAATGACAGAGATAAGAGTTTCCGAAGATATCATGATTATACAGTAAAAAACTAATCGTATTCACTATGGTAGATAAAAATTGAATTAAATTTTATTGGTGGACGAAGTCTTCAGCAGTGGGAGCACGGTTGCAGAATGTAAACTTATTTCAAGTCCGAATAAGTTGGTAAAAGATTAAAATTGATTTAAAGAAAAGTAAAATTAATTTATTGAAAACATGAAAATTTATCTAGTTACCGTTTTAGATACTTAGATATTGTTATCCATTAAGAATATCCAGGGAGAAGGAAGATAGAATTACGTAATAGACGATGTATAGACCTTGGGTCGTGTGTATTTGGCACAGAGTGCAAATGCTAGGTGGTTTACCCAAAAATGGGGAAAAGGAATTTATAGTTGAAGTTATACGTGATTGCGTATACGTAGGAAAAAATATGGGTAATACGCGTGTCTAGCTGAGTGGGTATGTACAGTTGTGTGTAGAATATGAAAGTAATTGGTTCATCCCGGGAAGAACTGAATCCTTAGTGGTCAATGGTAAATCATGAAATTTTGAAGAACGGATTAGCTTAGAGGTTGGTTAAAATTAACTTAATAAAACAACAGGCAAGATTATATATTGTAAGCAGCAATTAAGTTTAAATAAATTCAAATAATCCAGAGTAAACATCAATCAGTTAACTGCAATTAAATATACTTTATCGTGATAGCCAATGATTTTAGAATAAGATTTATATGATAAAAATAAGATATGCGTAGTGAATTTCCTTTCCACTAAGTACGCCAATGATTTCAAGAGTGTTTCAAGTGTGGGTAAGCGTAATTGGGTGAAAGTGTAATCAGTAGGAAAGTGAATTCAAATAGGTGTCGAAAGTAATAAAATTCAATCGGGATTATAGATTTTACGTAATTAACTCAGTTGCACGTATGAAGGTAATTAAAATGAATACGCACTTAAAAAGACTTTAAATTAGTTAAAGTACATTGAGCGGTATTGGGAACTGAATTTAGGCACAGAATTCAATTCGACCAGTAACCTTCATAGCGTTATATTAACAGTATCTCACCATTAATATGACCAGAAGTATCAGTAGCAATTGAATTTTATTTGACGAGTTGATGGGGCATAGATAACAACAGGTTTTAGTGGAATTCATGGTAGGGCGCAGTTATGTTTTATAATATTGAATGGTGTAACAGAATTATTAGAAGGGGAAAAGGAATGGCATCCTGGTATAGTGTGTCAAAATTGGCTATAATTTTGGTTGATACCTTAACAACCGATATAAGAACATCTTAATGACAATTACTCAAGACTAATTTGAATAAAAAAAAATCAAAAATAAAAGTTGAAAATAGAACTCAATTATGAGCTATTCTGAACTGAACACTTAGGTTATAAGTTCCGTATAATTAAGATTAATTTAAAAATTAAAACAAAAAACACTTAACCTAAATTGAGGGTATGTTCGGTCATACGGGTGAATTTCACGAACATACGAAGCCAGACAAATCAGCTGCATGGTTAGGTTGTCTTGCGATCGGGCATGTGGGTCATTCGGTTAAAGGTTTTCGCAACATGCCAGGAAGCAATGGACTGACCATACGAGCCTTGCTCACTCAAGAGGAGGTGGTGTATCGGGATTAAGAAGAATGACTTTCACTGGTTTCAGAAAAGGATCCAGGAACAGCCAAAGAGAAAGATTTGCAAAGTAGAAGGCAAGAAGGGCGAAAACATGAATTCGCGGAAGAAAAATGAAAATGATCGATGGAACGATCATATTATGGTAGTGAGGAATATTCCGCGCTTGCCCTTCCGCGCGTACAACTTCCGACGGAGGAGTAGGTTCGGGTTCGCTCCCGGCACCTATGGGCTTAGCCTCGGAATTAGGTGTAAATTCCTCTACCTTTGAAAACAGAATCAAGTCATCTTCCTTAAATAGGGATTTAAGCGAAATGACCAAATCGGAACTTAAGGGAAATGAGTTTTCAAATTTATTTGGAATAGCCAGAACACTGGGAACTTCAAGTTCCGGCCTAACTGTCACTGAAGGAGGTGACTCGCTCTCGATGGAGTCACAGGGGTTTACTGTGAAGACATTCGAGTCTTCGTACTCAAAATTATCAAAAGTATGTTGGTTTTCTAGTTCTTCGTTCGTCGGAACTAGAACGGAACAATTGACAATTGATGAAGAATCTTCCCCATCTGGTAGCAGTTCCTTTTTATTTTGAACTGGTTCCAGAGAGTCCGTCGAGCTCTCTGAAACGAGTCTTTCACCTCTCTGAAAAGACCGAAGAATAGGGGACAAACATACTCGAAAAGTGAGTTCTTTCCTCGAATTAGGCCTGCTTCTCTATCGCCCAATAAAAATCGTGCGTAATAAGGAAATTCATCCCCAGGAGTAAGTCTCCATCCCAATTCAGTTCAGATACGACCACAAATGGGGTCAGATAAGGGACTGAATCAAACTCAATAGGAAGGATGATTTCTCCGGTACTGTATTCTTCCCAGTCATCATCAATGCAGGACAAACGAGAATGCAAATCGAATTTTTCCGTAGCCACCTTGAGTAACTTCTCGCATACATCGTGGTTAATGTAATTCGCCTGACAGCCAGTTTCAACAAGAGCCAAAACTGCTTGGTTGTTAACAGAAGTTTTCATGAAAATTTGTGAGCTCTCGTCAATAAGCTCCATTTCAAAAGTCCAAGAAGGCGTCTCCGAAACATGTGAACATGCTTCGTCTGCATCAGCGATGGTTTCGCACGAGGTTGGGGTATTGGGAGGAAAACCAAAATTTGGAATATCGCAATCAGGGGAATCGGGTGACCAACTGGAGAGACCTGATGTCGGCAATTGACAATGCGTCTTTACGTGAGCACTTTGCTCTTTAGGAAAAGATTGCTTGCTACACTGCTCACAACACAAACTAACGGAGTTTAACAAGAAGTCATTGGGACACGATCGATTCATTACTAAACTGTTACTGTCAAAAACTGACTCGCCTACAGGACCTTGTGGGGCATTCTCCCCAGCTGCTACTACAGCAGAAAAAGCATCATCTGAAGCAAGATGACGGTCATCATGACCAAAAAAATAAAAAACCGGGTCATCTTTCAGACCACTTAAACGAGGCGGCATTGCCGATTGGCCGTTGGCCGAAGTAAACTCAAAACAATTCGGGTCCTGTGGAGAAAAGTTATCATAAACATGGTCATCCTGACCATCTAACGCGTCCTCTTTGGGACATGCATCATCTAAACCAAAAACAATAACAGTAACAGAATTCGCGTCCTTTTTGGGACATGCATGGATATCTGATCCATCTGAATCAAAAACGAGGTCTTCTCGACCAAAGTTCACTGAATGAACTATGTCAGTTGAATCAAGGTCCGAATGACTAAAATTACTGACAATTTGAGGAGCAGTGTCTAAATCATCGTACAAGTCATGGCCATCGGGACCAACATGGTTGTCCTGACCATGGTGAGAAGATAAATTCTGATTTTCAACATCGGTTGCACAGCAATCATCCAAGTTGTCTGAATTCACATTTAACAAAGAATTGGTCACATCCCCATTTACATTACAACAATTATTAACGTAAGTATTACACTTACTTTCAACGGAAGTTTCATTATAAAGACTTCCAACAGAAGTACCTTTATAATTATATAATCAACAATTTCATTGTTGTCGTTACTGTTTTCAACATTAGCATCACAAACACTGTCACAAGATGCTTCACAAAAATCATCATTAGGAGAGGCTGTGAGTTCTGCCTCGAAGGAATTCATTTGATGAACAAGCTGGAACCAACGGTTCAAGACAACTGAGTCAGAGAAGAAAGTTGGGTTAGGATTACCAAAATTCAAGGGTGACGTTTCATCGTTACTATCCAGGTTCTGCTCGGGTGCCTCGCACCAGAAGGAAATAACGTCTTTTATCCCATTTATCGACGAAGCATCCATCCGAAAAGTCGAATGGAATCCGTAGGGTCGTAGGATTCTGGCCAATAATTAAATCAAAATCGGGACAATATTCTGACGGCACTAACGAGACATCTATACTCAAAAAACAATAATCAATCCACACATCAAGTTTGGTTTCCGCAATGACGGGAATACGGTTACCCTCGAAATCCCGAACGTATGAAACGGATGACGGTTCCTTAAAGAGGACACAGCAATTTATCCGCTAAAGACGCAGGAACAATACTGGACGAACATTTCGGATCAAAACGACCTAAAAGGGTTTCCTCTGGGCAACGGAGTTTGAAACCGATTTCGAGAAAAAAATATTCACTTTCTGGGGATTCCGAATGTACAGAACTCAAAGAGGAAGTGGATTGGGAAGGTGAGTCAGAATAAGGTACACCAACGCCTTTCTACCCAGACCAGAGGGTCAACGGAATCACTCCGATTCTCTACCGAAACATTATCGGGAGATGCGTTTTCGCGCATCACTGAAGAATGATGACATGATCCATGAATAAAGGAATGAAGGGAAGTCAATAACTGGCGTGTATCGTTGTTTAAACCTTTAACGTCAACGTCCCATTTGACGGATCCCTGCCTGTCACAGTACTTCGTGATTACCTGCAGACCGTTATATATATCCTGCCAAAAACGTTTAAATTCTACCCAAGACCATTGATATATTTGCCCATTGGACCCATCGATAAGAAAGGTACGGACGCGCGCGGCGTCACCGAAATTTGGGTCGCAAGTGTCAAAAGCAAAACTGATTTTATCCGCATCTGTAGTTAGACAACCTCTAAACGAATCGTCAATTTTACCGAACCAATTACAAAAGGAGGGTTCTACCAATCTATTATTAACGTGACCGCGAAAGTGAGGGACATCAACTGTACGTTTCAGTACGGAGAAGGGAGTTATAAGATTAACAGTAGTGCATGTCAGGGGGGGTAATGGTTTGGACATCGTTAATCATAACACGTGTCGTTGACACGGAAGTGTGTGTGTAAAACAAAAATAACCATGTAAGAGACAAGCAATAACAAAAAATAAATGGAACAAAGTCTAAGTATTTTGTATAGTTACGAAATAACGTAGAACAAAATGGGCGACTCTGCGTTTACTTCCGATGCCGTAATCGACGAGCAATTTTTCCGAATCTCCCAACGCTGAAGTCTCGTTGGCAAGGGTCGAAATTCCGTCAAAATCACACACTAGAAAAAAGGGTTACAGTATAATAACGATAACCTGAATTTTCACTAAAATTAATGAAAAAGGTTTAAATTGAAAAGAATAAAAAAAAGGAACCTAACCGGGTTCAACTAAATAAAAATGTGAGTTATGGGTATAAATATCAGAATTATGACTGATCGCATTTACGTCCCACAACAAAATCTAAAATGATATTATTTAATATCCTCAATAAAAAAAACAATGCAGATAATTTTATAAAAAGAATTTAAAAAAAATTCAGATTTATAATCTGTTGGGAAAAATAAATACGTGAATACTGAATCAATGACAACGTCTGATTAGTACTGTATTTCGTATCACTATCGAACAGTTAATTAAAAATCAATTAGTTAAAAAAAATGATTAAGTGTTTATAAAGTCACTTCACTGTTTCACACTAAAAAGGGAAAAATAAAAGTGAATTAATATTACTAAAATTAAAGAAAATGATAATTAAGGAAATGATTTAAAAGTAATAATTAATAATTAAAACTCATCACATAAACGAAGAAAAACGTTTTGGTGAGGCAACTGAGGAGTCAGCTGATGCCTCCACGAAGCTTCGAAGGTCAGCCTCACTCAGCTCAGTTAGGTGTGCCGCTCGTGACGTCATCTGATCGCCACGACGGAGCATACAAACGTTGAAGGAAGATTGGAGAAAAATATTAATAATTCAAAAGTTGATTGAAGGTTAACGATGAGTTGTAATAAATTGAGGTTGCAGATGGTGGGGTTGGAGTCCAAGTTGAAGAGGTTGCGGTCGACGTCGAATGAGTGAATCCTTGAAGTGTTTCAAAAATTGTTCAAAGTAGGGACATCCATTGATGGACGACGGTTTTTTCGGTGGGGGACTGAAACAGTCTCGGTGTTGGAGAACTAAAGCGGTCTCGGTGTTGGGGAACTAAAACAGTCTCGGTGTTGAACCTCCAGTGTCGCGCATACGTTGTGCGGGCCTCTGCCCGCTTGCGACTTTTTAGGGTTAATGCACTTTGGACAATCCAACGAAGGTGGTCCTTTGTTGGGTAAGCTCGGCCTTGGCCGAGAGTTTCCGAGTATCAATATAAATAGTTTCTACCAAGTTTGTTTTTTTTCCCGAAGGGATGAATAGAAACACTTCACTTCAAAAATTGGAGTTTTAGTTCACTCATAAATTCTTTTATTTACAAAGTTTATACAGAACGAGGCACTGATAAATAATCAGAAGTTTACAGGGGGAGGTTTTACCTCTTACAACAACAGCTCAAGCAGGAATTTACAGGGGTAGAGGTTCGACCCCATTTCACAATAGTTAAGGTGGGAATTGAAAGCGAGGAGGCTTGTCCTCCTCGAGTAAGAGTTACGGCAGGAATTTAAAATGAGGAGGCTTGGCCTCCTTGGTCTAAGCCTCAGGCAGGAATTTAAAATGAGGGGGGCTCGGCCTCCTCGGGTGAAGGTTCAGGCAGGAATTTAAGATGAGAGAGGAGCCACCTCTGGTAACAACGGGCCAGACAGGAATTTAAAAGGGGGCGAGGTGCAACCTCTGGTATCAAGAGCTCAGGCAGGAATGATTTAATTTACAATACAAGAAATAAATAAGCCTCAATTTTGGGGGAATGCAGTCGAAGGTTAAGCTCCCACTTTAGTTGGAGAGCTAAAGAATTCTGACGTTAAGCATAATTTAAGCAAAAAGTTAACAAAAAAATATACTAATTTTTGTAAGGTATACACTTTTGGGTGGCGACATAATGTCGGGGGACCGACATGTACAAAGTACATTAAGTACATAAATTACATTATATTACATACATTAATTACCGTTAATTACAATTTTAGCAATTTGTTAATTGACATATCTAATACTGAAGTAATCTGAATAGGTAACACAAGTTAAATAATGAAGGAGAGTTCTCCGTTGCTTTATAATTTACAGGGGATTAACAACAATGTTATATATTTATAGTTAACAGTGATTACGCCAAATTATGTCTAATATTATTAGAGGAATGGTTGGTTATCATGATTTGAAAGTCTAATTAGCCAGCGATGAGGAAAGCGGAGAAAAGATATGGTGTACTTTTCATTTGAAAGTACAAGGACATTAATGATAACGTAAGACATAAGTAACGGAATTTGAATGACAATTAGGTAGAAGTAGTAAGTACAGATAATGAGAACGTGGGTAACTATGTAGAGATTAACCAGTAGCCTGGCAGGGAACAATATGGTATATTATAATAATATAACATCACATCTTAACGTTATAAATTGGTAGCAGAGGCAAGAGAGAAGAGTTCGAATTCAGAGGCTCGCTTTTGACGACGTAATCGGAATTCGAGCCTTCGTCTCAGCAATAATAGACAACTTGCGAGTGGTGAAATAATAAAAAAAAATAAAACAAAAAAGAATACATGTACGTATCATGATCGTCAATAGACATGTACGACTGCACACGGTAGTGTACACATATCATTCGTCACACAATAGGTTGTGTGCGTAATATAGACACGAGTAAACATAGACTGATAAGTTGATAGAGAATAACTAGACAATGGGTAATAGGTAATAAAATAGGTAATAGGTGATAAAATTAGTAAAGGACAACGGTCAAGAAGGAACATGGATGTATGAATGAGTATGGTTGCATAACATTTATATTGCGTAACACCAGACAGAACACAACATATAAATAACGACTTATAGAGAGTGAAGTTATTATTATTATTATTATTAAAGAATTTACCATACATTGAATACGAAAGATATCCACATACTGAACACGTGATTCAGTATTCAAGGTATGGAAGGAAATTAAGTTACTTTATGACGTCAGAGTGATTCACTCTGTACGTACAATATAAGGGAGGGACATTCGCTGTTTACAGCGAACTTCTAATGGCACAAACATGGATACTGTTCAACCATAGAAATGGTAAATCGCATGGTAGTGACATATATATAGCAGGAGGGAATTGGGGGGGGGGGGTAGATCGTTTTTCCACTCCCCTATTACCCTCAACTCTTCTCCTTTATGACCATCCTCCCTATCTGACACCACTCCTCTTTATCAAATCCACTGTTTACATAGCTGTGATTAAAATTTTGGGTTTTCCTTTCTTCTCTTCTTCCTGTTACCATCTCCCCCTTTCACCTTGTTTCCCTTCATCCCTTTCCCCTCTTTTGGAGGGCAATATCTACCTCTTTTCGCACATACTACTAATTTTAATTTAATATTATTTTAGAAAATGGTGCTGAACACAAATTACCCGTTTCCAAACCCGTTCGTATGCATGCATATATATATAGGGTGTATGATAAGTAGCTCCCTATTTTAAAATTCATATAACTTCCCTATTTCTTATTTAATTTTAATGAAACAAATTGTAAATTATTCAGTATTTATTCAGATTTTCATTCACAAAAACAAGCACTTTACACTTCGAAATATGCTCCTGCATTATATTAACATTTCCTTAGACGAACAGGTATGTTTCCACTGCTGTTCGTAACATGCGTTCAGGAACATTGTTGAGAAAATGGTTAATTCTTTCCCCCAGTTCATCAAAATCTTTAGGTTTGTGGCGATAAACTTCTTCCTTAGCCCAACCCCACAGGAAAAAGTCACAAGGTGCTAGGTCTGGGCTTCGAGCAGGCCATTCATGCGCACTACGTGTTCCAATCTATCGTCCTGGAAATTTGTCATGCAGCCATGCCCATACATCGTTATAAAAATGAGGAGGTGCTCCGTCCTGCATGAAATGAAAATTATCAATGTTTTCAATTAAGAAATCATCATCCATACGCGATTTTGAAACATTTGGAAGTATCTTTCAGCATTCATTGTACCCCGAATGATAAACGGCCCAACAATGGTTGTGAATGTCATACCACACCAAACCGTCAGCTTTGCCGGACAAAAAGCTCAATACACGAAACTTCATAAGTACTAAATAATTTACAGTTTGTTTCATTAAAATTGAGTAAGAAATAGGGAAATTATATGAATTTTAAAATAGGGAGTTACTTATACACCCTGTAGATAATATTTTACACAAAATTCAAATCTCTTTCAACTCATTTGGTTGCCAATTTTAAAGTGTTTCATTTTATTCATAAAAAAATTTGTTTTACAGTTAATTTAAATTCTTCCTTTTCCATTCTTTAAACGTTTAAATTCAATTCATCCATTTATTAGTTTAATTCTGTTCAATTTCCGTTATTTAATTTTTTTTTGCTTTTTATTGTCTATTTTTGTCCACTTTTAGAATTATCAGTCGTAATACTCGTATATATAAATAACACCTTTTCATTCAGTTGCACCCGATTAGGTTTTTCTTTCATGCTATAAATTTAATTTTAATTTTAAGGTAAAACTATGTTTACATATTGTTGTCACATTATAGCCTTTTTCTTTCTAGTATGGTTTCGAAACTTTCTAACCCAATTATGACCCTTGTCCTCGACAATTCTGCGTTGGGAGACCCCAAGGATTACTCACCACCCGATGATTTTAGTTGCGCGCAAAACCGGATTCAGTGTTCACTCATTTTTTTTCTCTCGTGCGTGATCTTGTAAATATGATGAATTTTTTTTTTAATTGTTGTTTGCTTATTTTTATTTTCATTTATATACTTAGAATTTGTTGTTCTCTTCCTATCGTCAATCTATTACTTTAATTCGTTAATCAAAACACTTTCTATTTCACGACACTGCATACTGTGACTGACCATGTCCATGTAATTACCTCCAGTGAAATATATTAATGTGATTCTTGAGCTACACCCCTTTGGGAGCTAAATGTACAATTGCTGTCCCTCATTTTTGTGGTCATGTGAATAACAAACTTGTCGAACCCTTCCTTCAGGAATGGTTCGAAAAAATCGAAATGTCATTTCAATATGCGTCCGTAACTCTCTTATTTAATTGACAAATGGAGCAGTATACAAATTTCTTTGGACAGGCTTTAAATAAACTTCGTATAACCTATGTTCGGTCTTTTCTGGATGATCTGTATTTCTCATGTGTGAAGTCTCCATATCCAGTATAGAGACTTAGTGATTTCATTCTTTCAGTGTAGCGATCTAATTTTCCAGACATACTGCTGAGTGTGTTTATAATTTTCCTATAGTTGGTGTGATACCATCTGTTGTGAAGTCAAAGTCTGTTATACTTTCCTCTTGTAATTCTTGTTCAAAGAACTCTTTTATATTCATATTAGTTTATCAATTTTGGGGATACTGAAAGCTAACTCAAACTGAACTCTTAATATTTCAGATATTTCTTTTAGATTATCGGTTAATGCACTGTTTTCATTCTTCAAAGCTCTGATAGTCACGTGATTTTTCATCTTCCTTTTTGAAAACTTAAAGAAGTATTTTCAATTTACTTTTATCGCTTCTATAACGTCTTCTTGCTCTGTATGGTTCTCAACGCAATATATGCTTTCCAATTTGTCATTAATTATTTTTTGATGTTGTTTTCCTTGCAGGTACTTAATTTACTTAAGTTACTTGCAGTTACTCTCTTTCTCTTGCGGAACATTGACCTCTTTTGTCTCTTACACCTACTTCTCTTTCCTCTTTGTTGCTTTATGGGACATGTTTTTCCACAATTTCTAACATCTGGAGCGTTATGAGTATATCTTCCGTTGTCTTATCCTTAAAGATGGTTTTCCAGTCTATTGCTTCCATGCTTGGAGTGAAAATTAAAAATGTCGAATTTGCCTACTTCTTTAGCGAGTGTTTCTTCCTTGACTGTTGTTTTTATATTGGTTGTCACTTCAATAATGTGTTCTAATGACATATTTGTGGGTATTTCTATGTTAGCAATTAGGTTGTTGTTGTTTGTGAATACCAAATCTAGGTAGATGTTTTTCCTTGTATTTCCTGTTATTTCTTGTGTAAACTCATCAGCTATAGCTAGTTGCATATTTGCCTCCCCTGGTATTACCGTGTGCCTCCTTTGTCCTGGTTTATACATATATTTCTTCCTACTGTTTTATATTTCATAAATGGAAACTTAAAATTACTGCAGAGAATAACATTAGGGGTTGGGGAATTTAGAGCTTTCACCAGGTTTCTGACCTCTGTAATGGTATCTGAGAAGTTTGTAGTTGGAGTGTTAAGAGATCTGTATATTACTCGTACATTTATTATCATGTTTAATTTTTCAACTTTCTTGTTGCTACTAGTTCTACATAGTATAGTTGTTTGAGTTACTTACAATTATTTCTGCCATATGTTTTCATGTGTATAAACAATACATCTTCATTTGCGTCTTACTGTTCTGTTTGCTCCAAGTATGTTATATCTAACTCTGCCATGGGAAATGACATCTGGAATCCCATGCCGGTCCCAAGCCCGGATAAAAGAGGAGAGTTGCCACGACAGGCCTAGCAAGCCGGTGGTGTAAAAACCTTATTGCTCGAGAAACTCAAGAACCAGCCTCAGAACCAGAATTGATAAACAGATCACGGACAAGGAAACGAAACTGGACACCAAAAATGGACACACTCAGGATTAAATGCGGAACGATTAACATAGCACCTTATAGGGGGAAAGAAGATAAAATTCTGGACATCATGAGAGAAAAGAAAATCGACATCTTGGGAATGGCAGAAACAAGGCATACGGGTGGAGAACTGGGAAGGGACTTGGGGGATGGATATGTGCTCATGTACAGAGGAGGAGGGTTGGAGGAGGATGTACGGAGTGGCAATGATTATTGGACTGAGATTGTCCCCAAACATACAGACTCTAGAATTAATAAGCGAAAGACTAATGAAATGTAAGTTGAGAATTAGGAATAAAACATATATTCTCTACCAGGTTTATGCGCCACAACAGGGGCATAGTGAAGAGGAGAAGACCAACTTCATGGAACTATTAGATGAGAATTATGAAGTGGGAGGAGAGGAGGTGGGACTGCTTATGGGAGATTTCAATGGTAGAGTGGGAATGGAGAGGGAGGGAGTGGAGCAGGTAATGGGACCTTTCGGAGAACAGAACCGAAATGCAGAGGGAGAGAAACTAATAGATTTCTACGTAAGGAACGAACTAAAGATCATGAACAGAGTTTTCAAACACCAGGAGACCAATACGTTTACGAGATACAGGTGGAACCAAGTGGCAGGAAACTTTGACCAAAAATCCATCATAGATTACTTTATATGCTCCGATAAGAGAATTGTTGAAAACGTCAAGGTGATACCAGGGGTTACGTTAGACTCCGACAACAGATTACTGATAGCAGATTTGAAAATGCAGAAAGTAGTAGCAACAAAAGAGGAGAAGAGGAAGGTAATTAAGACAAAGAAACTGCAGGATGAGAACATTAGAATCAGATTCAGAGAGGAACTTGAAAGAAATATAGCTGAGACGGAGGAAAACAATGAATGGGAAATTGTGAGAGATTGTGCTAAGAGGGTTGCAGAGGAGATTTTGGGAACTGAGTGGGTCGGGGAGGAAGAAGAAGACATACACCATGGTGGACAGATAGAGTGAGAGGCGCAGTAAAACAGAAAACTATAAAATATAGGAAGTGGTTGAGGCAACGTACACAGGAATCAAGACGGGAATATGTGCAAGGCAAGAAATGAAGCTGAGAGGGAGAAGAAAAGGGCAAAACAAATGGCAATGAGGGAATTGGGGGAAAAGTTGAGAGAAGATGAGAAAGGAAACAAAAACTGATTTATAGCCTTGCAAAATCTTATAGGAAGGAAAAGAAAAAGTATACAGTATTAAAAATGAAGCTGGAAATGTGATAGTGGAACCTGGAGCAATTAATAGACTATGGTCAGATTATTTTAAAATGAAGATCCAGAAGAAGCAGTGGAGGAAGCGGATGGAATATACCAGGAATTAGCAGAACAGGTAATTATTACCAGAGAAGAAATGGAAGAGGCTGTTAATAAAATGAAGAATGGAAAGTCAACGGGAGTGGATGAGTTTCCGATTGAACTTATAAAGGAGGGAGGTGAAGTCATGAGAGAAAAAATTCGAAACCTGTTGAATAAATATTGGAGAGAAGGTCAAGTTCTCGGTGATTGGGGAAAAACAATCATCGTTCCAATATATAAAGGAAAGGGTGACTCAGGTAGATGTGAGAATTATAGGGGAATATCGCTTATTATTAATCATATAACAAAATTTTATGAAAGAATAATAGAAAAAAAAGCAAGGCAAATAATTGAAGCAAGGTTGGGAGAGGAACAGCATGGTTATCGAAAAGATAGAAGTACGGTAGATCTTATTTTTGGCCTCAGTTTTATTACAGAAAAGGCATGGAAATTCAATACTAATATCTATTTAATATTCATAGATCTAAAAAAACATTCGATACAGTGCCCAAAGGAAGAATGTGGCGATGGAGGGCTTTGAAAAGTTTGTATCAAGTTAGCGAATGCAAAGTAAGGACTGGACACAAAAATGATGAGTGGTTTGAAGTTAGAACAGGGGTGAAGCAGGGCAGTGTTATATCACCACTCCTGTTTATAGCCAATATGGACACAGTCATTGCAAGTTTCGAGCGACGTCATGAAATGAATAATAATAAGGGAATAATGGCATATGCGGATGACATAGCATTCTGGACGACAGAGAGAGAAGATATAGAACAAACTTTAATTGATTGGAATGAATGTTTGAAGGAGGGGGGAATGGAAATGAATGTGGAAAAGACAGAAATATTAAGTGTATGTCGAAGAGAAGAAGGAGAATTTGGAGTTCAAATAGGAGATAAGGAAATAAGAAATGTTGAAAAATTTAAATATTTAGGGAGTATGTTCACTAAAGAAAGTGGTAATATGCAAGAAATAACTGAAAGAATTGCAAAGTTTAGTAAAAATGTCGGAATGTTTTACCCGCTACTGAGAGATGAACATATGCTCCTCGGGACCAAGGAAATAATCTTAGAAATAGTTTTAACACCACTACTGATTTATGGGCCGGAACACTGGAAAATGCGCGTGGCGGATCGAAGTAGAATTCAGGCGGCAGAAATGAGACCGCTGAGGACTATTCTGAGAAAGACGCGAAGAGATAGGATAAGAAATGAAGAAATAAGAGCCAATGTGGAAGTAACGCCGATTTTGAGAAAAATCGACGCTGCCAAATTGAGATGGTTGGGCCACTTGGAGAGAATGAAGGAGGGGAGAACTGCGAGGAGGTGCTGGGAGTGGAGACCAGGTAATGGCAGAAGACCGCGGGGGAGACCGAGAAGGAGATGGAGGGACGAAGTGGAGGAGAGCTTGCGAAGATACGACTTGCCCAGCATGCAAGAGCTCGAGGAAACGAGAGTGCTGCTGAACAGGGCGGAGTAGCGAAGAAGGCTGGCTCCATTGACAGGCTAACTAGCCTACCTGAGAGTTGAAGTATGAAGTATGAAGTATGTATGTTATATCTGTCAATTTGTATTTCTGTTTTGACGATATTTGCAAACCTCACAGTTTTCAATAAGGCATACAAGATCTGTTTTTGTTTCTTGCACGAGTCCTTTCAGATATGTAAATTTACTTGGGGAATGGTTTGTTTTTAACCCTTTAACGCCGAACTTTTTTGTAGGGTCAAGTCTAAATGCGTGTATTTGAAAAGTTAACTAGAGGCAACATGTGACGGTAAAGGGTTAAGCCCTGTATATTGTCTACGATAATTGTTTTTCCGTTTCCATTTTCATCCTTATGTAGTCCAGATTTGTTATACTTCGGCAGCGCATGCTTCGTAGCAGTGTTATCCTCCGATAATTTTCCTTCCTTTCTATGTTTCGATACATGCTGCTCCAATATGGTATGTAATTTTGCTCCTCTATTTATTCTGATTGGCTCTCGGATTCTTTTATTTATCGACTGTCTCTGTATTTGTTAAATGATATTTAGTAACTGAATCGTGTTTATGTAAAAAAAAATGGTTGTCTTTATTGCTAGAGATTTTGGCTACTCAACTATCGTATTCCTTTTGTGTGTGATGGAAACGGATTTTTGCCCGTACTTGAATCTTGCGTATCTTGCGTAAGTTTTGCAAATATTAAGGTGATGGATATTGCAATTGTTTTCAAATTTACACCTTCCATTTCGTAATGGAAATTGCGTGCATAGGTGCATTGCCTGTCCCTGCATCTGCAATGCCCTTTTGCATAATATTTGCATAAGGTAACCTCAACGTTTGTTATCATCTTTTGTCATTATCTTCATTAGGTGATTTCACCGAAACACATTTTGTGTTTGTTTCTTTTAGTTCCTTTACATTTTTTTCTCGAGTTGTCTTTAATTTAATTTTTCTCGCAGACACATTGTTTCCCGCGTGGACAGTTTGGTCATCTTTTCCTCCCATTATTCCCCACCCCCGCTTCTCTCTCTCTCTCTCTCTCTCTCTCATATTTTTCATTGCTTTAAATACTACGAATGAGTTCACACTCTCCATACATGAATCATAGAAAAATTTGTTTCCTGTAATCTGTTTTGCCTTCGAAACGAGTTATCTAATATACTATTTCAGAAATGAAGCCTTATACAATATATATATATATATATATATATATATATATATATATATATATATATATATATATATATACCGTGTGACCACAAAAATTGTCCCTGTTTTTAATCGCTTATTACTCAGTCATTATAAATGAAATAAAAAGCTTTCGAAAAAGAATATTTAAAAGTTTTATTTAATTTTTTCGATATCCTGGATACGAAATCAGTACTTTAAAAAAGTGACAGTTTTATCCACCACAATCATGGGTTATTTGTCGGACATGCAACGTGTTTTCATCGCAGAAGAGATGATCAAACATGGCTCGGTAGTTGCCACCCAACGGTCTTTCAGACGACAATACGGTCAGCAAAGGACCATAGATCCTAAAACGATTCGCAGGATTTTCGCAAAATGGAAACATCACGGCTCAATCAAGAACATGCATAAAGGCAACTCTGGGCGCAGCAAAGGTGTGCCGCTGAAAACATTGATTCAGTCGCAAATCAGCTTGAAACGGACAACAAGAAATCTGTGAGACAACTATCAGCTGTGACAGGAATCAAACGGGAGAGCATTCGGAAAATAATCACGTTGGATTTGAGAATGAAGTCATTCAAAATTATGTGTTTGCAACAGCTTAGCGAACAAGACTACCAGCGTCGTTTGATGTTTTGTGAACGCGTTGAAACAATAATTGAACAAAACCAGATAAGATTAAGTGACATAATATTCAGTGATGAATGCCACATCTATCTCAATGGGTTCATCAACAGACAGAATTACCGGTGTTGGTCACAAAACAAGCCAAATATACACTTGGAGAAACCTCTGCATTCACCAAAAGTTACTGTCTGGTGTGGTTTGAGTAGCAGCAAGGTTTATGGTCCTTACTTTTTTGAGGACCCAGAGACAAGGAGACCGCTTTCAGTAACTTCAGAAAGATATGTAGAAATGCTGAACACTGTTTTTGAACAAGAAAACTGCAGTAACAAGTGGTTTCAGCAAGACGGAGCAACAGCCCACACAACTAGGCAATCACTGGAATGTTTAACAAGATTTTTTGAACAAAGATTCATTTCTCATCGCTCGCAGTTTCCCTGGCCCGCAAGATCTCCCGATCTATCACCTATGGACTTTTTTCTCTGGGGATTTGTCAAGGACAAAGTATTCAGGCAAGAGCCATCCTCTATCGAAAAATTAAAGCAAGCGGTGGGAGAGAGTGTACAGTCCATTGAATGCAGCGTTTTGGAAAATGTAATAAATAACTTCTTTTCCCGTTGTGTGAAATGTAAGAATGTCCAGGGACGTCACTTTGAACACATGTAAAATAAATTAAAACTTTAAAATGTTCTCTTTCGAATGCTTTTTATTTCATTTGTGAAGCTGCAATAATGACTGAGTAATAAGCGATTAAAAACAGGGACAATTTTTGTGGTCACACGGTATAACAGTTTTTTTTTGCGCACACCTACAGGTCGCTACAATTGGTGTAGAACAATGCGGTTAACACCATTCGATGCGTCTTTTTATTGTGCAGTGCCCATGCTAAAAAAAATTCCCTAACATAAATCCTGCCCCACCCCTTTTAGGGGTACAGTTCTTCCCATTTCTTCATTTTTAATCATAATTTTGGCACAAAATGGGGGAGGGGTGGGGTAATGGGGGAGGGGGGTGGGGTTAATGGGGAAACTCAGAAAAATAGATGCGATATATATATATATGTAACCAAAAAAATTAAAGTAAATCCTTTGCAAGGTGCCAGCCCCTTCCCCCCTTGGGGGTAATGGGGGAAGGGTGGGGGTAAATGGGGGAGAGGGGTGGGGGAGGGGGTATTGGGGGAGAAGGGTGGGGTAATGGGGAGGGGGTGGGGTTAATGGGGAAACTCAGAAAAAAAATTGGTGGGGTAAATGGGGGAGAGGGGTGGGGTAATGGGGGAGGGGTGGGGTTAATGGGGAAACTCAGAAAAAAAAATGATAACCAACATCGATTCCGGTCAGGAAGATCATGCTTATCACAACTAATGGAACACTATAACAATATTATTGATGCACTCGAAACAATGAAAACTATGATTTGGCGGGCCGCAGGGCCCCCAATTACTGTCGGTTCAGTTATTTGGTCAATAAAACTATAGAAATGAACGCAGTCATGAAAATCTTAGGCTTCAAATCCGAGCTCATTGTATTAAGATTTGTGAAGCTTTAGATTTTCATGGCTGCGTTCTTTTCTGTAGTTTTATTGAATGAATAATTGGTTTGCCAGTAACTGGAAGGCCGCAGGCACCCCAATTACTGAGGCCCAAGGTGAGAGGAATAGGAATGATATCCAGATAAAGGGCTACTGATGTTCAAAATAAAATACGCCGTAGGCCCACAATTAAGCCGAAGCACCGCAGATCTAGCAAAATCGGCGCGTAGCGCCGACCTTTTGCTAGTGTTTTCCTATTATCCCAATTTATACAGCTAAGTCATGTAGCTTCTGACAAAAATCACACCTGATCGCTCGCCGCTAAATTGCGTAAATTACAAATATGTTATCATGTTATCTATTACCGTAATCGTTCAATAAAAAAAACCGTTTTTGTTTGAGAGTCAGTCACGTGAGTTTGGTTTTATGGTAGTTTTCCTTTATAGTTCAAAACTTTTCTCAGATTATTATTTCAATTGAATATCTATAGTAACTTGTGATGTTTCTGCCTTTGTAAACTATATTGCACTTACACTCAATAAATTTCACTTAATAACTTACAGCATATCCAAGGATTCACTGATACCTTATACACTCTCGGGTGCAGATAGAATAAATCCATGAGATGTTATTCCTCTGTTATTTTGATGTTGAAACAGAGAAAGACACAAAGTATAAACAATACAGGGTGTCCCAGGACTTTATGTCAATATTTCAGGAGATTATTTTTGAGGTCATTCCCAGTCGAAAATGTCCTATGAATATGGGTCCGATTCTGAACGGTTACGAAGTTATGGGTATTTGAAGTTAAAGAGTGGTTCGCACATAATAATTTGTTTTATTGAACAAGTGCTAGGTATGTACAGCTCAGTCTACAATAAATATTCACAATGGCTGGCTTCAGTTTGAATTACTATCGATTCAATTATTTTGTCAATAAAACTATAGAAAAGAACGCAGCCATGAAAATCTTGAGCTTCACATTGTGTCAAGATTTGTGAAGCTTAAGATTTTAATGACTAGTTTTATTGACCAAATAATTGAATCCCCTGTAATTGGAGGGCATGCGGTCCCCCAATTAGTGAGGGTTCAATTATTTGGTGAAGCTCAAGATTTTCATAGCTGCGTTCTTTTCTGTAGTTTTATTGCGGTGCTTGGGCCTTCGGGCCCAGTAATTGGGGAGTGGGGGGCGCTGGTCACACATATATTTTTCTTCATTACTCATCATCCCTGTAATAATTTTTGGTCTTCCTTAAATTCTGAACGGTGTTTTATTTGTGAAGTATAATCCAATACAGTTATACATGTATTTAATACTAGAGAGAATGTGTAATTTATCAAAACTAACGTATTCTATATCCTCTATGTTTTGCAGGTTTAAGTAATTTTCAGGCGAAAATTAATAAAATGATAAATATAAAAACATAATAAAAGTTTGATAAATAATAATGAATAAAAGAGCATCTTGATAAAATCATTGATAACACTGGTCAACACTCATTTTATTGCCAATCATATTAGAGTGATTTTGGGGTAACTTTGTGGTGCTGATTCCGAATATGACATCGGTTTTGCTAGATTGGCTCTAATTTATGAGATAATTGGTACCCCATTGAAACACGTAAAAATGCAAAAAATTTAATGTTCAGGCGGAGCCTACTTACAAATCGCATTGAAATTGTCTCAAATCATACAAAAGTAAACACATGAAATACATAATGGCATTTTATTCGGTCTCACCATCTAGAATGTTCCGGTAGTTTCCCATATGCACGCGTTATGGTTACGTTTCCTATTAATTGAGGGTATTCATTATCTCAAGAACTAGAGCCAAATCGGAAAAACTACTTTCATTTTGGAATTCAGCAACCCCAAAATACCCTAAATTCGTACGAATTTCCTTGGCAACGAAAAAAAAATGTTTTTTTGTTGACCTGTGTAATAGTTCTTTGGTACGTATAAGTATTATTCTTTGGTATAGCGCTCTAACTTAATGATACTGATTGATTTACTAAAGTATTTCTTGGATGTACCTTTAATGCTAAGATAACTCAATTCTTTGTATTTGTACTATTATTTATTTAATTAACGTAGTTCTTATGTTTTTCTTTTGCAGTTGTGTCAAAGATGTTAGCGGTATTTTTAGTTGATTAAAACCTAAGTTGAGCTGTTTTCATTTTGGGTCCTACTCACTTCAATTTAATCAACTAAAAACTCTTCGTCTGTTGTTGCGATGGAACGTGGACTACGGCCTGAAAGACTTGAGGTACTACCGACTGCGCCTGAAGCGGCACGTACTTTCAAACATTGGCTTTTCGTCTTCTCGCGATATAAGGATGCACTTGAAGGAAGTAGTAACACTTATCTCGGACTCTTGGCTAACTCTGTTTCTTCCGAAAACTTTGAGATTATATCTGAGTGTACTACTTACGACGGGGCCTTAACTGCCTTGAAGAATGCATTCATTCAGCCTGCCAATGAAGTAGTGGCTCGTCACAAGCTCGCTACTCGCAAACAACAAGGCACGGAGTCCATAGACGAATATGTACGGTCTTTACAGAAACTTAGCATAGATTGCAACTTCAAAAATGTAAAAGCTGACACTTATCGAGATGAGAATATTCGCGACTCATTCATCACTGGCATTTCTTCGCCTCGTATCCGAACTAGATTGCTAGAAAACAAAACCTTGACTCTTTCCTCGGCAGTGGATCAAGCTCGGGCCTTAGAGATTGCAATGAAAGATTCTGAAGCTTATGATTCTGCTACCCCTGAAAGTCGCCTTATCGCTACGGTAGAAGCCGTTAGTGAGAATTGCCCTGATGACGCCCGGCAGACATCGAGAGAATCTGTTCAGGAAACCGAAACATGTGCTGCCGCTCCTCGCCGTAACCAGAAATGTTTCTTCTGTGGTAACTCTTCACGACACGATCGCTCGCAATGTCCCGCTCGTGACGCAACTTGCTACAAATGTAGAAAACGAGGTCATTTTTCAAAGGTTTGCAAGTCCACAAAGGAGCCAGTCAGTGCGTCTGTTCACTCAGCAACCGTCGCTTGTGTGCCGTCTACTCTGAAGAATTCAATTGTTGACTTACATGTTAACAATTATCTCTTGAAGGGTCTCCTGGATACTGGGAGTTCCGAAAACTTCATATCTGAATACATCGCGCAAAACCTGAAATTGCCAATGCAAGACTATCAAGGAACCATATCTATGGCCTCGGTTAATCTCACAACTCCGATAAACAAATTCTGTGAAGTGGAATTAAAAATAAGGAAACGTTCCTATGGCAATGTTCGACTTCTCGTGCTTCCCGGATGCTGTACTGATGTTATCCTTGGCTTACCTTTCCTGGGTAAACACTCCTTTGTTAAAATGAATTTCGGGGGCTCTGAGCCCTACTTGGAAATTTGCTCTCTAGCGACCTTAAAAATTGGTCCACCCCGCGTATTCTCCAACCTTTCCCCCGATTGTAAACCTATAATAACGAAGTCACGCAAGTTCAAAACGTCGGATACTGAATTTATACGCTCAGAAATTGACCGAGTGCTCCAAGAAGATATCATAGAACCTAGCGACTCTCCTTGACGTGCACAGGTCCACGTTGTTAACAACAGTAACAGCAAGAAAAGGTTAGTAGTCGACTACTCTGTAACCATAAATAAATTTACGCACATAGACGCCTACCCGCTTCCAAATATAGAGGATTTAGTCAACAAAATTTCTTCGTATAAAGTATTTAGCACTATAGACTTACGAAGTGCTTATCACTGTGTGCCACTGCATGCTGATGATAAAGCTTACACGGCATTCGAAGCAGATGGCCGTCTGTTTCAATTTAAACGTCTTAGTTTCGGGCTCACGAACGGAGTTGCGTGCTTCCAACGTATAATAGATAGTCTGATAAGAGAAAATACATTAATAGATACGTACTCGTACCTTGACGACGTGACGATATGCCGTCGTACCCAAGAGGATCACGACAAAAATCTATCAAAATTTTTGGAAGTTGCCCAAAAATTTAAAATGACGTTGAACAACGACAAAAGTCACTTTTCTAAAGATACTATTTGCATTTTAGGTTATCAAATAAGCAACAATGAACTCCGTCCAGATCCGTCTCGTCTCGCCCCCTTGAAAGAAATGCAAAACCTACATGTAAACGGTCGCTTTCTCGCTTAACTGGTCTCTTCGCCTACTATTCAAAGTGGGTTCCTCAGTTTTCCCAGAAAATACGCCCCTTGATAGATGCCAAGTTTCCTCTCTCAAGGAAGCTGTCGCCGCTATTGAAAAATTAAAATCTGCCATAATTGGATCAGTTAAAGCCAATATATGCCAATAAAATATGCCGTTCACCGTGGAAACTGACGCTTCCGATGCAGCAATCGGTGCCACCCTCAATCAAAATGCCGGCCTGTAGCCTTCTTTTCTCGTTCGCTAATTCTGCTGAGAAAAATCACTGCGCAGTAGAGAAGGAAGCGTACGCTATTGTAGAAGCTGTCAGGAAGTGGAGATATTTTCTCTTAGGTAAACAATTCACACTCATAACAGATCAAAAATCTGTCTCATATATGTTTGATATTAAACACAAAGGCAAAATAAAGAACGAAAAGATAACTCGTTGGCGATTAGAACTCATGCCTTATAGTTAAGAAGTTGTGCACCGACCGGGCTCTCTCAACACCGCAGCTGACGCTTTATCACGAGAGATTTGTGCTTCCACATCTCAAAGTGATCTATACGAACTTCACAAATCACTCTGCCATCCTGGGGTAACCAGGCTTGCACATTTTGTTCGAGTACGCAATCTTCCTTATTCTGTTGACGATATCAAACGTGTAATTTCTAGCTGCCACACTTGCCAAAGGTTGAAACCAAAATTTTATCGACCCCAAGAACACGAGTTGATTAGATCTATGCGACCTTTTGACCGTTTAAGCATCGACTTTAAATGTCCGCTGCCTTCTTCGTCTAGTAATAAATATCTGCTCATTGTAGTTGATGAATTTTCTCGTTTCCCCTTGCCTTTCCTTGTCGGAACACTTCTTCCCCTACAGTGATATCCTGCCTAACTACTTTATTTTCGATTTTTGGGTTGCCAGGGTATGTACATTCGGACAGGGGAGCCTCATTTATGTCCGCAGACCTCAAATCCTTTTTACATCAACGAGGTGTCCCGACAAGTCGTTCGACTCCTATCACCCTACTGGTAACGGCCAGTGCGAGCGCTACATCGGCCTTGTATGGAAGACAGTCACCTTGGCTTTAGAATCCAAAGGTCTGCCCATCCGCGCCTGGGAGTCCGTGCTGCCGGACGCTCTGCACTCTCTACGTTCGTTATTATGCACCTCAATCAATTGTACTCCTCACGAGCGTCTCTTTGCCTTTCCTCGAAAATCTACGTCTGGGATGAGTATGCCGACATGGCTTTCGTCTCCTGGAAGGTATTGCTACGAAAATACGTCAGAAACAAAGACGATCCATTAGTTCAGAAGTAGAGTTGTTAGAATCTAATCCCCAAATGCTCATATCCGTTTTCCCAGCGGTCGGAAGATACGGTCGCTATTAAAGACCTTGCTCCTGCTGGCGATTCCCCTATCCGGACCGAGACGAGACCTGAATTTCCGATTGAAAACGTTGACGTTCCACAAAAATTAGATGTTGAGACTCAAGATCAAATTCTAGATGCACAGACGCCAGTAATAGACCAAGCTCCCATTCCCCAAAATCAAGATTCACCTACCAATCCTCCTTTGCGTCGCTCCTCCCGTATCAGACGACCAGTTTATCGATATGGTTACTCTTAGATTTAAGTTTAATTAGTTTAAGCTAGTATGTACATTTAGGTTAGAAAACCTGCGCCTTACATGTGATCGTTTCAGAATTTGAGGGGGGAAGAATGTAATAATTTTTGGTCTTCCTTAAATTCTGAACCGTGCTTTATTTGTGAAGTATAATCCAATACAGTTATACATGTATTTAATACTAGAGAGAATGTGTAATTTATCAAAACTAACGTATTCTATATCCTCTATGTTTTGCAGGTTTAAGTAATTTTCAGGTGAAAATTAATAAAATGATAAATATAAAAACATAATAAAAGTTTGATAAATAATAATGAATAAAAGAGCATCTTGATAAAATCATTGATAATAGTTCTTTGGTACGTATAAGTATTATTCTTTGGTATAGCGCTCTAACTTAATGATACTGATTGATTTACTAAAGTATTTCTTGGATGTACCTTTAATGCTAAGATAACTCAATTCTTTGTATTTGTACTATTATTTATTTAATTAACGTAGTTCTTATGTTTTCCTTTTGCAGTTGTGTCAAAGATGTTAGCGGTATTTTTAGTTGATTAAAACCTAAGTTGAGCTGTTTTCATTTTGGGTCCTACTCACTTCAATTTAATCAACTAAAAACTCTTCGTCTGTTGTTGCGATGGAACGTGGACTACGGCCTGAAAGACTTGAGGTCCTACCGACTGCGCCTGAAGCGGCGCGTACTTTCAAACATTGGCTTTTCGTCTTCTCGCGATATAAGGATGCACTTGAAGGAAGTAGTAACACTTATCTCGGACTCTTGGCTAACTCTGTTTCTTCCGAAAACTTTGAGATTATATCTGAGTGTACTACTTACGACGGGGCCTTAACTGCCTTGAAGAATGCATTCATTCAGCCTGCCAATGAAGTAGTGGCTCGTCACAAGCTCGCTACTCGCAAACAACAAGGCACGGAGTCCATTGACGAATATGTACGGTCTTTACAGAAACTTAGCATAGATTGCAACTTCAAAAATGTAACAGCTGACACTTATCGAGATGAGAATATTCGCGACTCATTCATCACTGGCATTTCTTCGCCTCGTATCCGAACTAGATTGCTAGAAAACAAAACCTTGACTCTTTCCTCGGCAGTGGATCAAGCTCGGGCCTTAGAGATTGCAATGAAAGATTCTGAAGCTTATGATTCTGCTACCCTGAAAGTCGCCTTATAGCTACGGTAGAAGCCGTTAGTGAGAATTGCCCTGATGACCCCCGGCAGACATCGAGAGAATCTGTTCAGGAAACCGAAACATGTGCTGCCGCTCCTCGCCGTAACCAGAAATGTTTCTTCTGTGGTAACTCTTCACGACACGATCGCTCGCAATGTCCCGCTCGTGACGCAACTTGCTACAAATGTAGAAACGAGGTCATTTTTCAAAGGTTTGCAAGTCCACAAAGGAGCCAGTCAGTGCGTCTGTTCACTCAGCAACCGTCGCTTGTGTGCCGTCTACTCTGAAGAATTCAATTGTTGACTTACATGTTAACAATTATCTCTTGAAGGGTCACCTGGATACTGGGAGTTCCGAAAACTTCATATCTGAATACATTGCGCAAAACCTGAAATTGCCAATGCAGGACTATCAAGGAACCATATCTATGGCCTCGGTTAATCTCACAACTCCGATAAACAAATTCTGTGAAGTGGAATTAAAAATAAGGAAACGTTCCTATGGCAATGTTTGACTACTCGTACTTCCCGGATGCTGTACTGATGTTATCCTTGGCTTACCTTTCCTGGGTAAACACTCCTTTGTTAAAATTAATTTCGGGGGCGCTGAGCCCTACTTGGAAATTTGCTCTCTAGCGACCTTAAAAATTGATCCACCCCGCGTATTCTCCAACCTTTCCCCCGATTGTAAACCTATAATAACGAAGTCACGCAAGTTCAAAACGTCGGATACTGAATTTATACGCTCAGAAATTGACCGAATGCTCCAGGAAGATATCATAGAACCTAGCGACTCTCTTGGCGTGCACAGGTCCACGTTGTTAACAACAGTAACAGCAAAAAAGGTTAGTAGTCGACTACTCTGTAACCATAAATAAATTTACGCACCTAGACGCCTACCCGCTTCCAAATATAGAGGATTTAGTCAACAAAATTTCTTCGTATAAAGTATTTAGCACTATAGATTTACGAAGTGCTTATCACTGTGTGCCAGTGCATGCTGATGATAAAGCTTACACGGCATTCGAAGCAGATGGCCGTCTGTTTCAATTTAAACGTCTTAGTTTCGGGCTCACGAACGGAGTTGCGTGCTTCCAACGTATAATAGATAGTCTGATAAGAGAAAATACATTAATAGATACGTACTCGTACCTTGACGACGTGACGATATGCGGTCGTACCCAAGAGGATCACGACAAAAATCTATCAAAATTTTTGGAAGTTGCCCAAAAATTTAAATGACGTTGAACAACGACAAAAGTCACTTTTCTAAAGATACTATTGCATTTTAGGTTATCAAATAAGCCACAATGAACTCCGTCCAGATCCGTCTCGTCTCGCCCCCTTGAAAGAAAGAAATGCCAATACCTACATGTAACGGTCGCTTTCTCGCTTAACTGGTCTCTTCGCCTACTATTCAAAGTGGGTTCCTCAGTTTTCCCAGAAAATACGCCCCTTGATAGATGCCAAGTTTCCTCTCTCCAAGGAAGCTGTCGCCGCAATTGAAAAATTAAAATCTGCCATAATTGGATCAGTTAAAGCCAATATCGATGAAAATTTGCCGTTCACCGTGGAAACTGACGCTTCCGATGCAGCAATCGGTGCCACCCTCAATCAAAATGGCCGGCCTGTAGCCTTCTTTTCTCGTTCGCTAATTTCTGTTGAGAAAAATCACTGCGCAGTAGAGAAGGAAGCGTACGCTATTGTAGAAGCTGTCAGGAAGTGGAGACATTTTCTCTGAGGTAAACAATTCACACTCATAACAGATCAAAAATCTGTCTCATATATGTTTGATATTAAACACAAAGGCAAAATAAAGAACGAAAAGATAACTTGTTGGCGATTAGAACTCATGCCTTATAGTTATGAAGTTGTGCACCGACCGGGCTCTCTCAACACCGAAGCTGACGCTTTATCACGAGAGATTTGTGCTTCCACATCTCAAAGTGATCTATACGAACTTCACAAATCACTCTGCCATCCTGGGGTAACCAGGCTTGCACATTTTGTTCGAGTACGCAATCTTCCTTATTCTGTTGACGATATCAAACGTGTAATTTCTAGCTGCCACACTTGCCAAAGGTTGAAACCAAAATTTTATCGACCCCAAGAACACGAGTTGATTAGATCTATGCGACCTTTTGACCGTTTAAGCATCGACTTTAAATGTCCGCTGCCTTCTTCGTCTAGTAATAAATATCTGCTCATTGTAGTTGATGAATTTTCTCGTTTCCACTTTGCCTTTCCTTGTCGGAACACTTCTTCCCCTACAGTGATATCCTGCCTAACTACTTTATTTTCGATTTTGGGTGCCAGGGTATGTACATTCGGACAGGGGAGCCTCATTTATGTCCGCAGACCTCAAATCCTTTTTACATCAACGAGTGTCCCGACAAGTCGTTCGACTCCCTATCACCCTACTGTAACGGCCAGTGCGAGCGCTACATCGGCCTTGTATGGAAGACAGTCACCTTGGCTTTAGATCCAAAGGTCTGCCCATCCGCGCCTGGGAGTCCGTGCTGCCGACGCTCTGCACTCTCTACGTTCATTAGTATGCACCTCAATCAATTGTACTCCTCACGGCGTCTCTTTGCCTTTCCTCGAAAATCTACGTCTGGGATGAGTATGCCAACATGGCTTTCGTCTCCTGGGAAGGTATTGCTACGAAAATACGTCAGAAACAAAGACGATCCATAGTTCAAGAAGTAGAGTTGTTAGAATCTAATCCCCAATATGCTCATATCGTTTCCCAGCGGTCGGGAGATACGGTCGCTATTAAAGACCTTGCTCCTGCTGGCGATTCCCCTATCCGGACCGAGACGAGACCTGAAGTTCGATTGAAAAAGTTGACGTTCCACAAAACTTAGATGTTGAGACTCAAGATCAAATTCTAGATGCACAGACGCCAGTAATAGACCAAGCTCCCATTCCCCAAAATCAAGATTCACCTACAATCCTCCTCTGCGTCGCTCCTCCGTATCAGACGACCAGTTGATCGATATGGTTACTCTTAGATTTAAGTTTAATTAGTTTTAAGCTAGTATGTACATTTGGTTAGAAAAACCTGCGCCTTACATGTGATAGTTTCAGAATTTGAGGGGGAAGAATGTAATAATTTTGGTCTCCCTTAAATTCTGAACCGTGTTTTATTTGTGAAGTATAATCCAATACAGTTATACATGTATTTAATACTAGAGAGAATGTGTAATTTATCAAACAACGTATTCTATATCCTCTATGTTTTGCAGGTTTAAGTAATTTCAGGTGAAAATTAATAAAATGATAAATATAAAAACAATAAAAGTTTGATAAATAATATGAATAAAAGAGCATCTTGATAAAATCATTGATAATAGTTCTTTGGTACGTATAAGTATTATTCTTTGGTATAGCGCTCTAACTTAATGATACTGATTGATTTACTAAAGTATTTCTTGGATGTACCTTTAATGCTAAGATAACTCAATTCTTTGTATTTGTACTATTATTTATTTAATTAACGTAGTTCTTATGTTTTCCTTTGCAGTTGTGTCAAAGATGTTACGGTATTTTTAGTTGATTAAAACCTAAGTTGAGCTGTTTTCATTTTGGGTCCTACTCACTTCAATTTAATCAACTAAAAACTCTTCGTCTGTTGTTGCGATGGAACGTGGACTACGGCCTGAAAGACTTGAGGTACTACCGACTGCGCCTGAAGCGGGCACGTACTTTCAAACAGTGGCTTTTCATCTTCTCGCGATATAAGGATGCACTTGAAGGAAGTAGTAACACTTATCTCGGACTCTTGGCTAACTCTGTTTCTTCCGAAAACTTTGAGATTATATCTGAGTGTACTACTTACGACGGGGCCTTAACTGCCTTGAAGAATGCATTCATTCAGCCTGCCAATGAAGTAGTGGCTCGTCACAAGCTCGCTACTCGCAAACAACAAGGCACGGAGTCCATAGACGAATATGTACGGTCTTTACAGAAACTTAGATAGATTGCAACTTCAAAAAGGTAACAGCTGACACTTATCGAGATGAGAATATTCGCGACTCATTCATCACTGGCATTTCTTCGCCTCGTATCCGAACTAGATTGCTAGAAAACAAAACCTTGATCTTTCCTCGGCAGTGAATCAAGCTCGGGTTGAGATTGCAATGAAAGATTCTCAAGCTTATGATTCTGCTACCCCTGAAAGTCGCCTTATAGCTACGGTAGAAGCCGTTAGTGAGAATTGCCCTGATGACCCCCGGCAGACATCGAGAGAATCTGTTCAAACCGAAACATGTGCTGCCGCTCCTCGCCGTAACCAGAAATGTTTCTTCTGTGGTAACTCTTCACGACACGATCGCTCGCAATGTCTCGCTCGTGACGAAACTTGCTACAAATGTAGAGAACGAGGTCATTTTTCAAAGGTTTGCAAGTCCACAAAGGAGCCAGTCAGTGCGTCTGTTCACTCAGCAACCGTCGCTTGTGTGCCGTCTACTCTGAAGAATTCAATTGTTGACTACATGTTAACAATTATCTCTTGAAGGGTCTCCTGGATACTGGGAGTTCCGAAAACTTCATATCTGAATACATCGCGCAAAACCTGAAATTGCCAATGCAGGACTATCAAGGAACCATATCTATGGCCTCGGTTAATCTCAAAACTCCGATAAACAAATCTGTGAAGTGGAATTAAAAATAAGGAAACGTTCCTATGGCAATGTTCGACTTCTCTTACTTCCCGGATGCTGTACTGATGTTATCCTTGGCTTACCTTTCTGGGTAAACACTCCTTTGTTAAAATGAATTTCGGGGGCTCTGAGCCCTACTTGGAAATTTGCTCTCTAGCGACCTTAAAAATTGATCCACCCCGCGTATTCTCCAACCTTTCCCCGATTGTAAACCTATAATAACGAAGTCACGCAAGTTCAAACGTCGGATACTGAATTTATACGCTCAGAAATTGACGAATGCTCCAGGAAGATATCATAGAACCTAGCGACTCTCCTTGGCGTGCACAGGTCCACGTTGTTAACAACAGTAACAGCAAGAAAAGGTTAGTATTCGACTACTCTGTAACCATAAATAAATTTACGCACCTAGACGCCTACCCGCTTCCAAATATAGAGGATTTAGTCAACAAAATTTCTTCGTATAAAGTATTTAGCACTAGACTTACGAAGTGCTATAACTGTGTGCCACTGCATGCTGATGATAAAGCTTACACGGCATTCGAAGCAGATGGCCGTCTGTTTCAATTTAAACGTCTTAGTTTCGGGCTCACGAACGGAGTTGCGTGCTTCCAACGTATAATAGATAGTCTGATAAGAGAAAATACATTAATAGATACGTACTCGTACCTTGACGACGTGACGATATGCGGTCGTACCCAAGAGGATCACGACAAAAATCTATCAAAATTTTTGGAAGTTGCCCAAAAATTTAAAATGACGTTGAACAACGACAAAAGTCACTTTTCTAAAGATACTATTTGCATTTTAGGTTATCAAATCAGCCACAATGAACTCCGTCCAGATCCGTCTCGTCTCGCCCCCTTGAAAGAAATGCAAATACCTACATGTAAACGGTCGCTTTCTCGCTTAACTGGTCTCTTCGCCTACTATTCAAAGTGGGTTCCTCAGTTTTCCCAGAAAATACGCCCTTTGATAGATGCCAAGTTTCCTCTCTCCAAGGAAGCTGTCGCCGCAATTGAAAAATTAAAATCTGCCATAATTGGATCAGTTAAATCCAATATCGATGAAAATATGCTGTTCACCTTGGAAACTGACGCTTCCGATGCAGCAATCGGTGCCACCCTCAATCAAAATGGCCAGCCTGTAGCCTTCTTTTCTCGTTCGCTAATTTCTGTTGAGAAAAATCACTGCGCAGTAGAGAAGGAAGCGTACGCTATTGTAGAAGCTGTCAGGAAGTGGAGACATTTTCTCTTAGGTAAACAATTCACACTCATAACAGATCAAAAAATCTGTCATATATGTTTGATATTAAACACAAAGGCAAAATAAAGAACGAAAAGATAACTCGTTGGCGATTAGAACTCATGCCTTATAGTTATGAAGTTGTGCACCGACCGGGCTCTCTCAACCCCGCAGCTGGCTTTATCACGAGAGATTTGTGCTTCCACATCTCAAAGTGATCTATACGAACTTCACAAATCACTCTGCCATCCTGGGGTAACCAGGCTTGCACATTTTGTTCGAGTACGCAATCTTCCTTATTCTGTTGACGATATCAAACGTGTAATTTCTAGCTGCCACACTTGCCAAAGGTTGAAACCAAAATTTTATCGAACCCAAGAACACGAGTTGATTAGATCTATGCGACCTTTTGACCGTTTAAGCATCGACTTTAATGTCCGCTGCCTTCTTCGTCTAGTATAAATATCTGCTCAGTGTAGTTGATGAATTTTCTCGTTTCCCCTTTGCCTTTCCTTGTCGGAACACTTCTTCCCCTACAGTGATATCCTGCCTAACTACTTTATTTTCGATTTTTGGGTTGCCAGGGTATGTACATTCGGACAGGGGAGCCTCATTTATGTCCGCAGACCTCAAATCCTTTTTACATCAACGAGGTGTCCCGACAAGTCGTTCGACTCCCTATCACCCTACTGGTAACGGCCAGTGCGAGCGCTACATCGGCCTTGTATGGAAGACAGTCACCTTGGCTTTAGAATCCAAAGGTCTGCCCATCCGCGCCTTGGAGTCCGTGCTGCCGGACGCCCTGCACTCTCTACGTTCGTTATTATGCACCTCAATCAATTGTACTCCTCACGAGCGTCTCTTTGCCTTTCCTCGAAAATCTACGTCTGGGATGAGTATGCCGACATGGCTTTCGTCTCCTGGGAAGGTATTGCTACGAAAATACGTCAGAAACAAAGACGATCCATTAGTTCAAGAAGTAGAGTTGTTAGAATCTAATCCCCAATATGCTCATATCCGTTTTCCCCAGCGGTCGGGAAGATACGGTCGCTATTAAAGACCTTGCTCCTGCTGGCGATTCCCTATCCGGACCGAGACGAGAACTGAAGTTCCGATTGAAAACGTTGACGTTCCACAAAAATTAGATGTTGAGACTCAAGATCAAATTCTAGATGCACAGACGCCAGTAATAGACCAAGCTCCCATTCCCCAAAATCAAGATTCACCTACCAATCCTCCTTTGCGTCGCTCCTCCCGTATCAGACGACCAGTTTATCGATATGGTTACTCTTAGATTTAAGTTTAATTAGTTTAAGCTAGTATGTACATTTAGGTTAGAAAACCTGCGCCTTACATGTGATCGTTTCATAATTTGAGGGGGGAAGAATGTAATAATTTTTGGTCTTCCTTAAATTCTGAACCGTGCTTTATTTGTGAAGTATAATCCAATACAGTTATACATGTATTTAATACTAGAGAGAATGTGTAATTTATCAAAACTAACGTATTCTATATCCTCTATGTTTTGCAGGTTTAAGTAATTTTCAGGTGAAAATTAATAAAATGATAAATATAAAAACATAATAAAAGTTTGATAAATAATAATGAATAAAAGAGCATCTTGATAAAATCATTGATAATAGTTCTTTGGTACGTATAAGTATTATTCTTTGGTATAGCGCTCTAACTTAATGATACTGATTGATTTACTAAAGTATTTCTTGGATGTACCTTTAATGCTAAGATAACTCAATTTTTGTATTGTACTATTATTTATTTAATTAACGTAGTTCTTATGTTTTCCTTTTGCAGTTGTGTCAAAGATGTTAGCGGTATTTTTAGTTGATTAAAACCTAAGTTGAGCTGTTTTCATTTTGGGTCCTACTCACTTCAATTTAATCAACTAAAAACTCTTCGTCTGTTGTTGCGATGGAACGTGGACTACGGCCTGAAAGACTTGAGGTACTACCGACTGCGCCTGAAGCGGCACGTACTTTCAAACATTGGCTTTTCGTCTTCTCGCGATATAAGGATGCACTTGAAGGGAAGTAACACTTATCTCGGACTCTTGGCTAACTCTGTTTCTTCCGAAAACTTTGAGATTATATCTGAGTGTACTACTTACGACGGGGCCTTAACTGCCTTGAAGAATGCATTCATTCAGCCTGCCAATGAAGTAGTGGCTCGTCACAAGCTCGCTACTCGCAAACAACAAGGCACGGAGTCCATAGACGAATATGTACGGTCTTTACAGAAACTTAGCATAGATTGCAACTTCAAAATGTAACAGCTGACACTTATCGAGATGAGAATATTCGCGACTCATTCATCACTGGCATTTCTTCGCCTCGTATCCGAACTAGATTGCTAGAAAACAAAACCTTGACTCTTTCCTCGGCAGTGGATCAAGCTCGGGCCTTAGAGATTGCAATGAAAGATTCTCAAGCTTATGATTCTGCTACCCTGAAAGTCGCCTTATAGCTACGGTAGAAGCCGTTAGTGAGAATTGCCCTGATGACCCCCGGCAGACATCGAGAGAATCTGTTCAGGAAACCGAAACATGTGCTGCCGCTCCTCGCCGTAACCAGAAATGTTTCTTCTGTGGTAACTCTTCACGACACGATCGCTCGCAATGTCCCGATCGTGACGCAACTTGCTGCAAATGTAGAAAACGAGGTCATTTTTCAAAGGTTTGCAAGACCACAAAGGAGCCAGTCAGTGCGTCTGTTCACTCAGCAACCGTCGCTTGTGTGCCGTCTACTCTGAAGAATTCAATTGTTGACTTACATGTTAACAATTATCTCTTGAAGTGTCTCCTGGATACTGGGAGTTCCGAAAACTTCATATCTGAATACATCGCGCAAAACCTGAAATTGCCAATGCAGGACTATCAAGGAACCATATCTATGGCCTCAGTTAATCTCACAACTCCGATAAACAAATTCTGTGAAGTGGAATTAAAAATAAGGAAACGTTCCTCTGGCAATGTTCGACTTCTCCTACTTCCCGGATGCTGTACTGATGTTATCCTTGGCTTACCTTTCCTGGGTAAACACTCCTTTGTTAAAATTAATTTCGGGGGCTCTGAGCCTACTAGGAAATTTTCTCTCTAGCTACCTTAAAATTGATCCACCCGCGTATTCTCCAACCTTTCCCCGATTGTAAACCTATAATAACGAAGTCACGCAAGTTCAAAACGTCGGATACTGAATTTATACGCTCAGAAATTGCCGAATGCTCCAGGAAGATATCATAGAACTAGCGACTCTCCTTGGCGTGCACAGGTCCACGTGTTAACAACAGTAACAGCAAGAAAAGGTTAGTAGTCGACTACTCTGTAACCATAAATAAATTTACGCACCTAGACGCCTACCCGCTTCCAAATATAGAGGATTAGTCAACAAAATTTCTTCGTATAAAGTATTTAGCACTATAGACTTACGAAGTGCTTATCACTGTGTGCCACTGCATGCTGATGATAAAGCTTACACGGTCGCTTTCTCGCTTAACTGGTCTCTTCGCCTACTATTCAAAGTGGGTTCCTCAGTTTTCCCAGAAAATACGCCCCTTGATAGATGCCAAGTTTCCTCTCTCAAAGGAAGCTGTCGCCGCTATTGAAAAATTAAAATCTGCCATAATTGGATCAGTTAAAGCCAATATCGATGAAAATATGCCGTTCACCGTGGAAACGGACGCTTCCGATGCAGCAATCGGTGCCACCCTCAATCAAAATGGCCGGCCTGTAGCCTTCTTTTCTCGTTCGCTAATTTCTGTTGAGAAAAATCACTGCGCAGTAGAGAAGGAAGCGTACGCTATTGTAGAAGCTGTCAGGAAGTGGGACATTTTCTCTTAGGTAAACAATTCACACTCATAACAGATCAAAAATCTGTCTCATATATGTTTGATATTAAACACAAAGGCAAAATAAAGAACGAAAAGATAACTCGTTGGCGATTAGAACTCATGCCTTATAGTTATGAAGTTGTGCACCGACCGGGCTCTCTCAACACCGCAGCTGACGCTTTATCACGAGAGATTTGTGCTTCCACATCTCAAAGTGATCTATACGAACTTCACAAATCACTCTGCCATCCTGGGGTAACCAGGCTTGCACATTTTGTTCGAGTACGCAATCTTCCTTATTCTGTTGACGATATCAAACGTGTAATTTCTAGCTGCCACACTTGCCAAAGGTTGAAACCAAAATTTTATCGACCCCAAGAACACGAGTTGATTAGATCTATGCGACCTTTTGACCGTTTAAGCATCGACTTTAAATGTCCGCTGCCTTCTTCGTCTAGTAATAAATATCTGCTCATTGTAGTTGATGAATTTTCTCGTTTCCCCTTTGCCTTTCCTTGTCGGAACACTTCTTCCCCTACAGTGATATCCTGCCTAACTACTTTATTTTCGATTTTTGGGTTGCCAGGGTATGTACATTCGGACAGGGGAGCCTCATTTATGTCCGCAGACCTCAAATCCTTTTTACATCAACGAGGTGTCCCGACAAGTCGTTCGACTCCCTATCACCCTACTGGTAACGGCCAGTGCGAGCGCTACATCGGCCTTGTATGGAAGACAGTCACCTTGGCTTTAGAATCCAAAGGTCTGCCCATCCGCGCCTGGGAGTCCGTGCTGCCGGACGCTCTGCACTCTCTACGTTCGTTATTATGCACCTCAATCAATTGTACTCCTCACGAGCGTCTCTTTGCCTTTCCTCGAAAATCTACGTCTGGGATGAGTATGCCGACATGGCTTTCGTCTCCTGGGAAGGTATTGCTACGAAAATACGTCAGAAACAAAGACGATCCATTAGTTCAAGAAGGAGAGTTGTTAGAATCTAATCCCCAATATGCTCATATCCGTTTTCCCAGCGGTCGGGAAGATACGGTCGCTATTAAAGACCTTGCTCCTGCTGGCGATTCCCCTATCCGGACCGAGACGAGACCTGAAGTTCCGATGAAAACGTTGACGTTCCACAAAACTTAGATGTTGAGACTCAAGATCAAATTCTAGATGCACAGACGCCAGTAATAGACCAAGCTCCCATTCCCCAAAATCAAGATTCACCTACCAATCCTCCTCTGCGTCGCTCCTCCCGTATCAGACGACCAGTTGATCGATATGGTTACTCTTAGATTTAAGTTTAATTAGTTTAAGCTAGTATGTACATTTAGGTTAGAAAACCTGCGCCTTACATGTGATCGTTTCAGAATTTGAGGGGGAAGAATGTAATAATTTTTGGTCTTCATTAAATTCTGAACCGTGTTTTATTTGTGAAGTATAATCCAATACAGTTATACATGTATTTAATACTAGAGAGAATGTGTAATTTATCAAAACTAACGTATTCTATATCCTCTATGTTTTGCAGGTTTAAGTAATTTTCAGGTGAAAATTAATAAAATGATAAATATAAAAACATAATAAAAGTTTGATAAATAATAATGAATAAAAGAGCATCTTGATAAAATCATTGATAATAGTTCTTTGGTACGTATAAGTATTATTCTTTGGTATAGCGCTCTAACTTAATGATACTGATTGATTTACTAAAGTATTTCTTGGATGTACCTTTAATGCTAAGTTAACTCAATTCTTTGTATTTGTACTATTATTTATTTAATTAACGTAGTTCTTATGTTTTCCTTTTGCAGTTGTGTCAAAGATGTTAGCGGTATTTTTAGTTGATTAAAACCTAAGTTGAGCTGTTTTCATTTTGGGTCCTACTCACTTCAATTTAATCAACTAAAAACTCTTCGTCTGTTGTTGCGATGGAACGTGGACTACGGCCTGAAAGACTTGAGGTACTACCGACTGCGCCTGAAGCGGCACGTACTTTCAAACATTGGCTTTTCGTCTTCTCGCGATATAAGGATGCACTTGAAGGAAGTAGTAACACTTATCTCGGACTCTTGGCTAACTCTGTTTCTTCCGAAAACTTTGAGATTATATCTGAGTGTACTACTTACGACGGGGCCTTAACTGCCTTGAAGAATGCATTCATTCAGCCTGCCAATGAAGTAGTGGCTCGTCACAAGCTCGCTACTCGCAAACAACAAGGCACGGAGTCCATAGACGAATATGTACGGTCTTTACAGAAACTTAGCATAGATTGCAACTTCAAAAATGTAACAGCTGACACTTATCGAGATGAGAATATTCGCGACTCATTCATCACTGGCATTTCTTCGCCTCGTATCCGAACTAGATTGCTAGAAAACAAAACCTTGACTCTTTCCTCGGCAGTGGATCAAGCTCGGGCCTTAGAGATTGCAATGAAAGATTCTCAAGCTTATGATTCTGCTACCCCTGAAAGTCGCCTTATAGCTACGGTAGAAGCCGTTAGTGAGAATTGCCCTGATGACCCCCGGCAGACATCGAGAGAATCTGTTCAGGAAACCGAAACATGTGCTGCCGCTCCTCGCCGTAACCAGAAATGTTTCTTCTGTGGTAACTCTTCACGACACGATCGCTCGCAATGTCCCGCTCGTGACGCAACTTGCTGCAATTGTAGAAAACAAGGTCATTTTTCAAAGGTTTGCAAGTCCCCAAAGCAGCCAGTCATTGCGTCTGTTCACTCAGCAACCGTCGCTTGTGTGCCGTCTACTCTGAAGAATTCAATTGTTGACTTACATGTTAACAATTATCTCTTGAAGGGTCTCCTGGATACTGGGAGTTCCGAAAACTTCATATCTGAATACATCGCGCAAAACCTGAAATTGCCAATGCAGGACTATCAAGGAACCATATCTATGGTCTCAGTTAATCTCACAACTCCGATAAACAAATTCTGTGAAGTGGAATTAAAAATAAGGAAACGTTCCTCTGGCAATATTCGACTTCTCCTACTTGCCGGATGCTGTACTGATGTTATCCTTGGCTTACCTTTCCTGGGTAAACACTCCTTTGTTAAAATGAATTTCGGGGGCTCTGAGCCCTACTTGGAAATTTGCTCTCTAGCGACCTTAAAAATTGATCCACCCCGCGTATTCTCCAACCTTTCCCCGATTGTAAACCTATAATAACGAAGTCACGCAAGTTCAAAACGTCGGATACTGAATTTATACGCTCAGAAATTGACCGAATGCTCCAGGAAGATATCATAGAACCTAGCGACTCTCCTTGGCGTGCACAGGTCCACGTTGTTAACAACAGTAACAGCAAGAAAAGGTTAGTAGTCGACTACTCTGTAACCATAAATAAATTTACGCACCTAGACGCCTACCCGCTTCCAAATATAGAGGATTTAGTCAACAAAATTTCTTCGTATAAAGTATTTAGCACTATAGACTTACGAAGTGCTTATCACTGTGTGCCACTGCATGCTGATGATAAAGCTTACACGGTCGCTTTGTCGCTTAACTGGTCTCTTCGCCTACTATTCAAAGTGGGTTCCTCAGTTTTCCCAGAAAATACGCCCCTTGATAGATGCCAAGTTTCCTCTCTCAAAGGAAGCTGTCGCCGCTATTGAAAAATTAAAATCTGCCATAATTGGATCAGTTAAAGCCAATATCGATGAAAATATGCCGTTCACCGTGGAAACGGACGCTTCCGATGCAGCAATCGATGCCACCCTCAATCAAAATGGCCGGCCTGTAGCCTTCTTTTCTCGTTCGCTAATTTCTGTTGAGAAAAATCACTGCTCAGTAGAGAAGGAAGCGTACGCTATTGTAGAAGCTGTCAGGAAGTGGAGACATTTTCTCTTAGGTAAACAATTCACACTCATAACAGATCAAAAATCTGTCTCATATATGTTTGATATTAAACACAAAGGCAAAATAAAGAACGAAAAGATAACTCGTTGGCGATTAGAACTCATGCCTTATAGTTATGAAGTTGTGCACCGACCGGGCTCTCTCAACCCCGCAGCTGACGCTTTATCACGAGAGATTTGTGCTTCCACATCTCAAAGTGATCTATACGAACTTCACAAATCACTCTGCCGTCCTGGGGTAACCAGGCTTGCACATTTTGTTCGAGTACGCAATCTTCCTTATTCTGTTGACGATATCAAACGTGTAATTTCTAGCTGCCACACTTGCCAAAGGTTGAAACCAAAATTTTATCCACCCCAAGAACACGAGTTGATTAGATCTATGCGACCTTTTGACCGTTTAAGCATCGACTTTAAATGTCCGCTGCCTTCTTCGTCTAGTAATAAATATCTGCTCATTGTAGTTGATGAATTTTCTCGTTTCCACTTTGCCTTTCCTTTTCGGAACACTTCTTCCCCTACAGTGATATCCTGCCTAACTACTTTATTTTCGATTTTTGGGTTGCCAGGGTATGTACATTCGGACAGGGGAGCCTCATTTATGTCCGCAGACCTCAAATCCTTTTTACATCAACGAGGTGTCCCGACAAGTCGTTCGACTCCCTATCACCCTACTGGTAACGGCCAGTGCGAGCGCTACATCGGCCTTGTATGGAAGACAGTCACCTTGGCTTTAGAATCCAAAGGTCTGCCCATCCGCGCCTGGGAGTCCGTGCTGCCGGACGCTCTGCACTCTCTACGTTCGTTATTATGCACCTCAATCAATTGTACTCCTCACGAGCGTCTCTTTGCCTTTCCTCGAAAATCTACGTCTGGGATGAGTATGCCGACATGGCTTTCGTCTCCTGGGAAGGTATTGCTACGAAAATACGTCAGAAACAAAGACGATCCATTAGTTCAAGAAGGAGAGTTGTTAGAATCTAATCCCCAATATGCTCATATCCGTTTTCCCAGCGGTCGGGAAGATACGGTCGCTATTAAAGACCTTGCTCCTGCTGGCGATTCCCCTATCCGGACCGAGACGAGACCTGAAGTTCCGATTGAAAACGTTGACGTTCCACAAAACTTAGATGTTGAGACTCAAGATCAAATTCTAGATGCACAGACGCCAGTAATAGACCAAGCTCCCATTCCCCAAAATCAAGATTCACCTACCAATCCTCCTCTGCGTCGCTCCTCCCGTATCAGACGACCAGTTGATCGATATGGTTACTCTTAGATTTAAGTTTAATTAGTTTAAGCTAGTATGTACATTTAGGTTAGAAAACCTGCGCCTTACATGTGATCGTTTCAGAATTTGAGGGGGAAGAATGTAATAATTTTGGTCTTCCTTAAATTCTGAACCGTGTTTTATTTGTGAAGTATAATCCAATACAGTTATACATGTATTTAATACTAGAGAGAATGTGTAATTTATCAAAACTAACGTATTCTATATCCTCTATGTTTTGCAGGTTTAAGTAATTTTCAGGTGAAAATTAATAAAATGATAAATATAAAAACATAATAAAAGTTTGATAAATAATAATGAATAAAAGAGCATCTTGATAAAATCATTGATAATAGTTCTTTGGTACGTATAAGTATTATTCTTTGGTATAGCGCTCTAACTTAATGATACTGATTGATTTACTAAAGTATTTCTTGGATGTACCTTTAATGCTAAGATAACTCAATTCTTTGTATTTGTACTATTATTTATTTAATTAACGTAGTTCTTATGTTTTCCTTTTGCAGTTGTGTCAAAGATGTTAGCGGTATTTTTAGTTGATTAAAACCTAAGTTGAGCTGTTTTCATTTTGGGTCCTACTCACTTCAATCCCCATCCACCATTCGAAGTTTGGTCGAAATCGGTTCAGAAACGTAAAAGTTTTTTCTGCGAACTGACGGACAAACAGACAGACAGATTTTTGATGAATTATAGCAGTAATTATTATTTTATATATATATATATATATATATATATATATATATATATATATATATATAAAGAACGACGCTTGTGTAGAAGAGCGTTCCGCACAAGATGAAGACGGAGAACAAACAAATGAAAAATGAGGTACCACCCGGGAATCGAACCCGAGATCATCCGATTACCGGTCAAATACACTATCCACTACAGACTACACCATGGACCTCGATCAATCAGAAGTCGTAATTCTCCTACATACGAGCAGAAACCAATGCCCTGAGAGGGCACCTTCGCATGCCGTACATACAGTATATACATTTTAACTGCAAACAACACACAGTATAATTAATGTAAAGAAAGACGCTGGTGTAGAAGAGCGTCGTTCTGATTGATCGAGGTTTATGGTGTGGTGGATAGCATATCTGACCGGCAATCGGATGATCCCAGGTTCGATTCCCGGGTGGTACCTCATTTTTCATTTGTTCGTTCTCCTTCCTCATCTTGTGCGGAAGGCTCTTCTACACAAGCGTCGTTCTTTACATTAATTATACTTTGTGTTGTTTGCAGTTAAAATGTATATATGTACGGAATGCGAAGGTGTCCCCTCAGGGCTTTGGTTTCTGCTCGTATGTAGGAGAATTACGACTTCTGATTGATCGAGGTCCATGGTGTAGAATGTAGACTCTAGTGGATAGCATATTTGACCGGCAATCGGATGATCCCGGGTTCGATTCCCGGGTGGTACCTCATTTTTCACTTGTTCGTTCTCCCTCCTCATCTTGTGCTGAACGCTCTTCTACACAAGCGTCGTTCTTTACGTTAATTATACTGTGTGTTGTTTGCAGTTAAAATATATATATATATATATATATATATATATATATATATACATACTGTATATTAAATAACACAACGTTAGGTATATGTATAATATTTTTAATCTAAGGAGTGATATGACGAAAAATAAAAAACGATTTGAATAACTAAAATTTAATACCATCAGCCCAGCCCATGCAAGTGCTGGGCATAACAGCTAGTGTGTGTGTGTGTATATATATACATATATATATATATATATATATACCGTATTTTCCGGCGTATAACGCGCACCCTAATTTTGAAGAGAAAATTATTTTGAAGAGAAACTTTAGGAAAATAAAAATTTAGGAAAAATATACCTCCTCCCTCACTTCACATGTACAATTTTAACGAGTTAATTTTAACGCAGGGTGATTTTTGGAGTTTTTTTGGGGAAAAAAAGTGCGTGTTATACACCGGGAAATACGGTATATATATATATATATATATATATATATATATATGATGAATAAAACCACGAAGGAAAGGAAACACAAAATGGTGCTCAAGCGCTTTCGTCTAATGACATCCTCAGGAACACTGAAGTACATAAAAAGGTTAAGCCTATATATAGGTTACAGAAAGAAAAAAAGAAAAAATAAATAACATACACACACACACACATATATATATATATATATATACATACATATCTATATATACAAATACATACATACATACATACATACATACATATATATACAATAAACAGAGAAGTAAAAATAATAAAAAATTAAAAATTAAAACCTTAAAGGATTACCAGTGAGGCGTACAGATTTGTAAGGAAAAATATCGATTTTTAGCACAAGATCAAATGGATTATAAAAATACAAATTTATACTGGAACTCTGCCCGGGTTTTAACACACTGCTGCCTATGGTCAGGTTTCGATATATATAAAAAAAATAAAATGCAAATTAAAAGTTAATTGATTTTTAGCACAAGATCAAATGGATTATAAAAATACAAATTTATACTGGAACTCTGCCCGGGTTTTAACACACTGCTGCCTATGGTCAGGTTTCGATATATATAAAAAAATAAAATGCAAATTAAAAGTTAATTGATTTTAGACAAGATCAAATGGATTATACCAAAGATTTATACTGGAATCTGTTTAACGCCTTCTTAGCTAATCTGTTTTAAAGGAATTCAACATTAACAGGATCGAGTTGAAAAGACCTTTGCTTATGTTGAAGTTATTTGAAAGTTGGATAATGGCAGACTCAAGAATATTTCTATTAACAATGTTGCTTGAATGGAATAAAAGTGAAGCATTATTCCAATCAATACAGTGGGCTAACTCTGACAAATGGACAAAAAGGGCACTGGACAACTGTCCTGTTCTAACGGAATATTGATGCTGTTTTATACGTGTGTGCAAATCCTTTCCCGTCTGACCTATGTAAAAGGAATCATTGTTTACAACCAATTTTATAGATAATGCCTGAATTATTGGTAGGGCTATTTTTTACTATGATATTTTTCACAATATTGTTATATGAAAATACTACATTAATATCCAAAAGTTTAAGTACATTAGCAATGCCTAAAAAGCCGGGAAAAATGGAAGTACTAAAATATTTTTTGACAAAGTACGAGTGTTAATATTGACACGATAGAAAGTTCGTTTTGCCTTGTTGAGACAAGATTCCATAAACACAGATGGATAACACAAATCACTTCCAATACCGTTGATTTTTTCCAATTCGGCATCGATGTATTCCGGACTGGCGATCCTAAGGGCGCGGAGAAACATTGATGAAAATATGGCCTTCTTAGTGGGGGTATCATGTCCCGAGTAAAGTGTACGTAGGACAAATTGTTTGTCGTTTTCCGATAGATACTAAACTCGGGACATGATACCCCCACTAAGAAGGCCATATTTTCATCAATGTTTCTCCGCGCCCTTAGGATCGCCAGTCCGGAATACATCGATGCCGAATTGGAAAAAATCAACGGTATTGGAAGTGATTTGTGTTATCCATCTGCGTTTATGGAATCTTGTCTCAACAAGGCAAAACGAACTTTCTATCGTGTCAATATTAACACTCGTACTTTGTCAAAAAATATTTTAGTACTTCCATTTTTCCCGGGCTTTTTAGGCATTGCTAATGTACTTAAACTTTTGGATTTTAATGTAGTATTTTCAGATAACAATATTGTGAAAAATATCATAGTAAAAAATAGCCCTACCAATAATTCAGGCATTATCTATAAAATTGGTTGTAAACAATGTGATTCCTTTTACATAGGTCAGACGGGAAAGGATTTGCACACACGTATAAAACAGCATCATATTCCGTTAGAACAGGACAGTTGTCCAGTGCCCTTTTTGTCCATTTGTCAGAGTTAGCCCACTGTATTGATTGGAATAATGCTTCACTTTTATTCCATTCAAGCAACATTGTTAATAGAAATATTCTTGAGTCTGCCATTATCCAACTTTCAATAACTTCAACATAAGCAAAGGTCTTTTTTCAACTCGATCCTGTTATGTTGAATTCCTTTAAAACAGATTTAGATAAGAAGGGTAAAACATTAAATCTTTGGTAAACTTGTCTTCTCCTTTATTAACTTTTAATTTGCATTTTATTTTTTTATATATATCGAAACCTGACCATAGGCAGCAGTGTGTTAAAACCCGGGCAGAGTTCCAGTATAAATTTGTATTTTTATAATCCATTTGATCTTGTGCTAAAAATCGATATTTTTCCTTACAAATCTGTACGCCTCACTGGTAATCCTTTAAGGTTTTAATTTTTAATTTTTTATTATTTTTACTTCTCTGTTTATTGTATATATATGTATGTATGTATGTATGTATGTATTTGTATATATAGATATGTATATATGTATATATATATATATGTGTGTGTGTATGTATGTTATTTATTTTTTCTTTTTTTCTTTCTGTAACCTATATATAGGCTTAACCTTTTTATGTACTTCAGTGTTCCTGAGGATGTCATTAGACGAAAGCGCTTGAGCACCATTTTGTGTTTCCTTTCCTTCGTGGTTTTATTCATCATAAATATTTTTCACGTGTTACTTTCGTGAAATAATTTTCATATATATATATATATACACAGGGTGTTTCAGGAGGAAAGGTCAATACTTCGGGAGGTGATAGTATCGGTCATGGTGAGAAAAAAGTTCTTATGAACATGTGTCTAATTCTGAATGGTTACGGAGATAAAGCTGTTTGAATCTTCAAGTACAAAAGCATTGTTAATGGTAATTAAGAAAGAGAAACCAATTACTGTTTCTAACATTTAATGTTTAAACTTTGGCAGTTTGAATGGTATCGATTGGTATCGATTGGCTTATGTTACATGCTTACATTGCAGCTTACATGGTTCAAGGTTATAGGGGAGGGAAGGGAGAGGAAGAGCTGCGCGCGCATCAGATTCAAACAGCTCTATCTCCGTAACCATTCAGAATTAGACACATGTTCATATGAACTTTTCTTCTCACAATGACCAATACTATCGCCTCCCGAAGTATTGACCTTTCCTCCTGAAACACCCTGTATATATACTATATATATATATATATATATATATATATAATACAGTATAATATATATATATATATTCTCCGAGATATGTACCACTTTCACTAGGTACGAATCGGCGGTAAATTAAAAATAATATATATATATACTATATATATATATATATATTAGTGGTGGACCGGATGTCAGTTTTTCAACATCTGCGGATGCGGATTTTTTATTTCAATATCCGCGGATGCGGATATTTAGTTAATCTATCAATATAATATAGAATTATGAATATATGACATAATTTTTCAAATTTCGTGATATTACTGTTATGGCAGGCAATGCATAAGAATTAAAATTAATATTAATGTTTTAATTATGAAAAAAATATTAACTTTCTCAAGAGTTTCAGCCACAGAAAATTCAATGAAACAAGTTTCATTGAATTTTCTGTGTTACCAGGTATTTATATTATGAGGTTTATATATTTGTTTGTTCATTAATATATAATTAATACTTTATATGAAATGTGCATGACTAGGCCTTATAAGCTACTTTATAAGCTAATTTGATTGTAAATTGCATAATTTATTAGAGGTAATATCCGCATAGCATCCGCAGTCAGAAGTGCGGATGCGGATGTTAAAAATAACCGGATATCTGCATATGCGGATGCTAATGCGGATATCCGGTCCACCACTAATATATATATATATATATATATATATATATAATGGAAAAACTATATATGCTTACAACATGGTATTGTATGTGGTACCTTTTCTTCTTAATTAAATATAAATTATTAATTCACTGAATTAAATATCTACAAAATTGCCTCGGGATTGACGACATAGCCTATTGGGAATGAAAATAATTGCCATACATACATAGAACCCCATATGTAGGCATTAGGCCTGCATGACAACAAGAAAACCAAATTTATTATTTTGTATTGAAAATTCTCCATTGCTGACTCGTGAAAATTACTTCGAGAGGAGAGTCAACGAACTTTGAAGAATCAGCAGATTCCTAACGATTTATAATGGGGGCACTCTGAGCTGCTTATGCTACAGCGATGCTTTAAGCAAGGAAGATGTACTTTATCTTCCTATAAGTTCTGAGTGAAATCCTCATAATATAAAACCTAATAACTATAAAAAGGATAGGCCTATTCTTTCAGGTATTTAAATGTAGTGAATGCCTATAGCAAATAAACCGAAAGAGATCGACGCGCCCTACGAACAAAAGCGAGGCCCAACGAAATAATAAGGTGACATAATTTCTTTGTTTATCATTAGGCAGCGCAAATACCGAAAGCAAATAAACATAAAGAGGTCCTTTGAAGACCTACATATACATAATTCTCTAACGAAAAAACGTAGGGTTTTGTCGTTAACTCTCCACTCTCTGCTGGAAATTTCCTACGGATGAGAGGTAACAGGCAATCAATCCATAGCCCTATAATTTTTTCATATATATGTTACAGGGGATTTGTGTAACTTGGGATTTCATGTAAGGTTAAGTCGTGATATTTTAGTTAGTTTTAACGAAAATATCCAATCGTCAAGGGGGTACAGTTGACCTAACCGAGCATTCAGTTAACCGGACATTCAATAATTTTCCCGTAGGTTTAACGAAAATATTACGAATTAACCTTTCATGAAATCCCTAGTTACACAGATTCCCTGTAACATATACAGGGTGTTATAAACGTCACTGGGCAGTAGAAGACGTCTATGAATATTTGTAATAAAAGTAATAATATTTGTTTTTGTTTCTTTCCAGGTTGATCTGTTGACCATGTTATCGATGGAGGAGCGTATCTTCTTAATTGAGCACAGCATCTAAAAGAGCTCATTTCCAACATTCTTTATAGACATATACTGTACAATGGATCTTGTGAATCTGTATTACTTTTAATAAACGTCTTCTACTGCACAGTGATTTTAGACACAAAGGCAAAGGCAATACTGTTGGTACGTAAAACATAGGAGTTTATTAACCTTAATTAAACATGTTCAGTGTAATCGCCATTTTTTACTAACATAATATTTCACTTTTCACAAATGTTTGACATAATTTTTGTAAATAGCTTAGGTGGGATGTTGTTGATTACCTCCATATTCTCTGCAAAAGTTCCTCTGCATCTGTGTTACAGAATTTGTCGCATGAAACCGCTCAACGATCTTGATTTTTTTTGTTCCAGCTACAAACGCAGCATCACTCTTTGAAGGTTCAGCCATATTGTTCTATGTAAACTACAGTAGGTTCTTAAGGAGGTTTAGTCAAGACTTAGCTTTCCTTAAAGACTATAAGCTAGTAAGGATTTCTATGACCTTACAAGGCGATAATCTATTGGTAGCGATATCGTATTTTCCTAATTTCTACGAAATTACGAAAAGTTATTGATTTAAGTAGGAAACGGTGGAAGTACTGTTTTAATCTAAAATAATTATTAGTTATTAAGTGATGAAGCATTAAAAGTGTATAGATATATGTGGAATAAAAATTATGATCTGTTATCTTTCTGAAGAACAAACCACAATAATAAAATACACTTGTACATCCATTATAAATTAACAAGCAAATAAAAATAAAAACATTTTTGGGAGACACACACACACACACACACATATTTATTTTTATATATATATTTATGTATATATATATATATATATATATATATATATATATATATATATATGTGTGTGCGTGTGTGTGTGTGTGTGTGTATACACACGAGGTCTGTTCAAAAAGTATCTGGACAGGGTGTTTATTTTTAAAATAGGGCACGCTTGGAGTTGTGACTGTGCTAAACATGTCTCTGCATGTTGAGGCAAGTTGACTGATAGGGTTGCACTTCATTGTGTAGCATCAGTCCACTGTGGCGAGCCGATAAGGTCAAACGTGTTTTGTTTCGCGGCGATTTCTTCATGTTATTTGTTAATTTACTGTGAAGGTGTTGTGCACATGAATATGCTCCACAGGGACAAACATTCAACAAGGAATTTTACATTGAAGTTTTGAGACGTTTACGTGAAGCAGTTCGGAAGAAACGGCCGCAGAAGTGGGAGTCCAGAGACTGGATGCTTCATCACGATAACGCGCCATCTCACTCGTTGCAACTTGTCCAGCAATTTTTTTGCGGGATTTTGTGGAGGAGGGAATTAGTTTCCGCTCTCTTCCTGCCCTCGTAGCTAGCCACATATGGCTGGTCAAGGCCTTTGCACAAGAACCTCTCCTGCTGGTTCTTGAAATTATTTAGGTTGGTGTGCTGGAGGTTCCTCAGTCCTTTCGGCAATACACTGAAGAGTTTCCGACCTCATATTCTCAGTGTACTTTCCATTCTTGTTTTCATGAACCCCTGTCCTACCGCAGCCTGAGCAGTACAGAATCTGCTTCTTTTCTTATTCCAGTGTGTTTCTATTTCATTTCTAAGTTAGGAATACGACCCTTGAGTATATTCCACACGTACATTATTGTGTACCATTCGCGTCTTCTTTCCAGGGAGTAGTGTTTCAGGAATTGCAGGCGAAACCAATATTTTTCACCTTTCGTTTCCTCTATCGTAGACGTAAAAGTCCTTTGTAGGGCTTCTATGTTTACCATGTTTCGTTTTCTTTATGGGTTTGTAAATATTGAGCAGTATTGTGAAAGCTCCGCTAAATAAATCCCATTACTTTCCTGCCTGTTGCAATTTTAATACTATACCGATCTCTGAATTCTGCAGCCGATGACATTATTACTCCAAGATCCGAGACATGTAGGTTTGGTATTATCTGATTGGCTTGCCGAGTTTTGTACCCTTTATTCGCCTTTTTTTACCATATCTTATGAGCTACAATTTTCTTAATTGAACTTTATATTCTTTTCTTCTGCCCGCTTGAATAATGTTTCAATGTCATTTTCTAATTTTTCTATGTGACCTTCATTTGAAATTTCTTTGCCTATCTTTGTGTCATTCACGAAACACGATACGATACTGTCTTTAACATCTGCATCATTGTCTGCAATCATTATTATAAACAGCAAAGGAGCTAATGCTGTACCTTGTAGGATACAGAAAACGACTTCTGAAACTTTATATTTGACATTTGACTCCATTTATTACCACTCTTTGTGTTCTATGAGTCAGAAAATTAAACAGCTTTGACGAAGTTTTCCAGTAATTCCTGTATACTTAAGTTTGTATACTGTATACTTAAGTTTGAAGGCTTTAGCAAAATCACTATATAGGGGGGGCCAAAAGTCAACCGACAGTTATTCATTAATAGTTTACTTTCAACTGTCGGGTGACTTTTGGCCCCCCCTGTATATTACATCTATGTTTTGTCCTCGACACAATATTTTCAGTATTTTCTCCTGGTGGTCTGATAACTGTGATAGGTATGATCTTCCAGCTCTGAAGCCATGTTGGATCGGATTGAATAAATTTTTTTCTTTTAGGTAACAAGCAACTTTTCCTCTAATTACCCGTTCGAAGCACTTTATAAGGTGAGGAGTGAGAGCTACCGTCCAGTAGTTCTTAGGCATTGCTCTGTTACCTCCTTTGAGAAAGGGTGTAATGTTCGCGTTCTTTAATGGAAGCGGAATTTGTCCTGTATCAAGTGATTTTCTCCATAGTAAGTATAGAAGCATAGCAATACTCTCTTTACATTTCTTCAGGAATGTGACACTCTATGTCTCTGGCCCTGATTCTGAATTTTCTCGTATTTGTGATACAGCCTTAATTACGTCTCCTTCCAAGAACTCTAAATCTATTAATAAAATCTTGTCCGAGATTCTTCTTTGCTAATTTGTGTCCATATCAACGAATTCATCTGAATTTTCTACTTTTTCTTGGACTGAGGGCTGCTAAACACAGCTAAACTGTTCCTTAAACATTTCGATCTTTTAACGCACCAATACTCTCTTTACACTGCATTTTTCTTTTCGCAAACGTGTAGATTATTTTGGGTTATTTTTATGTGTTCAGCTATCTTTTTTTCTTCCTCGTTTGTCATGTGGATGAATGTTTGTTTTAGGTTAATTTCTATTTCGCATTGCTTTTTCTCTAGTTTGAGTCTCCTTGTTTCAGTTCTGCATCTGTGGCGATTTTATACAGTTTGTTTCCGTTGTCTAAATTATGTCCTGATTTTTCTTTCCAGTTTGCTACGGTATTTTTTTTTTACGTTTTTTAGGAACATGGTTCAGCAATATGAGTTTAGTTTCAGTTTCTGTTATCGATAATATTTCTTCTGTGGGGTCTTCTTTCTTTGAATATATATTAATCCTTCAAATATTCCATCTGACTCTCTGGGATGCGTTTTTGGTTCCTTGGTTGCTAACTTTAATTGTATATCGACTAGGTTGTGGTCAGAGAAATTTGTGTTCGTTACCTTTTTACTTATTATTATATCATTGTTATTTGTCAAAATTAAATCCGAAACGTTCTTTTCTAGTCGCTTCACGAATTTCTTGGGTAAGTTCAAAGAAGTGTTCCATAATATCTAATAGCATCATTGCTTAGGTTCTATACCAGTGGTTCCCAACCTTTTCACCACAAAGGACCCCTTTTATTTTAATTTTTTCCCACGGACCCCATGTTTTTGAAAGATTCCGTCTACCAAAGAAACTGTTTTTATTAACTAATAATTAACTCGTTTTCCCATTTTTCACTATCAAATAAAGGACATATAAGAGAGTATGCAATTAAAATAAAGCGTATTAAAAAAGTATTAATAATTCCAGCCAAGAGTAAGGAAACGAAATTTTAGCCTAAGCGCCCTTATCGTGGGTAAATGTACGATTTCCATTGGAGCCTCTCGAAATATTGAAAGCTCACGGACCCCCAGTACTACCTTCGCGGACTCCTAGGGGTCCGGGGACCCCAGGTTGGGAACCACTGTTCTATACTGTTACCATGAAACTTTTGAACATAAATAACTTTGTAATTTTCTTACATGTTAGGAATGGGAAGTTAAATTTCCCGCAAATTAAAATATTTGGTGGTGGAGTTTTGAATGATTTTAACGTGTGTTCCATTTCATTTGTAACAACTTGGAATTTAATTGCACTGCACGACAAAATTACAAACTTTTTCTGTCCTTTAAACGAAATGAAGTGATTTTTATGAATTTGGATGTGCTGAGTTCAAATCTGATGTCAGAATACCTATATCACCCACCGTTTTGAAGGGACGTGTAATAAAAGTCTTATATACAGATTAGAATATAGTATATTGAATATAATTATTACAAGATCAAAACAACATTTAAGATCTTTTTGCTGATGTTTTTCATTTGTACATACTCTCGGGAGTTTCCCTAATGAGAAACCAACAATATTCAGCCAACATACTGGAATTCCACCTTCCCTGGGGCCGCTTTTCCATATTGGCTATCTCCTGATGGAATCTTTCGCCGTGCTCGTCGCTAACGACGCCCAAATTGGTTGGAAAGAAATCTAAGTGAAAGTCAAGGAAATGCACCTTCAAGGACATATTACAACCCATAGATTTATAGCACCTTAATATCTCATTCATCACAGTAACATAATCGTCAGACCTGACTTTACAAAGGAACGCTTTTCCATAATGGCTATCTCCTGATGGAATCTTCCGCCGTGCTCGTCGCTAACGACGCCCATATTATTTAGAAAGAAATCTAAATGAGAGTCAAGGAAATGCACCTTCAAGGACATATTACAACCCATTGATTTATAGCACCTTAACATCTCATTCACCACAGTAACATAATTGTCAGGCCTGACTTTACAAAGGAAATGTGAACAAACCGATTTGAAGGGCACCCATGCTGCTTTTTCTACCTCATTTAATTTGCTGTCAAAATGGTATCCTTCATAACTTTCCTTATTTGTGGGCCAACAAAAATTCCTTCTCTGATTTTAGCTTCGCTTAACCTTGGAAATATATTCCTCAAATAAATAAACGCCTCACTGTTCTTGTTCATAGCTTTCACAAAATTTTTCATGAAGCCCATTTTAATAGGAAGTGGTGGCAATAACACTTTTTTTGGATCTACTAAAGGCTCATTGGAAATATTTGTCTGTCCTGGAACAAAACTCATCCTGGCAGGCCAATCTTTACAGACAAAATGGAGGTCTCTAGCGCGACTGTCCCACTCGCATAAAAAAGCAGCAATATTTTGTGCACCCTTAATTGATCTAAGTTAATGGATCTAAGTAAAATACACATATTCTCATGTTTCTTTTATGTGGATCGCATATGCAGTTGGGACAGAAGGATAAGTATTTCCGTTGTGTAGAAGCACTGCCTTCAAACTTAATTTGGAGGAATCAATGAAGAGAAACATTCCTCTGGTTTGTGTTGATGCCCCAAAGATTCCATTAAATTGTCTACATCATTACAAAACACAATACCATCACTTGTAGAAAAAAGGTAATGAAATCATTCTGACGCTTTCTACATGAAGTTATATTGGTGCCCTTTTCTAAAAGAGCCCAACCTTGCAGCCTAGATCCTAGAAGTTCAGCCTGATTTTTCGAAAGATTCAAATCCCTCACGAGATCATTTAGTTCTGTCTGTGTAATAAGGTGAGGTGACGATGATGTGGATGGTAGAATTTCTGGATCTGCAAGTCCACTGGCTGGTGGTGGTTCAATTTCAATTTCAGAGTGGCAATATTCCTCGTCCAAAGCCAAATCTTTTGGTGGCTTAGAAACTGGCAGGATTTCATCGTGAGGAACTGGTCGCATAGCTGATGGCAGGTTTGGGTATCGTATTACATGTTTGAATTTCGAAGAGAAACCTCGTATATTTGTTAAACAAAAGTAGCAGTCACTAACATGATCTTTTGGCTCTCTCCAGACCATAAGGACAGCAAACGGCACTGGTGGACGTGAACCTTGTAACCACGCTCTTAAGATCATTGCACACGAATTGCAACATATGTGGAGATCCCAGCTTCTGTCCTGATCACCCACTTTGCATCCAAAATATAATTCATATGCCTTTTTAACCAGAGGGGTAAATGTTTGTTTTGGGGATTTCAATGTTAGTTCGCCACACACATAACAACAAAATAAATCGGCACTGTTTACACATTTTCTAGACATTATTGAAGTTAAAACGCGAAAGCAATGAATGTTTTCGACAAACAAAGTTAATAAACACAGTAGATCCAGCAGAAAAGTACCTTAACACCAAACATCAACAGAGCACCTGAAACAATGAAAGAAAATAACAATTTCCACTTGGCAGCCACTGTGAAATCATCTGACCACCTTTAGACCAATCACAGAACAACACAACATTTAGAATAACCAATCAGTGAGCAACACGTGTCACAATAATGATCAATAGCCGTAGGGTTGTTCCTTTGCTTAGCAGGCGTTTGATATAATTTGGATAATTTTTGTGGAACATTAACGTAGTTTTCTGGAAAAATGGTGGGTGTTAGAGAAACAATAATAACATATTTGTAATCAGCGAATCAAAATAGCCTACATATAAATCAGCAGAATTTGTGCAAAGGACAGAAATTGTGTTGTGCAGTGTTATAGTGGTGTTTGGAGGTTAGAATTTCGACTTTGTTGTTTGATTTGCTTACCTTCACTTTACATGTGAATGTGTTTTTCATGTAAATGCAACAGCCTCCTTTTCTAGCAAATCTATCCATTGTGAATATGTTGTAGCTTTGTTTGCTATTTCAGTGTATTCGATGAAGTTTTTACAGCCTTTTTCGCATTTATGCAAGTGTGTTTCTTTTAGGCATAATGTATGACATTTGTATTTGCTTCTGGAGCTAAATTCTGCAGATATTGTAATTTGCAGTCTGCATGGTAAGTGTGCAGTTCATGTACAGAGTGGTACAAAAGCTCCTATCTATTTTACTGAAATACTTATATTTCTATTGTATTTTCTACAGGACATAAATGATGATGGATGTACAAGAATGTGTGATGGTAGTAACGCTACGTATCCAAGGAAAGAAGTACAAAGAAATTTGAGAAAAATTCGAAAGAAGATTTCACAAGCCAGGACCCATATAAAAAGCAATTCGCGAGCTGGCCAATATATTTAAAAGAACAGGATCTGTTCATGACGAGGCAAGATCTGGACGTCCAGGTACCTCTCAAGAAAATGTCGAATTGGTAAGAAATGCCTTTGAAACAAATCCTAGAATGTCAACTTGCACAACATCCCGTAAACTGAGCATACCAAAAACGACTGTTGTAAGGATTTTAAAATCAACATTAAAAAAGAAAAGTTACCATATTCAAGTTCTACATGAGTTACACGAAGAGGATTATCGAAGACGAGCCACCATGTGCACAGAATTGATTGAAAAAATTCATACGGAAAACTTATTAAACCACATTCCCTTCAGCGATGAGGCGACACTCTACACATGCGGAAAGGTTAATTGACATAATTGCCATATCTGGGCTAGTGAAAAACCAACAGTGTTCTACGAATGGGAGAGAGATTCTTCCAAAGTTAATGTCTAGTTGGGTATGATACGATCGAAGATTTACGGACCTTTTATCTTTACAGAAGCTACGGTAACAGGGCCAATTTATCTTCACATGCTTCACCAGTTTCTTGAACCCCAGCTTCGTTCAGATGGCATTCTCGACATGGCATTCAGATGGCATTGTCTTTTAACAAGATGGAGCTCCATGTATTATGCAAACATCGTTTGGGCGTACCTTGATCACGCTCTCCGCATTTAACACCATTAGACTTGTTCGCGTGGGCTTTATAAAGTCTGAGGTTTACAAAACAAGAGTTACAGACCTGCAGGATCTGTGAACCCGTATTGTCGCGACAGTGACTAAAATAACCCCAGACATGCTTGAGAATATGTTCCGCAATGCAGTGAACAGATTTCAGATTTGCAGAGACACTGATGGTACTGACGTCGAATCTTAGACCTAAGTTTGATAAATAAATATACATCTAATTATGTTATTACAATTTTATCCTAAAATACCATTATTTCAGCAAAATAGATAGGGACTTTTAACCACCCTGTATAATAAAGTTACAGGGTTAAAACTTTTGGCGCTCTGTTTACCTGGATAATGGAAGTTTTCTAGTCGATTTTTTTTCGTGTTATTGATTATTAGTTTAGTGTTATGGTTGGGTCTTTAGGAATACTGGGACACGGCATTTCGTACTATTGTGGTTCGTGAGTTAACGGTGGGTGGTGCTGGACGGAAGGGTGGTGTATGTATTGCTGGGGTACATATGTTTCCGGAGTTCGGTCTTTTCTCATTAAAAGGGTGTCGTTTTTTCTTTCTCACTTTTAAAAAATGTACTTATTTGGCCCAGTTATTACTTTTATTTGGTGTTTGAGCTGTTATTTCTCTTCCCCTTTTTTGAATACTTTTAATGTGAAAATATGTGCACTCTGTGTTTAGACATTTTTACTCCCTAACTGATTGTTTGCATATCGAAGGATGGAAATTGTAACAGTTAGCTCCGTACCTGCAACTTCCAATCCTCATCATGTAGAAATATCTTTTAGGATGATTATATATGCATCCAGAACTATACTTACACGAACCTGTTTTGTAATATTTTCATATTGTCCATTTTTTAGGTTCCTCTTGATGGCTGTGTATTCAATTTCTTTCTTTTGTTTTAGCACTCCTTCTTCTCTACTCAGTGGTTTTTTATCCTTTGGTGTGATTTCGGTTTTATTCATGATTTTTTTATTTTGTGCAGGAGGTATTTCTTCGAATGAGGTTACTTCTGCACCTCCCTCTAGTTAGTTCCATTCGGTGTCCTGAGTCTCATTTTTATTTGTGCCGGCGTTCTCTGTCCTTGTTTTAATTGTTTTAACTGCAACATTGTCCATTCCGTTTGTACTATTTGTCTGTAGTTTTCCATGCACTTGACGCAACGAAGCCATAAAAGTCAATAACTTTGTTATTTGTTATTTTCTTGTCTTTCTTTTCTGAATTTGTAATTGTAATGCTGAAGTTTATTGCACAGAATATATTTTAAGCCAGTATTCTGGTCTACTTCATTTATGCAGTCGCAGAACTGGCACGCAGCGCATTCCATTAAACATAATCTATCTCTATTCAATTTTCTGAATTTACATTTTTTCGTATTTATGCTGTAGTTTTGGTCTTTCCTTTCCGCTTTTCTACTGTCGTCCACGAAATTTGATCCGAATTTTACGACCTTTACTCCTCTTCGTGTGCACAGAAACCTCAGTGAAGCTCTATATTCCGTTTAAATTATTTTCAATTTGTTATTTTCCTTTGTTCACACTGTATAGCACCAGCTTCACTTTCACGTATTCACTCATACTTCATACACACACTGGTATAGGTAGAATTAACCACCGAATTGATACTCACTAGTTATTTTGATGTTAGCACAGATCGGGAAACAAAGCGTTAATCCCTCTACTGTATGAAGGAAGCTTAACTCAATAGGTATTAAAGGATGTGTTGCAGCAAAAAAAAAAGCCACTTTTAAGGAATGGAAATAAAGAGAAGAAAAGAAAGTATGCTTTGGCACAAAATTATTGGACATTTGAGACCGACTGAGTTAAGCTTTGAATTGAATTGAATAACCTTTATTAATAATAAAATAAATACAGTAGTCTTTTTACAATTTACAATTTTTACAATGACATGAATAATTGTGAAGCGGGACTATTTATTTTTATTTAATCTGGCCCTTAAGCTTTAGGTTTTACTGGGCTCTTATTAAAAATAAGCAGCTAGTTGTTATTAATTAATAATAATAAATAAATAAATAAGTAAATAAGTATTATTAATAGTTAAAACCTGTATTACAATATTAAACAATATTAATGGACAATATTAAACATTATTAGTAGACATTAATCCAAGATTTTTGTTAGTATCCCATTATTAATCGGGATTTCAACTTGGTTTTAAACAAATTTACATTCGCAATATTTTTTATATCGGCATGCAAGTCATTCCATAGTTTCAATCCAATGAAAATGGGTAGTTTTTGAGATGAAGACAATCTAAATTGAGGTACAACAAGCTTTGATCTATTCCTAGTCTGATACGAGTGGATTTCTCGATGAGTTACAAAATATCTATTTACCCATTGTAAATTAATGATTTTGTTCTTACACTTGTAAATAAAAATAAAATGTGCCAGTTTGGTTATATCCTTGAGCTTTAGTAGGTTTAGCTCTTTAAATAATGCACTAGAGTGATCATTAGAGTGATTATTGCTCGTTTTTGGATGACAAAGATACCATTTAATGCGTTGTTATATAAGGAAGAACAAGAGTATGATAAAAAGTCAATAAAACTTGTTTAGGGACTACATTTCTCAGTTTAAACATTATAGCAACGCTCCTTGAAATCTTTTTCGCGATATAATTTGCATGATCACTCCATTGCAAATTCTTATCTAGCATTACACCAAGAAATTTTGTTACAGTACACTGCTTTAGCTTCCTTCGTATAGTAGAGGGATCAACTGAAACATCTGTTGTTTTTTCAAGATCTGCTGCAAGTGAAGCTGCAAGTATATATATATATATATATATATATATATACAAGGTGAGCCAAATAAAAGCTGCACCCAAGAAAATATTTTATATTTCTTTTTATGTGTAAAATTTTCTTGGGGCTGCTTTTATGTGGCTTACCCTGTAGAATTCCCAGTTAGTTTTCTTGGGCATCAATATCCACTGAACCAGTAATAGTTTTAAAAATTCCCTTTATTGTAAGAAAACTTTACAGCGGTCAAGGCACACATTTTTTAAGTGATGTTCCTTTTGGCTTTAAAGTTAATTCCATTTAAACCCTTATTAACTTTGCGTTCAAGGCTTGCTCTGATTATCTTCTTTTCATTGTGAGATGTGTTTTTAAAGAATTGATTATTTTAACTTTAATTCTTGTCCAAACTATTTGAAGCTATTTAAATTATCATTTTTAAACCCCAACTCCACGTTCCTACTGTTCAAAAAGATAGATAAATATCGATGCCCTTTATGGCTACATCAACCAAATGATCGAAAAAGACCTAAAACGCTTGCTCGCTCAGTTTTATCCACAAATTGATGTTAAATTTATATTTTTCAGTAATTTCAGCATAGGCTCTTTTTTAAAATCTAACGAAGGGTTGCCCAATGTTCTCTTCTCCAACTTAGCTCACTCTTTTAATTGTAGTCGTAACGCCACATATGTTGGCAGCTCCGTTCACCAAATTAAATGTACGGGTCGATGAGGATCGTGGCATTAGCAATCGCACTTCTTTACCACTAAGTAGACCAGCCAAATCCTCAATCTATGAACACTGAGAAAGTACTGTAACAACCATCCAATTAATAACAATTTCTCAGTTTTAACTACTTTACAAAATGAAACAGTCCGAAGAATTATGGTGTCCATATATAGTATATATACCGGGTGTCCGAGAATTACCTGTACAATTTTTGGCTGTTATTAAAAGTCAACCATGAAGTGTAGAAATTCCAGTGTTGTCCCATTTTACAGAGAATCTCATTAAGTTTTTTCTGATACCACGTTTTGACAAGTTTTTTAGAAATGTACGCGGGTGACAGACATTGATGATTTAAAAACAAGAATCACAGCTGCTATTGAGCGAATTGATGTGGATATGCTGCAGCGTACATGGCAACATTTGGAGTATCGATTGGATGTTTTGCGAATCACTAATGGTGCACATATCGAATGTTTGTAACAACGTTACTTTAATAAAAGAAACTTTTGAAAATACAGATTCTAAATAATCTTGTTTAAGAATTTTACGTGTGTTATCAAGAATTTTATTAAAAGATGAAATTGTACAGATAATGTTCGGACACACTGGAATTTCTAAAAAACTTGTCACAACTTGGTATCAGAAAAAACTTAACGAGATTCTCTGTAAAATGGGACAACACTGGAATTTCTACACTTCATGGTTGACTTTTAATAACAGCCAAAAATTGTACAGATAATTCTAGGACACCCTGTATATATACATACAGGGTGTTTCAGGAGCAACGGTCAATACTTCGGGAGGTGATAGTATCGGTCATTGTGAGAAAACAAGTTCATATGAACATGTGTCTAATTCTGAATGGTTACGGAGATAGAGCTGTTTGAATCTGATGCGCGCGCAGCTCTTCCTCCCGCCGCGGTGGTCCAATTCAATGGCCACCAAGGTCTCCAGACCTCTCTCTGTTAGATTATTGTTTGTGAGGGTGGATGAAAAGTCAAGTTTACAAAAGAAAGGTGGATACACGAGACGAATTGCTCGCGCGCATTTTGGATGCTGCTGCCCGCATAAAGGAACGTCAAGATCAGCTCAGACGAACAACAAGCGATCTTCGCACACGAGTTGCAAAGTGCATTGAGGTTGACGGTGGGATTTTCGAAAACGTATTGTAAACTGTAACAAATTTGTCATTTCTATATCTGATACCATTCAAAATGCCAATGTTTAAACATTAAATGTTAGAAACAGTAATTGGTTTCTCTTTCTTGATTACCATTAACAATGCTTTTGTATTTGTAGATTCAAACAGCTCTATCTCCGTAACCATTCAGAATTAGACACATGTTAATATGAACTTTTTTTTCTCACAATGACCGATACTATCACCTCCCGAAGTATTGACCTTTCCTCCTGAAACACCCTGTATATGGGATTGAACTCAGAATAGTCCCCTGAGGATTTTTCATGATAGACACAGACCGTGTATGGAACAAGGAACTCTTCTGGGAAAATTAAATCCATTATCGTCCGAATAAGTAATGGTAAATGACAAACACTATAGTTTTTTCTTTTTCATGATGTTAGCCCGACTTGGGCAATGGGTCACTCGCATAGAGGCCCCAAAAATATAGCTTCCCTCACCAGCTATCTACAAAGAAAATAGGATCCAGCTTTGGGACAGGATCTAGGGGTACAGCTACACCAAGCCTACGATATCCAGAACCTCAATATAAGCAAAAGACTCCTTATGTGCCTTGAAAAGTGGACGCTCAATTTTGCCAGTTGAGTTTTAAGTTTTGTTTTTTTGGCTAAAAATAGTAAGTTACCCCTGTTTCTTTGATGTATTCAATCTGACGCAAATGCAACGAGTCTTTTGCTTATATTGAGGTTCTGGATATAGTAGGCTAGGTGTAACTGTATCCATAGATCCTGTCCCAAAGCTGGATCCTCTCTGCTTTGCAGATAGTTGGCGAGGGAAACTATATTTCTGGGGTCTCTTTACGAGTGACCCGTTGCCCACGTCGGGCTAACATCATGAAAAAGAAAAACCTATAGTGTTTGTCATTTACCCTTACTTATTCGGACTATAGTGGATTTAATTTTCCCAGAAGAGTTCCTTGTTCCATGCATGGTCTGTGTATCATATATACAGTGGCGTGGTGGGACTCTCATCGCTAATAGGGCCAGAGAGCATTTTGGCGCCCTCTCGAAATGATTCGAATTTTTTAATTTTAGCATTTTTTGACCGTTTTGAGACTGAGACATATTTGTTTACATTTTTCGTTTTAAACGTTATAAACAGGACCAAACTGTTAGATTTTTTCGGTTAATAAATTTATAGAAATATAGGTTGTTTGTAGGCAGAAAATATTATTATTACAAACTTCTTGCAACAATAGAAAGCACAAAACGTTTTAAAACAATATAAAGCACAGCACATGTGTGTCAAGCATGTGAAAATAAGTACTTAACGTCTCTACTACATAATTAGGGCTTTCAAGAGAAATTTAGATGATTGACCAAATCGAACAATTAGCCGGTCTGTGTCTAGTTTCTTTGCTATATTTCGTTCGACTGACATCAGTATTGTACCCAGCAGCATCTCCTGCGACATGGAATTCCTTATCCGCGTTTTGATTCGCTTCAATGCTGAAAAGGATCTCTCAGCCGTTGTTGATGTAGCGGGATTGCCACTAATATGCCATATTAGGGTGTGTCAATTTGGGAGGTGAAAATTAATTTTTGCCAATTCCTTCACTGAGGGGTTTTAAAAATATGTTTTTGGATGTGAAATTCAAATCTGCTATTATTTTTGTGATTGCTTAACACTTAGCTTGGTAAATCTACGTTTGATTAAAAAGCACATAAATTGCTCTCGGAAAACATTTATTAATTTTAGCTTCTCAAAATGTCAGGTAATGCTATAAAAATTTTAGTTTCTCTGCATAAAACATATCCTAGTAATCATAAAACATATCCTTGTAATCATAAAACAACATTAGAAAGTAATGACATCAGTAAAAAAAAATATTTAAACAAGTTTCATCAAGTCTTGCTTTGATTCGTTCTTGGACATCAGCCGCCGACTTGCTTCTTGGCCTCTGATATAGCCCTCACGTTTCTCATGTGTATACACCCTGCCTGCTGCCTCTGTGACTTGTTTCACACACCTCTCTATTGACTGAGCATGACAGGGCCACTGTGGAACTTGCATAGGCTTGTCAAAGAACTTCTTTACTTCCGCTGTAGTCAGTTTACATGTCAAAGGAGGTTCAAATACCCCGTCAGACCAGTCTGTCAGCTCCAACATGGAAGAAGCACTGGGGTTGATGGAAGGTGTCTTCCTGGGACGTACAGAAAGATCTCCAAGTGTGTCATCATCTCCACCCCTCATGTCAACAATCTTTTGGACACCAGCTCTCCTCTCCTCACTGTCATCTGAGCACAAGAGTGTCTGGATTATCATTTCGCTGAATGCATACCATGCTGAGCGCTTGATGGTTGGCAAAACAGCATCCACTACAGCCTTCTTTTGCAGCCTAACTAGCCGCAGCTGAAACAAGATGTGGCGTGGGCCTTCCACCCAAGAGTGTTTTACTTTGATGTTGAACCAACAGGGGTAGTACACACCAACAATGTATTCCACTATCAGTCTTAAGTTGTTGAGGGTTTTGCCTTTAAGGCCATGTTTTGAAACCCATATGCGACAAAGCCTGTTTGCTGTTGTCAACCACCTTGAATGGCTCACTGGACCAATTTCAAGAAGGGTCAGATCTGTGAGAAGTTCTCCTGTCCTTATGACCTGTGTGATCCTATACCCGTACGCTTGATCAGTAGAGAGATCCTTTACGACATTGTCACTCAGTGAAGTAAGAGGCTCTCCAATTGAGAGTTTGGTGAATGAAGGATCAATTTCAAGTTCGGTTGCAGTGTCTAGCATCTTGCCAATGTTACCTGTCCACTTGTTGTTAGACAAGGTCTTCCCATCCAGTGCTGTGATCAAGTGTCGCAGGGGTAACTCGTTAGTGTGGAGGGCACAAACCAACCAGATCAGCTTACGGCAAAGCTTGACCTCTACTCAATGCATGGAACCACCCTCCCAGCCAGTGTTAACATTTGTAGAATCACCTCCAATGGCCTGCAGGCTTTTATCAATGCCCTTCTTCTTCATGAAATCTACAAGATTATCAGCAATAACTTCAGCAGGTTTTTTTCTCGTTGAGCCTTTCTCAGGAGTGAAGTGGTAGAGATATCTTCCACTTGGCTCACTGCACACAGAATAATGCTCTTCTTTGATGATGCTGGGGAACTGACGATCTGAATTGTCTGCTTTCAGCATAACTTTAGTTGTATCTTGACGGCCGTCAAAGAAGATGCAGTCAATTTCACCCTTCTTACAAAGATCATCAAATTCCTGATCCAGGGATCTCATAACTTTTTCTTGGGTCCTCTTGACTTTATTGTGATCAACTACAAGTCTCTTGTCTTCTTCACTGATCAAGCCAGCATCCATAAAGGCAGCAGTGGTGATGGCAGCTGTGGCACGCAGGCCAACACCATATCTGATGCTATGCATAGCAACATTAGGTATTTCTAATGTGTTGTACTCTGGCTTTTTATTGGAAGTTGAAGACGTGCTTGGTATTTCTAATGTCACTTCATAACTTCCATCCTTTCCATCTTGAGCATCAGCTATTTGTTCTTCATTTTCATCATCAGAGAAAATTATTTCATTTGATGGCATTGAAACATCCTGCTTACTTGTCTGCTTATATTCAGCAAGCCTTCTTCTTTCGTCTTCTTGCCGCTTCTGCTTTTTGACTTGTCTGTTGTGCTCAGGTTGATCTGGCAAACCAATCTGATGTGGTCCAATAGAACCAGACTTGTCTCTCTGACCTTTAATGAAAGCAAGTTCCTTCACAGGGATCTTCATCTCCCTAGGGCATGTACAGTTAATGTGAGTTTCGTTTTTGCAACCAGCATCTGCAAGGCAGCCAAATTCAGAGCAGAGAACAATTTTACACTTGCAACTGAGGATGTCAAAAAGCTTGTCAAATTTTGCAATGAAAGCCTCTTTGACATGTAGCTTTCCTCTCCCAAGAGATATGTTTTTGGCCTGATCCCAGCTCTCTTGGATCTTGTTTAAGATTGTGACTCGTGAATTTACAACGGGGGCTACAAAAGAACTGTTTGCTCGTTCCCACTTTTCAAGCACTTTAGGGTAAATGTCCTTTGCAAGACTGGCTGCTGGGTAGTTTCTCACATCCTCACCACTTTGTTCTCTTAGCAGTAGCCCATATTTCAGAACGTCTCGCAGAGTTGGGAGTTCAGAGGGCAACAACTCTCTAACAGTTCCAATTAGGTTGCTCATATGTGTGAATGTCCCCAGTCTTGTCCTCCTTTTAGAAGCCATTGCAGGTCAATTCCCACTGGTTAGGATGGTAGCACTGACGGACAAGTAATCTTCAGCACACTGATGAATATGTTTCAACCTGTGAAATAAGCAAAAACAGCAGTGCATTATATATACAGCATATATAATTATTAATATAATAATTATTATATAATTCCACAAAAAAGTAAAAAAAGTCACTATTTTTATGTAGCTTCTTACCAAGCAAAACTAAATTATATTAAATTAACAAAAATATCTTTAGAATTCCTAAGTCATGCTGCAACTTTTTAGCACCCCTCATATTTGGAATTTGAAAGTTGAAAAATTCGACACACCCTAATGCCATATGCTTTTGAAAGAGTTGGATAGGCTTCAGTAAGACCCGTATCATGATTGAGTACAGTGTAGGCGCTGTAAATCGTTTTTGTGTTCGATAATAAAGGGAATACTGAACTGAAGCTATAGAGCTCCAAGGCACATTCGTGACTATTGATGCTGTAATTACCGCAAAATTCATCGATCTCATTCTCCAATGTAGAAATTTGAGAACCAATGTTAGAGAAATTTGTTGGACAAAATTTTTATGTTGATTTTAGTACACCTCGATTTGCAGAAAATCGATCGTTCATTGCCGAGTTAATTTTGTCTAGAACAGTATAAAATGTTTCACGTGTCCATTTTGCCTGACTATTTTCAGTGATTTTAGTATCATTTTCATTGATCTGTCTCTTCTTTTTACGTGCACGTATGACTGGCCACTGTGCTTTATCGTCGATTTCTTCGACAGCAGCAATAACAGTAGCTGGGTCATCGCGAATCTTCTGTAGCTGCTGCATCGAAGCTGAGACCATATCAAGTGCTCTGACAACATCCACATTGACTGTCTGTAGATAGCGACTGAGTGGGCCTGTTATCATGAATATTTTATGAAACAGGCAAGCTGTTGCCAGGTATGCTCGACTCTGAACAATGTGAAGTAGACCAGCTGATTCCGAACGCTGTTTCTGACTAAACTCTTGAGATGTGGTGATCTCATTCAAGGTTTCACATATCGATGTGTATCTAGATATGAATACATCTAAAGAAAATTCACGAGCCGTCCAGCGTACTGTGTTCAGTCTCTTCAGTGTTTTAACTTCCAAACCTGATTCCTTTTGTGTATCTTCAAAAAGTGAGTGTATGCGATTAGACTGTGTAAACATAACATATAATGTCTCCAATGTTCCAAAAAAGAGTAACAGCATCAACAGACGCTGACGAAACATCTGAAAGTACCAAATTGAGGATGTGTGCATTGCAGTGAACATATATAATTTGCTCACCGATATCGCGTCTGATTAGCACCTGTAATCCGCCATAGCACCCACTCACGTTCGCAGCACCATCATATGACTGGGAAACAAGAGTCTCATAACAGTCAACATTACGGTCAGAAAAAGCAGACTTTACTAAACTCAGACGCATTTCTGATGTAGTTTTTGAAGCATGTTGTAGGCACAGCAAGTGCTCACAAACACCACCATCCACAGCAACACGAACACAAATACTAACGTGTTCTTGATGTTATACATCAGGAGATGTCAATAATGATGGACCATGCAACAGCTTTTTTTATTTTCTTTAAAATTTAGATTATTTCTTCTCCAATTATATCAATTATCTTCCTTTGAGTATCCTTTGTTTTCTGTTGTTCTGTGCAATTTTGAAGAAATTCATAGTCTCCAATTTTTTTTAGGAATTTTCTAAAATAGAAAGTGTGTCTTTTGAAAAATGGATTTGAAAATTGTTTTACTTTATGAATGGTTATCGGTCCCCCAAATTTTAAATCATAGCCAAAGATTATGATTAAAAATTTATATTACTAATTTTCGTAATATGTAGCAGTCATATTACTATTATTGTTGGTTTTATAATTTTAAAATTTTAAAAATTCTAAAATCTGGCCCCTGGTGCGGCGCCCTCTGAACCTCTGTTATGGCGCCCTTTGGCTAATCGTCGCTGGTCGGGCCAAATCCGTTTGGCCCATATGGCCACCACGCCACTGCATATATATATATATATATATATATATATATATATATATATATATATATATATAATCGTAGAGAAAGGAGTGTTGGGGACAAACATGTAAGGATAAAAAGGATGATCAACTCCCATGTAGAGATGGAACCCGGTTTTAAAAAACAGGTTTTTAACCGGGATGAAAATTTTTAATCATCACCGAAACCGACGATAAGAACCGGTTTTCACATTTTTGCGCAACTCTCCGATCACTTTCGTCCATTTTCTATGAAACAAACGTTTCCAAACGTGTAAAAACATAGTAATTACGTTTTGCATCGTTTCGTATCGTTTTTTGTTTGTTTATAAGTGTAAATAATTGATGCTTCAGTCTTGAATGTTATGTGGATGATTGCACATTGATCAGTTAAGATTCTAAGATTCAATACTCCATCATGTCAAAGAAATCAAATGCTTGGTATCATTTCACTCGTAAGAATAAAGAAGCAGAGTGTATGACATGTCACAAAGTTTTAAAGTGTTGTGGAGGTTCTACTTCAAGTTTATCATCCCACATGAAAAATATTCACTGCATAAACATCGACCAGATTAATCAGCCATTGAAGAAACAAAGAACAGTGGAAGAGTTTGTGCAAAAAAGGTCCATAGAAGAGGAAATTTCGAAACTTGCGTCTGTAGATGGACTGAGTTTCCAATCAATTGCTAAAAGTGAATTCATTCAAGAAAGCCTAAGAAAGATAAAATACGACAAGCCTCATCCAACTTCCCATAATGGTGTCAGAAAAATGGTGCTTAGTTTTTATGAGAAAAAGAAACATGAATTGGTCAACTACTTCAAGAATCAGGTGAGACAAGGAATCCGCTATTCATTAACTATGGATGAGTATACATCTTTGCAAAACCAAAGATATATTAATGTTCATGATGAAAATCAACATTGGTCTCTTGGTCTCATGAAAATAAATGGTTCTCTCCATAGCACCAAAACTATTGCAATCGTTAGGAAAAGATTGGAAGACTTTGGCTTGGACCTAGATAAGCATATCGTGGGTTGCACCACCGACGGTGCCTCAGTAATGGTCAAATTTGGAAGAGAAATAGTACCTGATCACCAGCAATGCATTGCACATGCTATATATCTCGCAGTTTCGGATATCTTGTATTCAAAAACTGCTGAAAATTCAGTTGAAGGGGAAAGTGACCCTAACCCTGAAGATGAAGCCATCGAAGAAGAACACTCTGTACATGAATTAAGCGAAGATGAGTGTGAAATTTTATGCACTGATAAATTTTTTAGTCCGACATAGATGACGTAATTGTTCTTCCAAAACTTCGAGAAGATTACTTAAAAGTAATAAATAAGGTGAGAAAAATCTGCCGCATATTTCGAAAGTCTCCTTTGAAAAATGAGAGATTGCAGGATTTTGTCTAAGATGAATTTAATGGAAAGGAAATGAAGCTTATACTTGACTGTAGAACGAGGTGGAACAGTCTTTTGGCCACGATAGAAAGATTTTTGAAACTCATAAATTGCATTCCAAAGGCCCTCAGAGTGATACGCTCAACAGAGACGATTTCAGATGAAGAATGGAATGCTCAAAGAGCCTCTTTCACACGTTTCGTCCACTGGAAATTGTTTTGAAGGGACTCTGTTCCGAAGATGCAAATTTGCTCAAAGCTGAATCTTCCATGAAGTTCATTTTGGATAAATTTGAAAGCAAAAACAATCCTTTAGCTTTTGAGCTACGTCAGTGACTCATTGATCGCTACTCATCGAGAAGACAAAAAGAAGCTGTCGCCTTGCTGAGTTTTCTCCACAATCCCGAGGTCTTGAAAAATGAATCATCAGCACCGTTCCTCTTTCCTTCAAGACAAGCACTTAAGAAGTATGCGGATCATACATTTAAGAGGCTTTTTCCAGAAGCTTGCCAAATTTCAGAAACAGACGACCAAGTCCAATCAATTGCTTCGAAACTCGAAGATTCACAATGCAGCTCAGGTCGTGAAGTAAATGAAGACGATCAACTTATGAACGAGTACATGTGTGAGATGAACAAACTGAAAATGAAACCCAAGAAAGATTTTTCTGAGACCTTTGACGTAAACAATGAATTCAAGTATTTTGAAGCTACTTTGAATAGAAGCGAAAATTTGGATCGAAAGTACGAGGCGTTGCTTACAATAAAAGCCACCAGCGTAGAATCAGAGAGAATGTTTTCAGCTGCTGGTTTATTCGTCACAAAGATTCGATCAAGAATGTCAGATCAGACACTTAATGCTCATTGTTTTCTCAAGTGTTATTTCAAAAATCAAGTTCGATAATAAATTTTTTAATTCAAATGTTACACATACTTGATTCAATCAATTAAAACCTTATTTCTATTTAATATTTTGATCATTTACCTCCCTAAAAAGCATACAGAATCCCATCGGTGAAAACCGGTAAAAACCGGCTTTAAGAATATAGCGACGGTGAAAACCCGTTTTACACTTTTCGGTTATTTTCCATCCCTACTCCCATGTCAATATTGTGAAGATTTAATATCAAAGGTTTCGCCAGTCAGAGTCTCGTCATCAGTAGCTAAAACAAAAAGTTAGATAAAATAAAAACTGTTCTGATCTGTCTTTCACCAATTTTTATTTTATTTTACTTAATGTCTTAGCCACTGATGATGGGAGTTTGACTTCCGAAATGTCTGGATATTAAATCTTCATAAGATTGACGTGGGTGTTGATCAGCCTTTCCATCCTTATATATATATATATATATATATATATATATATATATATTATATATATACTATATTCTCTGTTAGATAGAATAATTGCTGCAGAACACTTCCATCTAAGGGAAATTTCCGGCTCTCCATAAACGGAAAAAAAAACTCGCATCATCCGAGCGACTAGCTAAACCACACTGTTCATACCTGATACACTCGCAGAAATATTATTAATTAATGGATATTATTATTAACTATTAATATTATATTATATATTATTATATATATTATTATTAATAATTATTAATTAATGGATATCGTCGGAAATGTTTCCCCCCAAAAAATTCTGAGATCGAAATTAATTTTCCGTTTATTGGAGATTTACGTCTAGGAAAGGTTCCCTCTCAGCGGAATCTACTGTGTGTATATATATATATATACGACCGACAGACTGTTACATGTATAATAGGGTGGAGTGAAACAAAAAAATTTTTAATTTCAAAATGGTTGGGGTCGGGAAAGTTGCGAATTTATGTGAAACGTACTGTGTGAAATTTTTGTGATCGTACGGCTATAATTAAATTGTGCACAGTGAACTCAAAGTTTTTAAAAATTGGCATAATTACTAAACTTTCGCCATTTTTATTTTCAGTTTTTTTTGGACACGTACTGTGTGAAATTTTTGTAATTTTGTAATTTAATTTAATGAAAATGGCGAAATTTTAGTAATTTTGCCAATTTTTAAAATCTTTGAGTTCAGTGTGTACAATTTAATTATAGCATTTTGAAATTAAAAATATATATATTTTTCACTCCACCCTAATGTATAAGGAGTGCAGCAAAATTCTTTACTTTCTTCGGGTAGATTTTTTTATAGTTTTGACAGGTGATATCAGTGAAACAATTTTTAGTAAGGTAAACTCGGATGATGGCCTGGAAATTCAAGATCGAAGTTCAAGAGAAACGTTAGTCAGAGCATAGGTGGATGCAGAGGGGGGGCCAAGGGGCTTAAATGAAGTAACGTGAACATGAGCATTCAAACGTTTCACCTAATTTCGTTTAACCAGGATGTATAGGGCCTCCAAATTAAGCCCCGTTGCTTTAATTAAGCCCCCTGGCCCACCACTCTGGATCCGCCTATGGGTCACAGTACACAAAGAAGCTTTGCAAAGCATCGAAATTGACACGAAGTTGTTTGGTCGACTCTAAGTTCCTTTCAAAGTCGTGTTAAATTGGTGTTCGAAGTACAAGGAAGGCATATTAGTCGTTGTTGAGATTTGTCAGGTTTTTTAACTAGATCGAAATATTTTTCTCTTACTCTCCCAAAAAGATAAAGAATTTTATTACACTTCTTACACACATACATACATGGTATACATACATACATACCATATCCGTGATATAATAGGTTAGGAAAAAATGCTACAAAACATTTCTAATATTTATTTTACCTATTTATTTGACATATATAATTCAACAAACAATACCATTTTTCACATACATTTCTTAAATATTATGACATCATATACACCGAACTGATTAGAGAGTCTGTAAAATTACGGAATATTCACGACAATATATATATATATATATATATAGAGAGAGAGAGAGAGAGAGAGAGAGAGAGAGAGAGAGAGAGAGAGAGAGAGAGAGAGAGAGAGAGAGAGAGAGAGAGAGAGAGAGAGAGAGAGAGAGAGAGAGAGAGCCTTATGTTCAAAAGTGTAGCAACACATTAGATTTGAAATTTGGATGTCGTGGCACCAAAATATTTTTGTTATATTAGAATATAAAAGCAAGTAAATAGTTTAAATACTTATTATTTATGACTAGCGCTTTGTTGAACCTCGTTTGAATTCGATTACAGCAGCCCAATAACGAAGCATTTATGTAATCAAACTATGGCATCGACCGACAAGGAATATTATTCCAGATAGCGTCAACAATTTCCCATAGCTGTTCGATCTCAGAAAGCATTTTCCTCTTTGATTTATGATGTCGATATTCGTCCAAAGATGTTTTATGCGACTGAGATCCAGAAGTTGAGCTGGTTAAACTATGATCTCATTAGGCACAAAAATTCACCGCAAACAAAGTTATCATGCAAAATTTGATCCCTGAATATTCATCGCCACGAATATTAGGTATTCGCTGAATATTCACTGCGAGATTTTTCAACTTGACGAAGATATATCGGCGTGAAATTTGTTCTACAAAATTTTATCGTTGAACTAGTTACTTCCGTAGCTTTAGATTTCGTTAAAGTAAGATGACTGGGTTCGGTTCTGTGAGATTGGGTTGAAGATTAAATGAGTTTTCTTTCCTGCTTTGTTTAAATACTGTCAACACATTCCACGATATATATATAATATATAATATATATATATATATATATATATATATATATATATTACCATTCAAAAGTTTGGAAACACAAACGGATGTGGGTATTTACAACGATCATCGGTCATATGTATACAGTTTGAATGATACGTTAGAATATCAAGCACATACAAATAAATATTGTTTTATTAAGTAATTATATAAACAAAAATATATAGTGGGCTATTGACAGTAGGCTTTACAATAAAGTAATTAGATTAATTGAATAAATGTTTGCCTTGCTTGAGAGGTCACCAGGTCTTTCGATGAAAATAATAAATGTTATTAACAAAGGAGAATAATAAACTTCGTGGTTTTTAGTTTAATTAACGAAACAAATAATGATAAATGTTACAGTTGCTTACGTTACACAGCTTGAATTGAATGAGGAGTTAAGAAGGGATTGTTGGTATTAACCGTTATTACGTCGAAAGACAATGCACAGTAGCTTAGTAAATGAATTAAGGAAAGCGCGCTAAATGAAATGGAGTGTTTACGGTTAAATAATAAATGAAAAGTATGCCCAGGCCCAGGTTCTGTTATAATAAACGATTACATCTTCAGAATTGAGAAGCTATCGGCTGACTGAAGAGGAATGCGAGTATATCTCGAGTCGAGGCGCGAGGTGTGATGTTCAAGGTCGTTTGTCTCTGGTCGAAACGAGGGAATGCTTCAAGCGCGCGATCTCCACAAATGCCATTCGATACACACTTCAGAAAACCGCATGCCCATATAAGGAGTGCCTGAAGCGTGCCACTAAATAAATAAATAAATAAATATATATATATATATATATATATATATATATATATATATATATATATATGTACTCATTATACTGTATATCAGTATTTAGTGTATCCTCCTTTTGCCGTTATAACACAATGATGTCAGTGTATTTATTTATCACTGTAGTGGAGTATTCAACCAAATACTCTGCAAGTTTTTCCACAGTTGTTCAATATTAGATGTCTTCAGTCTCAATTGGATTCATGGCGGGATTTTGTGATGGCCATTCCAAAATTTTTTAGTTCTCCAGCATCCTCCTTCCCCTTTACAGCTTCTACAATCCGTGTCGTGCGTTTGGGGTCGTTATCTTCTTGGAAGATGAACCCTTGTCCAATCAAACGCTTTCCATCTGTCACAGCATGCAGAAGAAGAATTAACTTGTAGTTCCCTTTAGTTAGAGAAGTATCGATTTTCAAAAGGGAGCCAACTCCGGATGAACTTACTGACCCCCAAACATTGACAGATTCCCCAGCATGCTTTACTGTTGGTTGTAAGCACATATTGTATCTCTCACCCTTTCGTCCTCGTACGTACTGTTTTCTTTTCGACCCAAAGATTTAAAATTTTGATTCGTCTCTCCACAGAACCTTCGCCCAATCAGTCGACGTCCAGTAGTCATCAAAATCTCGTGCATATTTTACCGTCTTACACTTGTTTCCTGTTCTCATACGGTTTTTTTTGTGGCAGCAACTCTTTCGTGCAAACCTGACTCCAGCAATCGACGTCGTATTGTTACGGCCGAAACGTTAGTGTCATGTAAGGAATTAAACTTTTACTGTTACTGTCTTGTGTCTCATAGACATAAAATACTATATAAGTACTAGTGTTGATATTCTGCCGTTTTTCTTGGCTTTCCTTTTCGTTGTTTTTTAGTCGACCCTGTTTCAAGATGGCGTTTGATAGTGTCCACACCCCTTATACAGAAATGTCCAGGTTTTAACAGTTTTTCAAATAATATATCTTTCTTCTCGTAAAGTCACGATCTTTATATGAGTATCTTCTGGTATCTGCCGTACTGGAGCCACTCATGTGAAAATATCGGTTGAAGCTACCTGTAAACTCGGAATGTTTATAAAACAAATTACATAGCACTATTATACTGGAAACATCCTATAAACACAACTGTTCTTCAGTAAAGAACGAAAAAGCCAGTAACCTTAAATTAAGTTTCAGTGAAAAGAAACGTGGACAAGTATAATTATACTACTTAGGAACATTTATTGCCAAATTCTAGATTTAAACTAGAATATGGAGCATCTTCTGGATAATTTTAGCGGCATTTTCAAACTCTTGAACAATACTTTATATATAATATATGCAGGAAAGAGGGGTCAAAAGCGAACGCCCGCAAGAAAAAAGAAATATGAGAAGAAAAGAGCCGAAGTCAAGGTCCAAAGTTTTCGAGATGCCTGGACACTCTGCGTTTGAAAGGTTGGAGGTCATATTCGGTATTCGTACAGAGAAATATTTCAGTTATATTTGTCCTTATCTTTTATACCATAAATAGCATAATTATGAAAAGTTTACCGTTCGTTTGGAAGAATTTAACAAATAAAAAAATTAGTTTAACTCCAACATATAATGTAAAACATTAAACAATTTGAAGAAAATACAAAAAGCTAAAATACAAGAGTTTCCATACATTTACTTAAAAAATTATTTAATATTTTGCGTGTCCACCTTTTGCTCGAATGACTTCAATGATTCGTTTTGAGTATTTTTCTACAAGGTTTCGATATATCTTAGTAGAAATTTTAGCCTATTCTTCTCAAGAAAATTGTTGCAATTTTTTCAGATTCGAAGGGTTTCTCTTGCCGGCAGCTTTTTCCAAATCAAACCATAAATTCTCGAATAAATTGAGGGCTTTGACTGAGCCACTCGAGAAGTTTGAAATTATTTTGTTGAAGCCATTTCACTGTGTTCTTACTTTTGTTTTGGATCGTTATCTTGTTGCAGTACCTAGTTGTGACCCATTCGCAACTCCCAAACTGAAGGCAATACATTTTTTTTCAAACTTTTCTAATATTTCTTTGAATTCAAGACTCCATTAATAGCAAGAAGCTTTCCTGGACCAGAAGTACTAAAGCATCCACAAAGAACTAAACTATCACCGTCATGTTTAACCGTAGGAAGGATGTTTCTTTCCTCGAATGCAGTATTTGATTTTCGCCAAACATACCGTTGCCCGTTGTTCCCGAATAATTCAATTTGGGTCTCGTCTGTCCAGAGAACTTTCTTCGAGAATGCAAATCCATCATTTTGATGATCTTCGGCTCGCTTTAAACGAGCTACTTTGTGCGTGTCTCGTTCCAGAGGTTTTCTTTGTGCAACTCTTCCATGCACACAACTGTTTCTCACTGTACGACATACAGTAGAGCAGGGGTCCCCAACCTTTTTGTGCCGAAGAGCACATTCAAGACTACCGGTAGTGCGGCGGGCACCATTTACTTTTTCAAGGCAAATTCAAGGCAGTACGATGAACAAGGATGGGCTAACTAAGAATCTTAGAAAAATTATCAAAACGATAACTTAATTTATTTATAAAGAAATAATTATTTTCAAATAAATGAGCATCTGTTTCTGTAATTAATTACTAAAATTTAATAAAATGTTAAATATGTTACATATTTTAAATATTTAGTAACTAAATATTTAAAATATGTAACATACCTAACATTTTATTAAAAATTTAAATAAAAACTTATCAATCGTAGTCAGTCAGTGGCGGGCACACGCAAAAGGGTCGGCGGGCACCATGGTGCTCGCGGGCACAGGCTTGGGGACCCCTGCAGTAGAGGGATGGACACAGACAGTCTTAATGTTCGGCAAATATCACCTCGACACTGTTGTCTTTTAACAAGATGGAGCTCCATGTATTATGCAAACATACAAAACAAGAGTTACAGACCTGCAGGATCCGCAAATCCGCATTGTCGCGGCAGTCGCTAAAATAACCCCAGAGATGTTTGCGAATGTGTTCTGCAATGCAGTGGACAGATTTCAGATTTGCAGAGACACTGGTGGTGCTCACGTCGAATCTTAGACCTATGTTTGATAAATAAATATACATCTAATGATGTTATTACATTTTTATCCTAAAATACTATTATTTCAGTAAAATAGATAGGGACTTTTGGAGCGCCCTGTACAGTCATCCGTTTTCCATGAAGATTCACAAAGAAAATCCTACAATCTAATAAATAAACAGCCAATTACTGAAATTTTTTAAAAATTCTTGAAGCCATATATGAACGCACAAAGTATTAAATAATTTTGTAAATAAATGTAAGAAAACTTGCATTTTACCTTTTTCCATTTTCCTCAAGTTCTTTGATGTTGTACATTATATGTTGGAGTTAAACTAATTTTTTTATTTGTTAAATTCTTCCAATTGAAGAGTAAACTTTTAATAACTATCCTAACATGGTACACAATATAAGGACGAATATAATTGAAATACTTGGGGCACTCAATATATTTTGCCCCACCTTTTTTTCTTATCTAAATAATAGGCCATGGGGCTGAAATGTCTTTTGGGCCGTGTTTGAATTTTCTGCGCTTCACATAACCGAAATTTTCCAGTTTGAACCTCCCTTCCTTGTATAAAACCGCTTTCAAACGCCCCTTTATAAAACCGATGGTTAACGCAGTTTCGAAAATGGCGTCTGACAGTGATGTGCGTCGAAAACAGAGAGCTCTTATCGAGTTCTTAACCGCCGAAAAGGAAACAGTTGGAAATATTCACAAACGTCTACAAAACGTTTACGGAGATGCTGTTGTTGATCGAAGCACAGTTGGACGCTGGTCTAAACGTGTGAGATCATCGGAGAGAGAGGGAGAGCCAGCCTCGATGATGAGCCACGTAGCGGTCGCCCGGCATCGGCTGTGACATATCACACTGTGCAACATGCTAACAGCATCATTCGATCAAATCGGCGCGTCACATACAAGGACCTATCACCGGAGCTAGGAATCAGTGAAGGAAGTGTGAATACGATAATTCAGCAACTGGAATACTCAAGTGTGTTCACTTCAAGTTCAAAATGGCTCCCTCCGCAGGAAAGGTTATGGCCACCATCTTCTGGGACATAAAAGGGTTGATTCTGGTGGACATTATGAAGAAAGGACAAACAATCAACTCAGAGACATATATTGCTACCCTACAGAGACTTCAGAGACGTATAAAGAGAGTTCGACCGGAGAGAAAACTGGGAGACGTCCTTCTTTTGCACGATAACGCAAGACCACACAACAGTTTGCAAACGAGAGAGGCCATCACAAAAATGCGCTTGACTGTGTTACCCCACCCTTAGGGTGGCCCAAAAATTAACTGAAAAAATAAAGGTTTGAATTGCTATTCTCCACAAGGCTATTCCTGTTCCATATCACAAAAGAAGCCTTCATGCAAAAAATCAGGAAGATCGGCCAATATTTAGAGGTCGCGACCTCAAGGTAAAAATAACTAAATTCCGTAATTTCAGTAATTTTGGGTCACCATTATGTTCTACAATAAATATTTGACGAGCAACGCCACTGTAGACTGTAAACCTATATCCAAAGAATCACTATATGATAGCAATGCACTCTTCCCACTAGCTCAGTTGGTCGCCAAGTCTCGGCAGGTGTAGACGTGTTTTTGTTGTGTTCCCACCATCCGCGCAGTGAATCACACCAATAAGGCAAGTTAAACTTTTCACCAGTGGCGGACACTATGCTTAGTTTTTCTGTCATTCATTTACTGCACTGACCTTGATAAGCAATTTGGAACAATGAATTGTTTATTAAAATTGTTAAAAATTAAAAAAAAAATTTAAATTTATAAAAGTTTATTAAAATTGTTAAAATTGTTTGTTTTATATTCTACATAAAACATATGTATAGGTTCTTTAACTCTAATTTCCATTTTATCTTCCATTCCACGGGCCAAGACCATGACAACGACAAGGAGCAGTCCGAAAGTTTGGCTCCTGGGTAAGCCGGACCGGACATCATCTTGGGATCTGGCCTGCCAACAAACGGGGCTATTCTCAAGAACTTCATGTTTCACCACCAGAAGGGATCCACAATCGGTGACAGTGCTAAGGCCACCATAAACAGAGCGCTGACAACCTGGGACAATGCACGAATTCCGACCCAGCGGGCGGACTCTGGCGTGCGCAATCTTCGGAAGCTCTATGAAGAATATTGTGGGTTGAAGCAAAACCGATTGAAACCGAAAGACGGGTGTCGAATAGGGTGGATCGATTTTACATTGTTTTCGATTTCCATATTCTAATAGAGACAAAACCTTGCGCATGCATGAGAAAATAGCCTCTGCAGAATCTTAGCTTAATAAGTAATCATCTTCTGCCCCCGGCAGAGCGATGAAAATCATATTTTAGTAGTCAAAAACGTATTTTTAAACCCTAGCCTAGAGTCATAAAATTTTGCGTGTGTGTTATTTCATGCCTAAGCAACGATATAAATGCTATGGGAAATATATAACTGAATGTCCGGTTAGGTCAACTGAATGCCCGGTTAGGTCAACTGTACGCCCTTGATGATTGGTTAGGTTAAGTTGTGATGTTTTCGTTAGTTTAAACGAAAATGACGAGAGCAAAAATACATAATAAACAGTTTGGTAGTCCCGATAATACGTAAGTACCATATATATATATATATATTATATATATTCTCAGGTAGAGAATTTTCGTACTGACATATCTTCGTAACACTGAAAAATCTTACGATTAATGTTCGCATGTATTTTATCGGTGATGACTTTTTCGGAATGAATTTTGCTCACGATTAATTTTTTTCGCGGTGAATGTTTATGGAATGAAGCTCAGGGTGTCTTCGTCGATTTTCAAATTAGAAGAATGTTCGGTCTCTGCCATAATGTAGTATCCAAAGACCCTGAAACATCTGTTGAGCTGTAGCAGCATTGTTTCTTCAAGGATTTTAACAAACTAGAAGTGATGTGGGTCCTAGACCTGCAGTTGTAAATGATGCCCAGACCATCACTAACCCTCCTACCCCATTTACTCATGGAAATACAGTTTGGATAGAGATCTCCTGAACGATAACAGACAAAATTTTGGCCGTCATTGCCAAGGCGATTAAACTTCGATTCATTCGCCAACAACACTTTGACCAGTTGTTCGATGGTTACTTTACTCTAGTTGGTGACTCTGATTTTTCTTCGATATTGCCAATTTACAGGATGAAAATCCTTGTTACCGTGCTTCCCAAGACCGATATGCCATGTGTTTCGTCAGAGTCAGCCGTAATTTGTCTCAAGGGGTTTGGACGCTTTCTTACTGACATTTTTTTTTTCATATCTTTCGTTGAGTTTCTTCGATATCCCACACCTTTTTCTACTGCGAAAGTGTTCCGGTCATGAATTTCTTGAAATAGTGTCTTGAACTGCTTTTATACAGACTTTTGTCCTTTCGGTAATGACACAGTGAGACTATTTTTCTTCATAAATAAGGAAAATCTGTGACTTCTGATGTTCCTTGATCTCACTGTTATTACGCCTGTTGGCCATACGTACCTAGTAAAAATCATTGCAACTGAAAGGAGTGGTATATGAAAAATCAATAGATTAAATTTAATAAATAACTAAGGGATCTTTGCACAATTTGCACTGTAACACTATACCGTAGAAAATTTGGAATTTAAACAAGTGATCACAATTTTCAAGTGTTATTTGACGAGATAACTGCATTTCACTGACTTCTTCACTTCAAAAATATTATTTTCGAATAGGAATAGAACCATTCGCTTAACAACAAAGGTAGCTTCTTTTAGGAAGTACTGACTAACTAAAGAGATGCTCGTAGGACGAGTTATCACTTTCTAAGGATAGAAACTATTTTAAGCTACACTAAAATCTAAGAAATGGTGATATAAAGCCCGATTCAGAAATATGATGCATCCAAATTTCCAAATTTCAAATCCACAGAGGTGGCTTCAGACCTTTGAAAGTTCACACATATATATATATATATATATATATATATATATATATATATATATATATATAATATATTATATATATATATATAGGGTGAACCAAATGTAGGTGGACAGTAAATGATAACGTTTATTTTGAGAATACATATTTAATTTTTTTGTATACTATAATACAAAATAAAATTTAAATAAATTTAGTTATAATATTTAATATAATAAAACACAAACACCATAGTTATAATGAACACCATAGTTATAATATAATATAACACAAACCGTATTCAACCTACTGTCCACCTACTTTTGGTTCACCGTGTATATAAAAGGCGGCAAAACTGAAACAAAAATATAAAAGTCATACTCGAAAGCAGTGGTTCCCAACCTTTTATTGCTGCGACCCAAAGTTGGCCACCAACAGGACCTCCCGACCTTCAGGTTTATGATAAAATTTAAATATATATATATATATATAAATAAATTGAATTAAGAAATAGTGAATATAGTGACCCTTCGCGGCCCTACTTGAGGACCCCCATGACCATGATTTAGGTCGCGGCCGGAAGTTGGGAATCACCGCAAGTCTAAAAGGTGTGTAATAAAACGTTATGCTTTAGGCACCACAAACCGATGGAAAATATTCTGGAAAAGAGATTTTGAGAGCAAACAATTGGCCGTATGATCAAGTGGAAAAGTTCCTAGTCTTATTTTGATATTATCATTGTTTTTTATAATGAAAAAAATCAGCAAGGTTTCGTTTGTCGGTATTATTAATATTTACCAGTAACTGGGGCTATTAATATTAATGTTATTATTAATATTTACGAGTAACTGGGGGCTATTAATGTTATGTTCACTATCTAAATGATGCTCATGCAAATCTGAATTTTCGACTGTCGTGTTTACTGTTTAGTTTTAGTTCTGCCGCCTAAACGATGAGAGGAGTTGCTCTAGAAAAGCTTCACGGTTTTTAGCGTTTTAACTTTTTTAACGTTGGAGATTTTATTCTTAGATATATATATATATATATGAGAGAGAGAGAGATATACATAAATACATAGATAGGTAGGTACTAGGTAGATAGATAGAGAGATCTGCCTTTAGCTCGGAAAACCGATAGATTTTTATTTTTTCAAATATTGAATCCCTTCGCTTTCGTTAGGGAAGGGGAGGTTCTATTATAAACTTTAAAGAAAGCGTTTTTTTAACCCTATACAATGATTATTTCTTCAAATTTCACACGCGTTAGGGTTTTAATTAAAAAAAGTCGACATTCAAATAACTCAGAGGATATTGTACCCAGGTTTTACACACCTAGTTATTTGACTTAGGTTAGGGTAGATTAGGTTAACCTGGATTAACCTGGATTAACCTGGATTAACCTGGATTAACCTAACCTCAAAAAAATAACTCGGAGAAGAAAATCTGGGATATTTAATTTCTCCGAGCTATTGCCTATACCAGGGGTGGGGAAACCCTCGCCCGCGGGCGAAATTTCGCCCACGAGCTAATTTCAATTCGCCCGCTTAGGTATTTATTATTTACTAAAAATTATTTATTTACAGCCCAGCAAATAGCTTTTTAAAATACATCTTATATACAGCGTGTCCCAAAGAAATGTATACCCACTTTGTTCGATAATACCAGCTATGAGGATAATAAATATATTACTTTTTATGTTTTTTAATAAAGAATTTTCTCCTGAATCTAAATATGTAATTATTTTTATTAAAAATTGAAAAAAAAAAAGTTACAGATGTTTAAATTATAATTATTATTTTCGAGACTTCATGTGGATATTTTCTAATATTTTTGCACGTATACGAGATAAGTTTGAAACCGACGGCACTGTGCAAAACTTACAAAAACAACGTTCTGGAAGACGTCGAACATCTTAGATAAAGTGTCATTTAACCATGGAATTTGTAAATTTTTTGAATTAACTAATAATTACAACATTTATGCTTCAATATCAACACTAAACATAAGTATCTCAAAACAGTCGGTTAAAATATTAGAAAATATCGCACATGGAGTCTTGAAAATAATAATTATAATTTAAACATCTGTAACTTTTTTGTTCTTCAATTTTTAATAAAAATAATTACATATTTAGATTCAGGAGAAAATTCTTTATTAAAAAACATATAAAAAGTAATATATTTCGAACAAAGTGGGTATACATTTCTTTGGGACACGCTGTATATAAGCTTAAAATTTGCCAGACGCCCGCGGAGGTGTTTATGTTATCGATTTTCGCCCTTGGTACTGAAAAGTTTCCCCACCCCTGGCCTATACAGATGGCAGGAAATCTAAGTTAAAGGATATATATATATACACACACACACACACACACACACACACATATATATATATATATATATATATATATATATGGTAGGGTTAACCTCGCTAACAAGACCACGAGATGACAGGGTGCAATAATGAAGACTGGGCGAAAAGAGGGTTTGATCCCTCAATTCTGGAGTTGTGACTCCCACCGCTTCCTGAATGTCTGATGTCGGTGGGTTCTCTAAGAGATAACTAGTCCACCAGAGAGGCAGAGCGAGAAAAAAATAAAAGTGCAATAACCACACTACACCAAAATAAAAATTCACATTGTAAAAAAGAAATGTATTGGATCTTTTTTCTCTAATAAAACCTCCTCAGACTACTATAATTTTAAAAAACTAAAACTAAATACAAAAGACTAGAAAAAGAGGATGTGTCGACCCAATATGTTTTACCATTAAGGAGACTAAGATATGACTGAAACATAAAACTAAGGTTTAAATGGGTATCTAAGTCTATAGAGTTATTGGAAAATAACTTTCCAAAGCTTTTAAAACGTTAATGTTACAAAGCAAATTCGAAAATTTCCCATGTTATACGATCGTGTATACATATTAAAATTATTCATATTATTTATAATAATTAGCGGTTTATTTATTATTTTTCTCTATTCTTTAATAATGCAAAAGAACTAAAAATAATTGAGTTTCTCTTTATAACGTGAGTAATTTTAACCCCAATAAAGGATTTTATGAAGTGGAGGGTTATACATGGAATGCTTAAAAATACTCACACTTTAGTTTCAAGGCAAATTTTTAATATCTTCGCCGCAACTTTGTACTCGCACACTCGAGGTTTAATTTTATATTTTAGCACAGATTACTTTATGGCCATCGGGGTAAAACACTTATGTGGTGTAACACTGCCCTTCTGAATCACTGCTCCGCGCCGTTAACCTACAGTAGTTGATTCTGAGAACATTCAACATTCAGCTAGAAACATGAAATTTTTAAAAAGCATAAAAAGTTACTAATTACTTATGATTATGTTTCGTCTTGAAATTTTATTACTGTCACTACAAACAGTGAAATATGCGAACAAATGCACATTACCAATTAGTAATTTTTTATAATTTACAAATTTTATATTTGAAGGCGAATTTTTTCCGAAACTAAATTCCGATACTGCAATAACGGGATCACGACAAAAATTGTTAAACAGTAAATTTAAATGTACTCACATATTTTAAGCTTTTCATAGCGTCGTAGTTATAATTTTATTAATTATATAAAATATTACATTATAAATGTAAGTTAGAGATAGAGAGAGAGAGAGAGGACATCTGAGCAAAGCTACAGTTAGTGCGTACAGAAAACTGACAGGCTAACTAGCAGTTGTTAGAAGCGAGAGGCCAGTTCTGAAATAATGTAAGATGGACTCTCTGGCTCTCTATTAAACGGTCTGTGGTTTCAGTTACATCTCGATCACCCAGTTGACAAAAGCAGTCTATGGCGTCATTGATCCTTTCTAATGTTTTCTTTGTATTTTCAGTTTTTTAAATAGTTTTAGTAAACGTCCATCACGTCCATCGTATTAATTTTCAATTTTACTTTTTGATAATGTTTTTCTTTTATAACCTTTGGTTTGCTTCCGCCCGAATTGTTCATTCTGACGAAAGTCAAGCTTTTCACTTCACCTTAAACCTACAGAATGTAGGTCACCTTAGACCTACATTCTTAATGCGTTTAGACAGCCGTTTGTTCTTCAAGAGAAGGTGGTTGACACTTTATGAGAAAGCTTCGTCGTTTGCTTACTTGGGACGTGTTACCTTTTAATGCTTTTCGACCCTGGAAAATGCTAAGCAAACGATAGAATCGGAACTTTCCTTTGCTGTCGTTTGAGATCTCGGTAATGATGTGAGGAACAATTTCTCTGTCAGCTGCAATATTCGGCGTTTTAGTCAAGAGTTCTTGTGACGAATCACGTCGTTCCTCCATCTCATGTTCTTGCAAATGCTGTTAAAACAAAAATAAACATAAATATATCTCCTCTCCAAAATTTAAATACGTTTCTATAGAAATAAAAGTCAAGATACACACCCATACGTACTGTAACTCATTCCAGTTCTTAATATCTCAACACCAAAACCTCAGCAGGAAATTTCAATTTATTTCTTTTTTAGAATGCACATTTTAAGTTGTTGAAAAACACTACTCGCCCCAAATTTTTATCATATAATCTAGCCAGCACCACTTTAGAATTCCTTCCATTGTTTATAGAAGGTCATTACAACTTCTACTATAATATTATTCACCTCGATTTAGGTACATGTACTTAATGTGATTTTTACTAGCAATTGGAGTATTACATTTTTAAGGCTCGATTAAAAATACAATTTCTAGTATTTTTCCAAAAATTATGAGTTATTACAAAAGTATACTTGATCATTTTCTCACATTTGAAGATGTAATCCAATTTTATCTTAAATATCTTTAAATTTTTTTAGTAAAATGTACAAAGCCATGAAGATGAAGAAACGATAACTGAAACAATAAATGAATAATTGAAAGTACATTACATATAATGCGTGTGTGTGTGTGTGTGTGTTCTTGTCTGCAAAACCACGACAATGTTTATAGGAGGAAACGCAGCTCATCGCAAAGCGAACGTTCGGGCAGCGACATCTATCAGCGGTGTCGTCATAGTTTTAAGCATTTTTTAATTGGGAATAATTATCTTGAAAAAAGGGGATATAGTGAAGGTTAGGTTAAGTTACACTATGCTAGGTTAAGTTGATTAGGTCATTTGGATGAGGGCGAATGTCGCCATCCGCAACTGTAAATGTCACCGTTTAGTAAGGTAGCCAGAACTTGTGTGTGTGTGTGTGTGTGTGTGTGTGTGTGTTTTAAAATAATGTGAGCGGTAGAATTTGAATTAAGGTAAGTGCGGATGAAAATGGAAGTCAATAAAAATATATTCTCAAATCTAAAGTGATACAGTATCTAAATAATAATTAGGGAAATATTATACACTTCACACGTGAAACCAAATAATAGAACAAAAAAATTTCGAAATGATCTCTATATAGATTTTACTGGAATTTTATTAACGAAGAAACTTCTGGTAGTGGTCTTTGCAAATAAAAGCTGTATAATTACGAAGGAAGTTAAACAATCCAAAATACTATTAGTGTCCTTTTAATTCCTAATGGTACATTAAAATTAGTGCAGTTTATGCGCCTTTCTTTTGTCAGTTAAATTATATATTTAACACATATCAAAGGCTTTCAGGCAATTAATTTCTCACTCGTACTTAGCGTTAGACAATCGAGCAGAAAGTATTGTGAAGAGATTCTATGAAATCTGAAACAAAACTAATAGTTTCTTGATAGAAATCGAAAAAAAATTAATGACTTCTTACAACAAATCACGAAGCTAGAAATGTCTGCTGGTATATAACCAATGTTAAAATCAGGAAGTAAAGGTCATTCAGTAAAAGAAGTACACTAAGGAAAATGGTGTGTTATTTTTAGCTTAAAAATAGAAAAATATTCCAAGAAAAAATGTGTGCCGTTTTAAACCCGTTATTTTTCATTATTATGGTAAATATACTGTAGCTGCCACTCTATGGACCAAATTTAAACAAATATTAATGAATGAAGTCGTATGATGTTCCAATATTTTCCACAAAGTGTCGTAAGGATTAAAATTTGTTTCTATCATGTATAAAAGTTTTCTTAAATTTTCTTTCGCATTTCTTTATCTTTTTATCAAAATTAGGAAAGGCGCTTCACAGGGCCCACATTTTATTCTTCCGAATTTACTTTAGTTTTGATGAAATTAGTGTTTAATTTCATTTACTGAAGAAACAATTCTGAAAAACTGACTGAAAATTTATTACAAATTTTGAACGTGACAAAACATTAAATCCCATCAATTTTATGATGACATAATTTTGCTTTAATAATTGCTTTAAGTATAAAACGGTTTTAATATACAGTATTTATTAGTTATTAAGTAATGAAAGATTAGAAATGTATAGGTACGAGTATATGAACAAAGGTATATGCGGAATAAAAACCTCAATCTGTTACCTTTATGGAGAAGAAACCACAATAATAAAATACAGATCCATTATAAAATAACGGGCAAATAAAAATAGGGACATTTGTTTGGGGACATCATACATATATATATATATATATATATATATATATATATATGTATGTATAGAAACGACGTAAGTATAGAGGAGTGTTCTGCAGACGAGGAAGAGAAATAACGAACAAATGAAAAATGAGGTGACCGCCCGGGAATCGAACCCAGGATCTTCCGATTGCCGGTCAGATATGCTACCACTACATCACTGGCCTCGATCAGTCAGAAGTCGCAATTCACCTACATAGGGCAGAAACCAATGCCTTGAGAGAGCACCCTCGCAAATCGTGAATATGTACATTTAACTGCAATGACCACGCAGTATATTAATGTATAGAAACGACGTAAGTATAGAGGAGTGTTCTGCACACGAGGAAGAGAAATAACGAACAAATGAAAAATGAGGTGACCGCCCTGGAATCGAACCCAGGATCTTCCGATTGCCGGTCAGATATGCTACCACTACACCACGGGCCTCGATTAGTCAGAAGTCGCAATTCTCCTACATAGGGCAGAAACCAATGCCTTGAGAGGGCACCCTCGCAAATCGTGAATATGTACATTTAACTGCAATGACCACGCAGTATATTAATGTATAGAAACGACGTAAGTATAGAGGAGTGTTCTGCACACGAGTAAGAGAAATAATCGGAAAATCCTGGGTTCGATTCCCGGGCGGTCACCTCATTTTTCATTTGTTCGTTATTTCTCTTCCTCGTGTGCAGAACACTCCTCTATACTTACGTCGTTTCTATACATTAATATACTGCGTGGTCATTGCAGTTAAATGTGTGTGTATATATATATATATATATATACATATACACACATTGTTTTTATGTGATTGTTGGTGTTTACCCTCCTTCGCAACATTTAAGGTATATGATGGAAGGGACCGACAACTTTGCGTGGAACCCGAACTATGGGTCGCTAAATAATCTGGACGAAGAGGACGATCTTCCATCCAACTATTCTCAAGATCAAATGTTGCATATCTTCGCTGGTCGACGGGAAGTGGTATTACAACACTGGCCATGATGTATGTATCATATATATATATATATATATTATATATATCTCGTTGCTGTTCCATGTGTTGGTCTCTCTTCACACGAAGGTCAAGCTGGTGGCCCCGCCTCTAGGTCTGGCTTGGTGGAGGAGCGAGTTGCTTCCTTGCACTCTCCACCATACATAGCCAGGTACACCCGGCTCATCTGGTACCGTCTTGAGCCAGGCATCTACTCTTCTCTTGAAGACTTCAACTTTGACCCTTGTAACGTTTCTGAGGTCCTTTGGAAGCTGGTTAAAAAGTCTTGGCCCCCTGACAACCAAGCTATTTTCCTTCATTGTTGAGGAGGTCCCTTGCCGGGTCTTTAATTTGGGAACACTACACATTTTACCTTTCCTATTTTCCAGTGTTGTTTGAATGGTATTTGGGTTTAGTTTTAGGTTTGGTACCAGTTTCTCGATAATTTTCCATATGTAGATTATGGTGTACCGCTTTCTTCTTCTTTCCAGGGAGTACAGATTTAGTTTACGTAGTCTTTCCCAGTAGTTGAGTTCTTTGCAGCCATCAATCTTGGCTGTGAAATGTCTCTGCGTTTCTTCTAGTTTATTAGTTTCTTCTTTTTTTATATGGGGACGTCAAAACTGAGCAGTATTCAAATTTTGGTATAATCAGTGTTCTCAGCAGGGGAATCATTACTGTCCTCTCCCTTCTTTTGAACGTTCTTAGTACCTGTACCTGTCCCGCGACTCTTTTTGCTTTATTTATCGCTATCTGATTTTGCGTTTCGAATTTCGCATCATCGGTCATTATTACCCTCAGATCGATCGCTTTCGTGCTTCTCTGAATTTCCTGTCTATCTGGAGCATAATATGCAGTCTGTTGAAGTTCCTCTTTTCTACCATATCTCAAGAGCTGAAATTTCTCAGAGTTAAATGTCATGTTGTTGCCTTCTGACCATTTGTATATTTTGTTCGTGTCCCTCTACAAGGCCTCCACTTCATTTACAACGCTGATTTTTCTACTGATCTTTGTATCGTCTGCAAAGGATGTTACTATACTCTTGCTGTTTACAACGCTGTCTATGTCTGTTAGCATGATAATGAACAGGAGTGGGGCCAGTACTGTCCCTTGTGGCACTGAGCTGCGTACTTCCGATTCTGTTGATGATATACCTTGAATTCTGACGACCTGTAGACGTTCTCTGAGGAAGTTGTGGATCCATTTTCCCACTTTGCTTGTTATTCCCATATATATTTGTTAATATCTCGATTAAGTTGTGGTCTGAGATAATGGCTGGGGTTATTTTTATATCAGCAATCAAGTTCGTGTTATTCGTGAATACCAGATTTAGGCAGTTATTTTTTTCTGGTAATTTCTGTTATCTCCTCTGTCAGCATAAACTAATTTGTGAGAGCCACCAACATTTTTGCTTGCTCCTGGTCTTCTCTTGTGCCCCCCTTGTCCTGCTCTCTCTCTCTCTCTCTCTCTCTCTCTCTCTCTCTCTCTCTCTCTCTCTCTCTCTCTCTCTCTCTATATATATATATATATATATATTATATATATATATATATTCCTATCCACCTTTTTGTATTTTATAAATGGGAAGTTAAAGTCTCCGAAGATCATCATATTGGGGAATGGAGGGTTTATGGCCTTTATTAGCTTTCTGATGTCATCAGGCCCACGAAAATTTTTCGGTTGGGGTGTTTGGAGGTCTATAGATGACTATTAGTGTCACGTTTAGTTTTTATATTTTTACTGCTAGGAGTTCCGCAAAGTTGTTTGATTTACTTATTATCGTCTCTGTCATATGACCTTCATGTACATATATAGCACAGCCCTCTTTACGTCTCGTTGTTTTATCCGCTCTTCGTAAGTTGAAGCTCTCTATATTTATCTCTTTCTTATCAACACAATGTTCGCAGTTTTCACAATTTTCTTGGCAATCCTTAAGATGAGTTTCTGTGAGGCATGCGATGTCCGCCCTTGTTTCGTCCATAAATCCTTTCAGGTACGAAACTTTGTTGAGTGAATGGTTTGGTCTTAGTCCTTGAATATTAGCCAGGACAATATTTATGTTTTTTGTTTTTCGTTGCCACTTGTGCATTTTAAGTTCGTTTTCCTTCGGTTACGCTTGTTTCGTTGCCCTATGATCCTCCGAGAGAGATCCGTTTCCGCCTACTTGTTCTGGTAGCTTCTTGCCCGGAAGCGGTTTGGCTTGGGGGTTTCCAACTATGTCACCTGCATGCGTTGGATGACATTTAGCAACTGTATCGTGTCTGCGATGTTGAAAAAATTTGTTTGTTCCCTTATTGTGTTCCTATTGTTATTGTTATTCCTATTGTCATTCACACTTCGTCCTTTATTCTTTGGATCCATCGGGAGATGTTTATAGTAGCATTTTTCCCCGTATTTGCTGGTTCCATATTTTGCGTAAGTCCTGTAGATATCCGATTGGTAGAATTTGCATCTATCTCCAAATTTACAATGACCATTATTATAGAAGAAATTGCATATTGGGGGGATATTCATATATACATTGTCCTCTTTTAAATCTGCAATTATCTTTTATATACTATCTGCATATAATTCCTTCCCCATATTTACTCGTGGTCTTTGTATTTTGCTTCTTATTGGGGCCAGTTTTACTCCGTTTTCTTGATTGCCCTCTTGTCTTTTCCTATTTGTGCTATATGTGTTAATGTCCTTCGTTGCACTTATACTATCGTTGTTTTTATACTCTCTTTCGACTGCATGGTTTCGGCCTCGTTGTGTGACGGTATTTGATTTTTTCTACTTTGCCTTTCTTCGTTTCTTCTATTTTCCTCTGTTCTTTATTCTCACTTTCCTCTTTCATTTTCTTCTCGTAGTCTCTTTCTGCTTTAAATACTGTAAAAGAGTTTATTTCGGTCATGCCGTTTTCGCCGAAAATTTTTATCCCATTAGGTTGCTTCGCGTTCGTTTAAGGGAGATTTTTTCATCTTCCCATTCTAGGCATCTAAAATCAAAAAGCAGCTGACAAAAATCACACCTCATCGCCTTTGTCTCATCTGTTGCATCACTGAAGATACCACAGAGTTGCAGGAATTTATTTACCATTTCCATGTTACTGATAGAGGGTAGCCACTGGTGCACAAAATTGACTCAAAAAGGGTATTATGGGAAGTATTGGGTGGGGGTTGACTCAAGCTGAGTGAGGGAAAGTTCTCCGTTACTCCGGGGTATGGGTGATGTGACACGCTGTATACTTCTCACTGATTGGTGCTCGTGACTGTGGCTGCGTGAGATAATGGGGGATATTTGTAGGAATTTCGATAGGCAGCTAATTTTCTTCACAAAGAAACACTCGGAAAAATGCTGTATAGATTAATTCGCTTCGTTTTTATTTACCGTTTTTATACCTATATGCCGCGATTTTTACTTTTTAAAAAGAAATACCACTATGCACTATCAATTAACTTACAATATCGGTACAGTTTAAAACTGATTAACTGCAGGATTTTTACTGTAATATCACTGTAATATACACGTCCTGGTTCGCAGACTTCGTATCGGCAGTGACATCGATTCGAAACCGACCGATGAAATTATTTCTTATGAATTTAATGTTATTAAGCTTATGTTGCTCTAAATATGATGTTCTGGATTAATATATAAGAATTAACTTACATGTAATTACACTCTATTGATCAAAACAAACTGAAAGGGAATTTTACTGAAATTTCCTTCAAAAGATGGTGCCACTCATTCAAATAATTTAGCTTGGATTGATAAAATTCCGTCAGTCTGTAGAAAACTCGGATGGAAAGTTGTACTTCAAAAAGCGGTTGTAGCTGAAGGAACAATTTTCGGGACTAGTATGTTTCATGGACTGCTCTCGATTTTCCTACGAAATTGTAAACAAGGGCAGTCGATGACCCTGATTTTGTTTCTGCAATTGGTTTTCTTGAGAAATGATAAAGAAAAATGTTATTGGATATTGAATAAATTTATTTACTGAAACGACGCAATACACTCCAACATCTTTTTGAATAAGTCCGAGCTGGTGTGGTGCTTACGCCATACCATACAAATTCACAAAAAATGACAAGAATTAGTGCGATATATATCTAGCAAAAAACAATAGTATAAAAAACTCGATTAGGTCAGGTTAGGTTAGGCCAGGTTAGGTTAGGTCAGGTTAGGTTAGGTTAGGTTTCTCAAGAAAACCCTTGTTTGCAATTTCGTAGGAAAATCGAGAGCAGTCCATGAAACATACTAGGTCCCAATTTTCTACTAAGTAATAAAAATACAGCTCCCTGTGTATATTGTTTGGATTTATGTTTAGTACAGTCTTATATTTTGTTAGTCGATTGCATTCTGAAAGTATGTACTATACAGTACAGGGTTTCACACTCTTTTCGTGATTTTAACAAGCTATATTTTATGATGTAGAACAGAAAAAATGATGCGTATGCTTTAAAATAAATGACAATACCTTATTCTTTAATGACATTCACTCACATACCTTCTGAACTTTAACGTGCGCCGATAAGTGGTATGGTGACCATACAAGAGAAAGCACAATGTATATTATGTTCAGCTGGATTTAAGTCAATTATCACTGTTCAACGTAAATTTTGGCATGTTCATGGGAAGAATTCTCCAACTGACAAAACAATTACAAAGTGACATAAACAGTTCAAGGAAATCAGAAGTACCGTGTGTGTATAAAGTATTTAAGTATTTAAAGTAATGCAAGTGAAGAGACAAACCCGACTTCTACTATATAAAAGCAAGTTGTGTGTCTGTCTGTCTGTCTGTGGGTGTGTGTGTGTGTTAACTTTTGGGTCTCTAAAAAGAGCTGAATTGGTAGGTTGGTTGGTTGGTTGGCCTAATAAAGAATAGCCCAAATAATGCGTTTGGTTGTGTGTATTCGATCGGATGTATACCATGTAATTCAGTATATATAGTTCAAACAGTAAAACTTTAGATATCAGGGTAAAACAGCATAAATATGGTGCAGAACAGCAAATAATTCTAATGCATTGTTTAACCATACAGTATGTAATCATAGTATGAAGTGGTAGAGTCCTAAGTGCTCGTTAAAAAAAACAGATATAATTGAAAGGAATATTGTCGACTGTGCATTAGGGTGTTTCCGGTAATAGAGTCAAAATTTCATAAGGTTCAGATTGCCTCGTATACCTCTTGCCCCAAATCCATTTAGAATAAAAGTAAATCCAGCCAAGTTTCAAAAAGTTTCAACAATACTTACAGGTTGCGCTCTGTACCAACTATATTTGATATAGATGAAACCATAAACAATCTCACACTATTACAAAACAAGAAAAGCGGCAATTTTATGGGCCGGTTATGTACAAATTGGAAGCCAATCAGCATAGAGTTTACCGTATAAGGAGCGGAACGTGCAAATATCATCCGATTTTGCTGAAATTTGGCTACGCACACTTTCTTATGAAATGGAACTGGGGCATGGGGTATATGATCTAAACTAAAAAAAATTTAATTTGTGGAACACCCTACTGTGCATTCAATAACAGTGCGGGAATGTATAAAACTGACACTTTCTTGTTGAAATGTCTGTTGTCTTTAATCAATGTTTGTTAACCTTGTAGTAATCTCTTCACTTCTCTGTTCTAACGTACATAGGTATATATTTTCGTTATCTCGCCTTCTCCCTTCATTCCCTGACCAGGTGTACTGCTGAATACACAAAAGGCCTTGAAATAATTTTTTTCTTTTTCCTTGTGGGTTTGCATCATTCCTTCATTTCAGGTGTTTAAGTGTGAAATTCATCCCATATATCCACATATGTTTACCATTATGTAAATTAGATTACACGAATTGCATTCATTTAGTTAGAAAATATCTTCAAATTTAAAAAAAAAAATTCATAATGATCCTTACGTATAAATTGCCCTTATTAACAAGGAGGAAGAAATTTTAAATCGTGGAAACGTAAAAAAATTTCATTTCTACGACGGAACTTACAGTATAAGATAAGAAATTTTCAGTCGTAATTACTGAAATTTCAGTTTCAGTAGTTCTTTATCTAATGAAGATTATGTTGAAGTTTTGAAAATTTTATGTAACTGTAAAAGTCTAAGCAAGTGTTTTGCGTGTCACTTGACTATAATTTGGATCGGAGGAATTTCTTAATTCTATTATTGAAAGACTAGACATGAATTGAAAAGCACACTGGCCGTACGTTGCCGGTGACCATAAACGAGTTAATAATGTTTGTTTTGAATTAAATATCATGAGAATGAAGCGTCCTTTCTGTGTTCTGTTTCGTGCGGTACACCGATTAATAGGAATGTTCATTCTCTGTATTTACGGCTCACTCGTGACAGATAGCACCATTTGTACTGTCTTATAAGATATTTAGAAAGGACAGTTTATAACTGTACCGAGTTCCCGCATATAGATATATATATATATATATATATATATATATATATATATATATATAACGGGTGTACCATAAAAAAAGGGTACATTTTAAAAAGGCTATAAAATCAACATTTGTCATTTACTGTAATTTTAATAAAACTTCTGCACAATAAAACATATGTATTTATCTATAAGCAAACAAGTTTTCAGACTAAAATATCAAATAATTCAAATTCTATCAACATTTAACGAAAGAGTATGATTTTCTACTTAACATGCAAAAAATTATTAAACCTTTTTAATATTTTTTTTTTATAAAAATAATTTTTAATGTAAAATTTACCTGAAATTATTAAAAAATTTGTTCAAAATGCTTTCCTTCCATTTCAATAACTTTTTTTATTCTTGGTCGGAATATGGGAGAACTTAGCAGAGCGAGTCTACAGGACTAGGATAAAAGATGTCGCTCATTTACACGAGATCATCATTCAAAAATGGGAAGAACTTCCACAGGAACAAGTAAATCGAGCCATAGATGAATTCCGGCCAAGCATATTTTAAATACAGTAGTTGATTACAAAATTTATTACCATGGTAAAAATGGCAGTAGTGAATTTATACATCAGTAGGAGCTAATGAAGTGCTTTTCTAGTCATTCGCGAAATACATTTTGTGATGAAGGCCCCCTGATATGCATGGGAATTGCATTCCATACATTTGCTCCTTTGAAAGAGAGTGCATTTCCTGCAGTTTCTTTTGTATAGTTGGGTTTGTGTATAAAATCACTGGGCAGTCTGGTGTTATAACGACGGTGTATTTGATGGGGACGATTACTCCCTGAATGGGTGATGTATGTTAATTTTTGCTGATAACATTGGGCATACTGAGAGCAACACTGAATTTGTATAAGTCATTTAGTTTTAAAATATTTAGCTCTTTAAACACTGGTGAAGTGTGACTTTGTCTGTTGTTATTATGCAAGAGAGTTCGCAGACATTCTCTCTGAATTACTTCCAAAGGATGTTTTATTTCATTCTTTGACTTATGTTTCCGTTACTTTCTCCTTTCATTCACATTCCTTAAATCAAATATACTGTCTCTCTACAGCTAATATTGCTCTCTTTCTCCCTGTATCTCCAAACACCAGAATAACGATTAACTTTTTCTAAATTTTTTCATCTATGTGGTACTTTCAGACAAATTGCCTCTTAGATTGCTTTTCTACGTGGTCTCACATCTGAAAAATGAATTACCTCTGTCACGGTCTCACATTCCCCCCTCAGTTATATGAATCCCTTCATCTGAGACTTATTCTCCGTGCTCTCTCATCATTTCTTTGTAAATAAATACTTAACCGTATCAGAAGTTTACTGATGGTTTCTCATTTATTATTCATTCTGTACTTGTATTCATACTTCTGCAAATATTTAACCATTTCAGATATTTTTAATCATGGGCAGTAGGGTGTCCCACTTATGACCTTTTTTTTCAGATCCATTGAACATACCTTTTTTCCTGTTGGAAATGGTTCACTTTTACCAAATGTATCAAAAAATGATTCAACTTAACAATTTTGGGGTACCCGACCCACCCCCCGAAAATGGGGCCCCCTGAAAATGCTAGAAATATCCATTTTTTGTGTTGTAATCAACCTAAATGAACAAGATGTTTGTCAAATATCAACATATTTGATATCAAAAGAAAGGTAATTCGAAGCTTTATTCAGTAAGGTACAAGAAACAGTAATAGTGTGTTACCGCCCCCCTTAGTATCATCCCAATCGTGGCCAGTCGATTCGACGACGGACGTTTTGCCGACAGACATTTTGCCGACGGACGTTTCGCCGAACGGACGATTCGCCGAACGGACGATTCGCCGAACGGACGATTCGCCGAACGGACGATTCGCCGAATGGACTGTCATTAATATTTCTATGACAAAATACACACACATGTTATTAAAGGTTATTATTGAATGTTATTGAATTATTTTGTTAAAATATTAAATTATGTTAAATTGACAGTTATAGACGCTTGACGTAAAAACAGATACCTTTTTTAAATAAATTTATATCGATAATACTATATAAAATGTTTATATATATATATATATATATATATATATATATATATCTCTTTCTCGGTGTATATTGTATAATTTAAAACTTTCGTTTTAGACCATGGAATTCACTTTGACGGTTTCCGGCGAATTTGTCTACAACAATTTATCTACAGATACAATTTATCTACAATAATTTGTCTACAGATACAATTTGTCTAGAGAAACTATGAGTAATATTATTTAAAAAAAATATATATATAATTTAAATACGAAAATTAGTTGTTAACTTTTATAATTTAAGTCTTGCGTTTGTGCCTTTATAGTTTAAGCTATTCTGAAACGTTTGTTCGTTTGTTGCCTTTTTTAAATCTTAGTAACTTATGTCTTAGGTTTTCGCACTTAAAACTGCAGTTATCCTAAAACTTTTACGTTGTTCACTGTTCAGTAGGGCGGAGTGAAAAACTCATTTTTCGAATTTTCATATTGGCTAGTGTGGAAAATGTGTGGAGTAGTGAGGAAATAAGCTGGTATAAATTTAAAATCATAACATTAATATCTTCAGGTGCCACAATGACCTTCAATATTGAAAAAAATTGAAAAAAGCAGATTTTAACCAATAATTACAAAAGAGTCCACGATGCACAATAGACAATAATTTATTCACACTTGTATAAAAATAGTTCAGTCAACCTTTAAAAAAAGTTTCTATTCTCTAAAAACAGTTTTCTATAGTCAGCTCACTCAGCTGTCACGTGAGTACCTCGGTTCAGTGTAGCTGTCGCTCTCGTAGCAGGTGGGTGTTCTGTTGTTGGCGTTACTCAGATAGTCTAAACTATATTTCTTATATATTTTGCATTTCTGTATTGTGTTGCCCTAAGTTTGCCATGTACTATTAACTGAAATTAACGTATAATTGATATTAGCTCTTTCTTTTTCAGATTTGTATACTTTCAAAGTGTCTCGAGTTTGTGCAAAATCAACCAGGGCCTCAACTGAGTGCCCCATGTTTGGTATGGGGGGAGATTTGTGGCACAGGAATCTTCCTACATACGAAGGAGTTTTTAAATATTACTTGTTTGTAAGAAACGATTTGAAACAGAATACTAATAAAGATCCTTCAATATCTCAAATATTAGAACAAGTTGTTGATAAATTGAAAAAAATTTGGGAAAGTGCTTCCGTCCCAATTCTGTCAGACAGGCGAATTGAAACAATGTTCAGAAGCTACCACGAAAAGTATCGTGTCATTATGAAGCCATACCAAAGCAGAAAAAATTCTGAAGCTTACAAAGCAAAGATTGATATGTTCAAAAAAGAAGCACACACGAAACTTTTTGACATTGCAGCGTGCAAGTGCAAAGTACTAACACAATGTTCTTGTCCCAAAGAAAAAACGGTTCCAAAGGAAGAAGTGACGTTCCTCTTAGATCAAAGGAGTGAAAGAAAACTGTTTATTGATAGAGTAGATATTACACTCTCAAAGAAAAAAGCATCTACGTTGCTAAGAAAGCAAAAAAGAAGCTGTGAGGCTCACCAAAGAATCTTCACAGGAGAAATTGCAGGATACAAATGTTGAATTATCATCATCGACATCAACAGTGAAAGTGAATCTGGCGAAATATCAGACGATACATTTCCAGAGCCAGTTAGCTCGAAGAGAAAGCTCGAACAACCTGAAGAACAATTATTCAAGAAAAGGAAAACTACAAATCTACCTTCAGTGGCTACTGCTTGTGACAGGACTGCAGTTTCAGATCGAGCTGCAGCATTCATTGTTAGTGCAGTATTGCAAGATATTGGAGAAGTTTCTATTGACAATACATCTGAAGTAGTGGATAGGAGTAAAATCAGAAGAGAAAGACAAAAGAAGAGATCAGAAATTACGAAAGATCAAAATCAGGTCCCAATCAGAGGAATCTATTTTGATGGTCGAAAAGATTCTACACTCTTCCAAGAAAAAAAAGAGTCCAAAGTATATCAGAAGGTAACAGAAGAACATATCACTTTAGTGAGAGAACCTGGTTCAGATTATTTGGGCCATTATTCTGTGAATTCTGGATCAGCTGAAGAAATATGTAAAGGAATGTTTGAGTATATTGGAAATAATGACATGAACCTGGAAAACCTTGTTGCCATTGGATGCGATGGTGCAGCAGTCAACACTGGAGAAAAGGGAGGCGTTATAAGGCTTATAGAATTGAAGCTGAAGAAGCCAGTTCAACATTTAGTGTGCCAGCTCCATGCCAATGAATTGCCATTACGCCATTTAGTTGCAAAGCTGGATGGAAAAACATCTGGCCCCCGCGGATTCACCGGTCCTATTGGCAGGGAATTAGAGAACTGTGAGAGTCTTCCTATTGTCGAATTTGAAAGGATTGATTCTGAGGAACCAACTGTAGACTGTGAAGATCTTAGCACCGACCAAAAATATCTAATTGATATTCATCAGGCCATAACAAAGGGATATTGCTCTCCAGATCTTGCTCATCGTAGTCCAGGCAAAATGGCAGATTCACGATGGCTGACTACAGCAAATCGTTTGCTTCGTCTATACGTTTCAACTGTAAGTCCATCTGAGAACCTCATGAACATTGCTTCTTTTATAATGAAGGTCTACATCCCAATGTGGTTTTCTATTAAGCAAAGTACGTCTTTTGTCAATGGCTCAAAACATGTTTTCAAAACTATTGAACTAACAAGAACACTGAATGACGAAGTAAAGGATATTGTAAACCCTGTCATACAAAGAAATGCATTTTTTGCAAATCCAGAAAATATTCTAGCATCAATGATTCATGATGACCGCAGCGCCATAAGAGAATTAGCGTGGAGGCGAATAAAGAAAGCAAGGCAAACAAACAAGGAAAAAGTTGTGAGGCGTTTCACAGTACCTGTTATTCAATTTGAAGCTACTGATTATACTGATTTAATTAATTGGCAAAAATGCATTGTCACTGAACCACCTGTGACAAGACACCTGACAGAAAATGAGATTGAAGAATTCATAGAAAACAAGAGTACTCCTCCATTCGAGAAATTCCCTTGTCATACACAAGTAGTAGAAAGAATGGTAAAATTAGTGACTGAAGCATCATCAAAAGTATTTGGATTGAACGCGCGAGATGGCTTCATAAGATCAACACTTCAGTCACGTAAAAAAGCCATCATTCGAAAGTAAAGCTGAATATAAAGTTTAAATAAAACGTTAATAGAAAAAAACATGCGCAAGGATGGGTGGTTGGGAGGGCATGGGTGGAGCTCGACACGCAGCCACCTCCTCGTGGTGAGTTCTGGATTATTTAGATCATTAATCAAAAGAACATTGATCTAAATAAACTAAGAGCTGCGTAATTCAGTAACTATTTGGGTAATTGGAACACTTAATATATAATAATAACAAGTAAGTTTCAGTTATTGTACTAATGCAGAATATAAGAAAATCATTATATTTCACTTTTTTCGACGGCTTTGTGGCACCTGAAGATATAATTTCGCAGGACTAATATTTATGCACAGTCATTATCTATAGCACCCACATATTTTCCGCACTAGCCATATTTGAATTTCGAAAAAAAATTTAAAAACCTCATTTTCGATCCGCCCTACTGTTCAATAACCCAATGCCTCTTCAATTTATTGATTCAGAGAAAGGCCATAAAAAGTTAGTACACCCTTGACGGTTGGTTAGGTTAAGTCATGATATTTTCGTTAGTTTACTGTTAAAAACACGAAAATATCACGACTTAACCTAACCAATCGTCATTTTTTAAATAATATTAGTAATAGTTTCTCTAGACAAGTTGTATCTGTAGACAAATTATTGTAGTTAAATTGTATCTGTAGACAAATTATTGTAGTTAAATTGTATCTGTAGATAAATTGTTGTAGACAAATTGTTGTAGATGAATTGTATCTTTAGACAAATTGTTGTAGACAAATTCGCCGGACACCGTGAAAGTGAATTCCATGGTCTAAAACGAAAGTTTTAAATTATACAATATACACCGAGAAAGAGAGAGATATATATATATATATATATATATATATATATAAACATTTTTATAGTATTATCGATATAAATTTATTTAAAAAAGGTATCTATGTTTTTACGTCAAGCGTCTATAACTGTCACTTTAACATAATTTAATATTTTAACAAAATAATTCGATAACATTTAATAATAACCTTTAATAACGTTCGGCGAAACAGCCGTCGGCGAATCGTCCGTTCGGCGAAACAGCCGTCGGCGAATCGTCCGTTCGGCGAAACGTCCGTCGGCAAAATGTCTGTCGGCAAAACGTCCGTCGGTGAATCGACCGGGTACCCATCCCAATGCAGCTCTGCAGCGATGGGCCTCGAAAAGATAAGACAAGTAAGAACTTTATTCATCTTATCGAATCGAAGTGGGAACAACTTGGTTAACATTAGGTTAAAATTATATAAATTAAAATATTTTAAGCTTTTGACAATGTTAACAAAGCCCCATCGTTTTTTTTATTTATTTCTCAAAAATAACAAAAAAGATCTTTACCAATAACAAGAAAATAAAGGTTAAAACAAAAGAAAGTAATCTTAGGAACCTTTTGCACTTAAAGCAATGAACAAACTTTTATTCGCTTGAAACAAAGCTTAAAATAAAAAACAAAAACAAATAATCTTAGTTACATTTTAACCTCAGAGGAGTGACCAAATTTTTCTTCGTCATGTTTGGGATTGCATGTCTATTTTATTCAGTGACCTGCAAAAGTTGTTGAAACTCACTTTCATCCTTACAATGCCCATGAAAATCTTGCATGAGCTTGACGCCACGCTCTGCCGTGTCATTTACTACTTTGGCAGACGAAATAAGGCCCCCTCATTATTTTAAAATCGTCATCTTCTTCCCATAATGATATGGGTTTTTTAATCCATTCCCTAGATGAGTTGAGAAGTCTGAATAGGTAACAAGATCTTGGACCTATGAGGCGATGAAGTCTGACACCCTGCTTCAGAAGAGGGAAGATAGGCTGACCAGGTGTGAACTCTTGAGGAGGATTATATTTTGTTAATTCTTTGGCCACCTAACCTTTTCTTCATTATTAACAGAGCCAAACAAAGCCATGGGGACGAGCTCTTCAGTCAAGTACCAATAATGACCTCGAAAAGTGGCTAGGGCAGATTCGGCAACCTCACTGTCTATTTTTTTGTATTTTATCAATTTATTGTAGAATCTAAGATCATTTACAGGAGCGTCGGATGATTTAGTACAGGACAACCAATATTTTCCATAAAAAAAGGGATGTAAACTGACAAACTCTTTGAAGTTTTTGAATAGTGACATCATCGTAGCCAGCTTGGTGAGAGAAGGCATACATTTTATCGGTGTAAAGGATTGAAGCCATCCATCTTGCATGATGGAAGGCTCCTGGTTTAATCCAATGAATTCCTCTGGAAGGCACTTCATTCAGAATGAGGAGAATTGTCTCCGTCAAGTCTCTATAGTCATCGCGAGGAAGGGAACTCTTTTGGTTAAGAATATCATTCATGAAACTGATGCTGGATTCTCTCCTATCTCTTAAATACCTATCTTTTATTTCAAGGTGTCTGTGAGGCAGTTTAGTGTCAATATTTTTCCAAACACTTTGTCTGAAGTTCTTGAAGGCTTCATTTTCAGGTGAATTAGTTTTGACAAATATTCTGCCAAAATCCTCTCAGAAATATGATGACGGCATGCCATCCACAGTAATTTTTTTCCAAGAAGTTCTTCCACCTTTTGGCATTCACTTTTTTTCCAACCGGTGTTTGAGGCAGTTGTATCAAATACTAGCCCATATACATTGTCTTCTAGCTCCCATTCTGAGATGGTTTCAAACACGCTTGTTACTTGAACTGATCCGGTACTATCTTTGATTTTTGCTACGGAGAGTAATTTCTCAAAATCATTTTCCCCAGTAACTAGTATTGCCAATCTTTCCTCCTTTCCACCTGAATTATAGATCATTTTGCTATCCCAATGGATCAGAACATACTGGGGAGGAACGAAGTCACCTTGGAAGTCCTGCCACGTTCTTTTTCTTGATATTGTAGCTGCTCGAGCTGAAGTAGTTTTGAATATGCTCATTTCTTCTATGTTTTTGCCACACTCTGCGGCGACAACTGATGCAAAAACTGTACGTTGCCTTATGGAGAGTCCAAGACGATCTGCCAAGACACATCTTCCTCTCCCCTCTTTGGTCGTCTAGGAAATTTATGTCCTCTTTAATTTGTTCCTGAGTTCTTAGGGAATCCATTCTTATCTCATGAAATACGTTTTGTGTAGAAATATCAAACAGATCATTCAACTGACCCAAGTAACTTTGTTTTTTGGTTTCATAACATTTAGCTTTTTTACTGTTTATTACTGTTTCATCTAATTTTATCAAGTTTAGTAGCATGGTTCGTGGGGTTTTATGTCTTACGACATCCTTTGATGGAATGCCCGCCTTTTCCCAAATTGTTTGAACTTTTTTCAAAACATTCAAAATGTTTTCCTCTTTGGAAATATTAGGGCCTTGCATTTGTTTTCTTCTGAGGTAGAAAAAATGCTTCAAAACGTCTCCATTTGATGGCAGCATGCATCCCTCTTGGCCACTTAGATCATCCTTTAATGCACCAAGCAAAGAGTCGAAGTTTGTTGGATTGTTTCTTAATACAGCTTTATTTTTATTCATTCTTACAATACCTCATAATTAAACATATTTTATTATCTAAATACCTGAAAAAAAATCACAAAATGGTTAATTCCACAATAAACTCTTGCTATTGTGCCTTTCTTAGCTAAAATTAAAAAAGGCCTTTTCTTAGTTGAGAATTTGAGCCCCACTAACCTGACCAAATGCCTTTTACTGTACCTTAACCCATAACATATTGAAATTGAATCTTTTTCTGATATATCTAGTATAAGTGGACCATTTCTAATAGGAAAAAAGCTATGTTCAATAAATCTGGAAAAAAAGCCATAAGTGGGACACAATAGGTTGATTACAATACAAAAAATGGGTATTTCTAGGATTTGCAGGGGGCCCATTTTCGGGGGTGGGTCGGGGACCCGAAATTGTTAAAATGAATCTTTTTTTGATATATTTAGTAAAAGTGAACCATTTCTAACAGGAAAAAAGGTATGTTCAATGGATCTGAAAAAAAGGTCATAAGTGGGACACCCAAATGGGCAGTTGCAGTAGTATGCCTGCAAAATGGACGCGTGCAATGCAATTGCAAATGTTGATCAATGTCGCAAAGGAAATTTTCTATAAGTTATGCAACAAGGGGATGTTGCAAGTTATACAACAAAGGGGGTGGAATGTTGCAAGTTATGCAACGAGGGGATGGAGAATGTTGCAAGTTATGCAACAAGGGGAGGGGAATGTTGCAAGAGCAACAAAGGGTATGCAACTTGGAGGCGGAGTTATCCCCAAAGAGAAAGAGAGAGGAGGAGAGAGAGAGAGAGAGATAGAGAGATAGAGAGAGAGAGGAGGAGAGGTGTTCGCCTGGCAGGAGCCAAGCGCATATTAAGACTTCAGCCGAGCGGCCGTTGCCTTAATATGTTCCTAATCAGCCAGTTGGCTTATCTGGCTGAGTTGCCTGATTGTGCTATTTATTTAATTAAAGCATATATTCTGGCTTAATCAGCCAGTTGGCTTAGAAGGCTGAGTTGACAGATTGCCCTATTTATTTAATTAAAGCATATATTCAGGCTCTCCGCCAGTTGGCGTATTTGGCTGAATTGCCAGTTTGCGCTATTTATTTAATTAAAGCATATATTCTGACTTAACCCGCCAGTTGGCTTAGAAGGTCTAACCAGCCATTTGGTATAATTAAATAATAATAATAACGCTTATATATACAACCAAAAGAATTAAATAAAAGACCACCACATCACTCTGTTTATTTAGACGAATTATTGAATTGGCATAATCCGTCAGCTGGCTTAACCCGCCAGTTGACTTAGAAGGCCTAACCAGCCATTTGGTATAATTAAATAATAATAATAATAACGTTTATATACAAAACCAAAAGAATTAAATAAAACACCATCACATCACTCTGTTTATTTAGACAAATTATTGGATCCAATTTCACGAAATATATTGAAAATAAATATACATAAGAAGTTATGTGTTAGCTTTAAGGTAGATCATGTCTACCGTTTATGATGATGTTTATAGGGTGAAAAATAAAATATTAATCTCATAGAACATTTATATTGTTTATTGTGATTTCAAATCAAAGAACGATTGTAAGGAGAAGCAGAGCGAGACATCATGGGTATTCCCTCGCTGCTATGTAGGTCAAACATTCCGATGGTACCCTTTCATGTACCTGCGCCCTTTCCTTCTCGACTCACGTAAAATAACGTGGATGCGAAGACATTTTAATGTAAAAATGTATTTACTCTGTTTTCTATAAAAATTAACAGTCGCTCTCCGCCACACATGACCGCTTGGTGAGGAGGGAATTGCTCTCTTGCACCGCGTTTGACACTCAATTTTGAACCTTAAACAATTAAGACTGAACAGGTGAAAATGAATGTGTTCTTTTAACTACCGGTTGAAAAAGGACTTAGTAGATCTTATATATACGAGGTGTGATCAAAAAGTTCGGTAAATAGTCCCGCAACTAAAGAACGCTTGTCACTAGGTGATGTCAGTGTGTATGGTTACTGGGTTTAGTTTGAGGTTTGGTACCACTCGTCGATTTTTCCCTTTGCGTATTTGATAATTTCGTTCGTAATATTGCCTTTGGTCGCGCTGAGAGACACTGACTGAGTCGCATTGTGGCGGTATGGCAGGGGGGAACCGCGAATGTAAACACCTCCAAGTCGCGGTTAGCTCCATGCTACAATCACGGATAAGTGCACGATGGTAACAATTAGTAGGTCATGTTAACTTAATTGACGACACTGAATCACGGTTAACTGCATGAATAAAATATGTGTGTCTACCACGATGCGTTTCCGCGTGTCGGTCTCTCTTCACACGAAGGTCGAAGCTGGTGGTCCCTGCCTCTAGGATTGGCTTGGTGAAGGAGTGGGCCCTTCTCTTGCGCTCTCTGCCACACATGACCGCTTGGTGGAGGAGCGAGTTGCTCTCTCGCGCTCTCCACCGCACATAGTCATGTACACCCGGCTCATCTGGTCTAATATGCAGTATAATTTCTTCACTTCTACCATATCTCAAGAGTTGAAATTTCTCGATGTTAAATACCCTATTGCTGTCTTCTGACCCTTTGTTAGTGTCCCCCTCTGCTGCCCTGTCTTCACACCGGGGTCAAGCAGGTGTTCCCGCCTCTAGACCTCTCTTGGTGGGGGAACGAGTTGCTCTCTTGCGCTCTCCGACACACATGACCGCCTGGTGGAGGAGGGAAATGTTCTCTTGCAACGCGTTTGACACTCAATTTTCAACCTTAAACAAATGAGACTGAACAGGTGAAAATGAATGTATTCTTTTAACTACCGGATTAAAAAGGACTTAGTAGATCTTATATATATATATATATATCGAAGCATTTCATAATTCTTTATTGTTGGATAGATCCCAATCTTCTACGTCTTTAAATGTTTTTGACAATACGCAGAATTAGACGGAGTGTGAATAAAAATGTGCTTAGCTCGTGAAAACGTTTGTCTGGGCAGAAATGCCCTTCAGTCATCGGTCGGCCTTGGGTTTAAGGTGGTGTTTTTGTGTGTTACGATGTAGTTGTAAATTTAGAATAGTATTATATCTCTCTCCGACTTAAAATGTTAACGTTACTCCCCCCCGTCGCATTACCCCGCTTATCTTAAAGCGTATCGGCATAAATAAAAGTTAGTAAAGTGTAACTAGTGTATAATCAATCCCCCGGTCTCCTTTGCATTGTTCGAATCATAATGGCGTCTCACGGCCACGTGCTACTGTATTTATAAAGCACAGCGAAACGAGAATAAAGAGAACAATAAATGAAAGATAGAGAGAAAATGAATAGACAGTAGAGTAAATAATGAAATATAATAATGATGGAATGGGCCCTTAAAGAAATTAAACACAACATTTTGGTGGCTACGCGGTGTTCCTTTATATAAATATAAGGGCTTTCCCACGTCGCCTTATATTTCGGTCAAAATTGTTGCTACCCGTATTATAGCATTAATAAATATTCTGGTTCGATTATTTAAATAGCAAGATGCATTGTGTCATCCCATTTGCAAGCAAATTTCGATTCTCATTCCTTAACAATCACTGTAACTGTTTTTCAAGATGGCGCCCATCATTTTCAAAATTTCTTCTCATAGCGAGCATTTTCATAATTTTCGCGGTCAAAAATTTTTTTTTCTCTTCTGGTTGGAGTCTAGATTTCCAAACCACTTTGACTCAAAATTTATCTGAGTCGTCTTGACGAAGCCGTAATAATGTGGAGTCAAAATTAGAGTCGGAATTCGAGAGTTGTTTGTTTCCTTTTCGCGTTGATTTTTATACGGCAAGGTTTAGAATGTCTGAGTATATGGTGACGCATTTTTAGGTAATAATATATATATATATATATATATATATATATATATATATATATATAGTAGAGCATTCTAAGAGATTCAATAAAGAAGTAGCAAAATTTTCCAGAATCTATTCGAGTTTTTAAGATTATTTTTTGACTGGATGTAAATAATGGATGTAAATAATGGATTTACAGGCATCGCTTTGTAGTTTTAGTTCGCTTTATAATTTTAAGTTAATTTAAAGGTTTAAAGTCGAAAAATAATCGTTAAAGACACTAATTTATAGTGGGTAAAATTCGGACTGTTTAAAAGTTTATTATGTTTGCCGTATATAAATTGTGTGAGACTTCAAAATAAACAAAATTTGTTATAAAAAGATAAAAAATTTGTTTAATTGAAATAGAGAAATTGTTTTCGTAAATTATTTTAATAAATTAATTTGTTTTTACTTATATATGTATATATATATTCATCAATTTTTATAGGTGAATTCATTGTTGTTATTTATTTTTTCTTTCTTTTATTTTCAGGACAATTCCGAATGATGTTTTGTATGGTTAGGCTGTTTAAATTTTTTTTTATTATACTGAAATTAGATTTTATTGCGTTAAGGAGTTTTTTAAAATTTTGTTTTACGGGTGGTTCGGATTCAACGTTAAACTTTAGGTCTAAGATAGAGTGACACGCTTGACCTTCGCCGGGATGAACAATCAGGGGGATGCTAAATAAAGGCTGCCGATAAAGTAGAACTTCTTAATGCATGAAGGACGGGCTAGGGGTAATGATGTATTAAGTTTTAGGAGATGTTGCATAGTTTTTATATGAAGTTTAACACTGATAAATTCAACTGTTATGGTATGGAAAAGGGGAGGATCTAAAATTCCATGGAATAGAAAAACAGATCCCCGATAATCCGGGTGTACCTGAGAGATGGAGAGTAAAAGAAGTCAACTCACTACTTCACCAGGCCAACTAGATCTATTGTAGTAGTAATCCCCGTTAAACTGTAGGTCTAGGACGGGGTGAAAAGCTTGACCTTCGACGGAATGAGCATTTCTGTAGTAAATGATAAATATTATTTTCACAAGGTGATTGTGTTATTCTCGGTAAACCGTCTTATTCCGCTCCCGAGTGATATTTTGTATGGTTAGGCTGTTTAAATTTTTTTTTCTGAAATTAGATTTTATTGTGTTAAGGAGTGTTTTAACATTTTACTTTAGACGTGGTTCGGATTCAACGTTAAATTGTAGGTCTAAGGTGGAGTGGCACGCTTGACCTTCGTTAGAATGAGCAATTTGGATAGGTCCGGGTTTGTAGATTATTATTTTTTTATTATATATACGCACTCCTCGTTCGTAGTTCTTATGCTATTATTATTTTGGATTGCATATATTCCTTCGCTTGTATAGGAATGTATATGTATTTTCAATATATTTCGTGAAATTGGATTCAATAATTTGTCTAAATAAACAGTGATGTAGTGTTTTATTTAATTCTTTTGGATGTGTGTATATATAAACGTTATTACTATTATTATTTAATTATACCAAATGGCTGGTTAGGCCTTCTAAGTTAACTGGCAGGTTATGCCAACTGGCGGTTTAAGCCAGCTGACGGGGACAAACGCACACAAATGCACGTACATCTCCAATTAGGATTATGCCAGTCCAATAATTCGTCTAAATAAACTGAGTGATGTGGTGGTGTTTTATTTAATTCTTTTGGTTGTATATATAAACGTTATTATTATTATCTAATTATACCAAATGGCTGGTTAAACCTTCTAAGCCAACTGGCGGGTTAAGTCAGAATATATGCTTTAATTAAATAAATAGCACAAACTGGAAACTCAGCCTTCTAAGCCAACTGGCTGATTAAGTCAGAATATATGCTTTAATTAAATAAATAGCACAAACTGGCAACTTAGCCTTCAAAGCCAACTGGCTGATTAAGTCAGAATATATGTTTTAATTAAATAAATAGCACAAACTGGCAACTCAGCCTTCTAAGCCAACTGGCTGATTAAGCCAGAATATATGCTTTAATTAAATAAATAGCGCAATCTGGCAACTCAGCCAGATAAACCAACTGGCTGATTAAGAACATATTAAGGCATATTATGCGCTTGGCTCCTGCCAGGCGAACACCTCTCCTCCTCTCTCTCTTTCTCTCTCTCCTCCGCCTCTCTCTTTCTCTTGGTGGATAACTCCGCCTCCAAGTTGCATACCCCTTGTTGCTCTTGCAACATTCCCCCCTCCCCTTGTTATTGCAACGTTCCCCCTCCCCTGTTGCAACATTCCCCTTCCCTTGTTGCATAACAGTTTGCAACATTCCCCCCTCCACCTTGTTGCATAACTTGCAACTTTCTCCCTCACCTTGTTACATCACAGTTTGCAACATTCCCCCTCGTTGCATAACTTATGGAACATTTCATTTGCAACATTGATCAACATTTGCAATTGCAATGCACTCGTCCATTTTGCGGGCATACTACTGTTGCAATACAATCGTGCACGCTCTTCTCGAAATGGAAGTGCAAATATTTAAAGTAAAGATTACATACTACAAAACATATAGGCCTTAAATTCCTTTTATATATATATATATATATATATACACTGTGTGTGTATATATATATATATATATATATATATATATATATATATATATATATATTATATATATATATATACTGTATAAGAATCACGTCACACTATAAATCTGTTAAAAAATAATTAAGTAAATAATATTAAATGTTAAATATGTTAAATATTAATGTTTCTAACATATACCACCATTTCATTAGAAGAATTTTCTAGTTTCTTTCACTGAAATTTAAACTTCAAAAGACATAAAAGTTACTCCGACCTCATAAATCAGGTGTTAAATGCTAAAATCATTATTATGAAACTTTATAATTACAAACGGAATACGTTGAGAGAATCTCAACTGTTTACTTACTGCTTTCGGGTATCGCCTTGCTTCTCCATTATGGAAGGTATGTTTGATTAGATAACTTTGGTTGGGCAGTTGAGATGGCTCCGGAGAATGGTTCAAAGATAGCTCGGCGATCGTCTCTTCCTGAAGAGGAAGCGATCCGAAGGTTCTGGGAGGGACCCTGAGGAAGGAGCCTCCCGTGTGTTGTCGTTCGAGGCCCCTGACTGAGGAATGAGAAGGGCTGGCTCGTGGTGTCGAAGAAGGGCTGCTTCTACGAGTGAGAGACGAACAACTTCTTAGGAAGGCAGTGGAAAGCATGGTAGGAAAATGAGGAGTCACTAAGGAAGGATTGTTATAGGTCGGTGAGTAACACTAGGTTTCAATGGGGTCATTGAGATTAATTTAAAGTCAATTAGACAGTAAAATTTCAAGGAAAAGAAGAGGAAGGTGTTGTATGTTTGTGTTATAATGACTGAGTTCCGTTACACGAAAGTTCTTAATATGTTTTTTCTTAATTTTATATAAACACGACTTAATATTACGTACGTTCATACTCTTCGACGCCTTATTCATTATAATTAAATATTCAACGAAGTTCCATTAATGCCACATTTTATTAATAATAAATAAAGGATTGCGTCTTCATAGCTCACACTTAATATTTCCTCTTCTTCGAAATTCACGACTCGGATGGATTAAAGAATGCATGAAAATTGTAACATTAATAAAAAAAATAGGGAAAAAATTAGAACGTAATAACGTAAAAGAAAATGATCATCACTCATTCGATTATTGTAAAATACAAAGCTTAGCTAACAAATTGAACCAAAACAAACGATTACTCTCACGAAAACCAAATATCTTTAAAGATTTCTTCCAGTAAAACCAATTTTTCACACAATAAATAAATGAAAAACTTTCTTCTCTTAAATCATCGAAGGCTTTTGAAAGTTAAGGAACTTCTCGGTACGCCAATAAATGTATAACGTTAAGCACAAAATGAGAAGGGTGAAGAAAAGACGTTATTTAAAATTAAATATTGTTTTAAGAACACCACCATTAGTGAATGTCTCGTTTTTCAAAGCTTTGTGAGAATTTTAGTTTAATTCCACAATTTCACCTTCAAAATAGAATAAGAATCATAATAAATTAACTCGACTTGAAAAGGGAAATTTTGCCCTCTCTTGAAAATTTTAAAAATGAATTGTTTTACAGAGACCATCATACAAAAATCATCGGTTTTACATAATTAAGATGTTCGGTCTTCAAATTTATAATTCAGATACTTAAAATATAACATATATTATGGCATCTTCTGTGTTAAAGAAGTGACAGAGGCATAATTTAAAGAATTCATCTTTTATACTTTAAATACAAAATTACAGTTACTTTAAAATCCGTAAAAATATAGGCGAACGAAACGCTTAATTTCCCGTTATATCAGTCAGTTTTTACTGCAGTGTAACTCCGCTGTCTATGTAATGTTCGAATACAGTATAAAAACAGCATTTCACTAAACAGAATTTTGACAAAACGAGACCTGAATTAAACTTTCGTTATCCAAACTTTTTTGTAAAAGATTTATAAAAAATTAAATAATACTGTGTTCAGCGATTTTTTTTTACCGTTTTAACTTTTTGTTCATATATATATACTGAGACTAGAATTTTCATCAAGATGTTGAAAAATATTTCATTGAGCAAGTGCCCTAATCGAAATGCGTGGCGCCATTTATTGGAGAAAATGTCAGTTGAATTCTATTTCAGTTTATTTTCATCAACCAAACGAACAGGAGTTTAAGTTTTAAGATTATAAACATAAGAAATGAATATTTTATGTCGACGGATTTCGAACCGCTGTTACTGGAGATTCGAATTTTAGGAGTCGCTACGTTACTCACTTGGCCATGAAACGTTAAGGTACAATAAGAGAGTTTTATATACTGTACATACTCTTTCGCACTGGTTTTAATACGTATAATGTTTGCTTACATACTGACATATAATTAGAAATATTTATTTAAATATTTTATTTAAAAAGCTAGAAGACAGGAAGGTTCCCATGTACATATTAAATTTATTGAAATTTTGGTATTCCCACCAATCTTTTACCGTTAGGTGGGGCAATGTACTATCCGAATGTTTTGGCTCCTCTTGCGGGATGAGACAAGGCTCCTTGCTCTCCCCTGTGTTATTTAATGTGCATATTGACGGATTAATTTCTTCACTTAATGAGGCAACAGTGGGATGTTGTATAGATAACACAAGGATAAATAACTTTGTTTGTGCTGATGATATTGTGTTAATAAGTCCCTCTGTTAAAGGTCTGGATCGGCTACTAAAAGTTTGCGAAATGTATTCGCAGAAACATGATATTCTTTTTAATGTTACAAAAACTAAGGTTATACAATTTCATCCGAAAAGCTGTAATCATCCACCTGATATAAGGTTTAAAATGAGAGGTAAAGTAATTGAGGACGTACAAGAGTTTAAATATTTGGGTCAATCTATCACCAGCTCCTTGAGTGATGACTCAGATATACGAAAACAATCTCGAAGCCTTTGTGCTAAAACGAATATGACTATAAAGAACTTCCAGTTCTGTACAAATGAAGCTAAAGACACTCTTTCGTACTTTCTGCAGTAATATGTACGGACAGCAACTCTGGGTGAATTATAAAAAAGGTTCTGGCAGAACCCTAAATTTGCTGAACAACAGGTCTTTTAGATTCTTATATAAATTATCCCCAAGATGCTCAGCTTCGCAAATGTTTTCCACCCGCAATGTCCCGAGCTTCCAGGAAGTAACAAGACGTGCTCAATACAGTCAACTGCAAAGAATTAAAAAATCAACCAATCCGATTATCCAAGCTATCCATGAGTCCTGCCGTTTGTCCTCTGAGCTATGGAATTCTTGGTACGAAAACATCTGTCTGTAGCTCCACTTAACTTTGACATTACTGTATTATTTCTAATCAATTGTATATATTTCTATCCTTAGTATGTGAACTGTCATTGTATTAATAATATTTGTCATATGGACTATAGTCTGCCAATAAACCTTTTCATTTTCATATATATATATATATATATATATATATACCGGGTGATCCATTTAAAACCGTACCCAAATTAAAAGTAGTACGGTTTTAAATGGATCACCCGGTGTGTGTATATATATTAAATTAAAGAAAAATTATCAAGAGCCCCTGATGAGTCACTGTTCATGATATTAAAGACAAATTAATCATTAGAAGTGTTCGATAATTGACCGTTTATTATCTCGATAAAAATTCTTGTCTCAGTGTGTATATATATATATATATAATATATATATATTATATATATATATATAGAGAGAGAGAGAGAGAGAGAGAGAGAGAGAGAGAGAGAGAGAGAGACACTATATATATACTGTGTATAACATACCGGTATATAGATGTGCTCTTACAGAATATTATTACGTTTAAATGATGTTCTCTTTAAGCAGAAGCAAAACTGAAGAAATTTCAAAGTTTGGAAGATCCACCGAAATTGGCAGAAGTCCTTATACAACTGCTTTTATTGGTATTAAAACTTAATAAAGCGCTTAATGCAGTAAACAAACGGAACTATTCTATAATGTCTTTAGTGTGCTAGTAAGTGATTAATTAGATTAATAGAGAAGCGAGACTGGCTGGTGAAGCAGTTACGAATCAATGTCAGAGTTTTGAGGCAACTTCCGAGCTAATGGGTTGAAAAGTTTTGATCCTGCAAAGAAAGAAAATTATTCTACAACTTTTATGATGTAATTCAAAAGGCGCAAAATATCATGAAAACTAAATAGGAATAAAAAGTAAGGGAAACATAACATAAAATAAATAAAAGACTGAAAGAATAACTCGACAATCTCCGAGATATCACTTTCTTGATGTATGAGAACCAGATAATTAGCTTCAGGTCAGCTTACTGTAAATGTGTTTCTTTTTGGGATTCCCTATTTACAGTTCACACAATGTATTTATTAAAAATGCAAGCAGTAAATCATACTTCAGACTTATAGAAAAATACGTAAATTTGTATTTACAAAGGAGCTTAATAATGAGGTGTATAAAAAGTTCATGTACCATTTTTATTAAGTGAAGTAGTATATAAGCAAAATATAGAGCGGGAAACGAGGTGAAAGGGGGGAGGGTGAGTGGAAACGAAGGGAGTGCCACTGACATAGAGCCAAACTAATCTAACCTAATACAACCTCATTTTTCAAGGTATCCAAAGCTAACCTAACCTACCCTAACTTATTATAGCAGGAAGAAGGGGAGGAGAGGAAATGGGAAAAAAGCAAAAAAAAATAATCTCCCAAAAGGGGGTGAGGGGATCATAAGGGGGAAGAATGATGATATAAGGGGATGGAGGAGACTAATAAGAAAAAACAAAACATAAATAAAAAAGATATGTGCGTACTGTCATAGTCTGAACTTTAGCGGCCACCGTTTCTGGGTGGTATATATATATATATATATTATATATATATATATATATATATATAGGTGAATCATTTAAGCACCTTCTGATTTGCATCTCTCTCCATACCCTGATAAAGGACCAATACAGAAAATAAATAATTAAAAATGTAAAGTATGAAATCCTCAAGAAAGTTGTACCCTCTCTCTCTCTCTCTCTCTCTCTCTCTCTCTCTCTCTCTCTCTCCTCTCTCTCGTATGACCCATTGGTAAAACTTAGAGATTACATGATACAGATGTTATTAATCTTCTGTCCCTCATCTATATCCCCAAAGCTCAGCTACTTCCAGTCAGGTCACACACACACACCCACCCACCCACACACACACACACACACACACACACACACACACACACATTTTTCGCTGAGTACAATCTAACAAGTACTGTAGGTGCTTTCTAGACCCATATTCTTAAATTCAGTGAATACCTGATTTTACAGTATCCAAAGAATTAAACGCAATGTCATTCATTATTTTCTCTACTTGATAAAAGAGTTTAGTATAGACCCATCGAGGTAGACAGAAATGGATCGATTTGAGAATTTCCCCTCGAGATCCACACGATTGTTTACGAGTTGTACATTTCGCAAAATTTTGGGATGCTAACGTCACAAGATCCATAAGACCGTTGATGAACTGTAATTGAGGGTAAGGAGAGATGAACTTAATCCAATCCAAGTACAGGGAGGGTTGAGGGAGACCTCATAGGCCATTATGAACTAAGTTTGAAGACGGTTTTACTCTAGGGACCCCTGCGAGGTTACGCCCCACGCCCTGCGCCCCGCGCCCCGTGTACCGGAAAGCGCCTTAGCTTTAATTTTGTTGTTGTTTATAGACCTCCCGTTCAACCCCTCGATACCGATACTAGATTTTACTCACTTCTTGGTAACTTTAGTAATCGGGATAGTATAATAATTATTGTCGGAGACTTTAACCGGCCTAATGTTAATTACGAGAATTTTACTGGTAATGATGAGGGTTTGAGACTGATTAGGTTCATGGAAGATAATATTTTACAACAGATGGTTACCGAACCAACGCGCGGTGACAATATCTTAGGCGTGGTGATGACGAACGACGATAATATAGTCGAAGGTTTGGAAGTAGGTGAGAGTTTGGGATGTAGTGATAACCAAATTATTAGGTTTAAGCTATTGATAGAAACAGTAAGGATAGTAACGTAATAGAAGTCCCCGATTTTCGTAGGACTAATTTTAATAGTTTTGCGAACAGGATGAGAGTAGTGGACTGGGATAATTTATTTATGGGTAATGATGCAAATTTTCATTGGGAGGAGTTTAAAGAAAGTTTTTTTGAATATCGAAAGGGAGTTTATTCCTCGTAGGCCCAAGCGCGCTAGAAATCATGGTAGGCCCAAGTGGTGGACTAGGGAAATAGATGAGTTCATAAACGAGTGTAACAGAGCGTATAGACTTAATAAGCGCAATGGCACGGTAGCTAACTTTAAGAGATATATCGAGTTTAGACATCAGGTTAAAAGATCTGTTAGGAATGCTAAGCGTAATTTAGAGATACTTATACCTGCGGATAGTAAACATAATCCCCAAAAGTTTTTTTGACTACGTCAATAATCGTAAGCCGATAGAAGATAACATAGGCCCTCTAGTGGACGTGAACGGCGCTTTGGCTTCTGACGCTCAGGCAATGGCTGGTATTTTTAACGACTTTTTGGGACAGTTTTTACCGTAGAAGACTAAATAATGTCCCCCGATGTGGACGATATCGTTCCATTTAGTAGCGAGCCTATTTTAAATGAAATAACTGTTTACGAGTGTGAGATTGCGCATTATATCGATAAGCTAAAAGTGAGGAAGGCTCCAGTCCCTGACGCGTTTTATCTTAGACATTTGAAAGATTTGAAAGACGTTACCGTAGGCCCCTTAACAAAAATTTTTAATAAGTCACTGGAAGCTGGGATTATTCCTGAAGACTTCAAATTAGCTAACGTTACGCCTGTTTTTAAAAAAGGCGACAGCACAGTAGCTAGCAATTATAGGCCTATTAGTTTAACATTAACTGTTGGTAAACTTTTGGAATCCGTAGTTAGGGATCGTATCGTCGATCACTTATAAAGTCGCGATTTGATTAATAGTAGTCAGCATGGGTTTCGACACCATAAATGTTGTTTAACTAATTTGTTAGAGTTTTATAATGAAATATGCGCGAATACGATAGGCATAGAGCGGCTGACGTTATTTATTTAGACTTTAAAAAAGCGTTTCATACAGTTCCGCATAGGAGATTAATTGCGAAGGTTAAAGCGCACGGTATACGCGGTGAGGTAGCTAACTGGTTAGAGGAATGGCTTCGTGCTAGGCAACAGAGGGTCGTTGTTAATGGTAGTGAATCGGGGTGGTTGGATGTAGGTAGCGGTGTCCCACAGGGTTCAGTGTTAGACCCATTGCTATTCGTAATCTACATTAACGACATAGATGTAGGCTTGACCAGTAACGTGTCAAAATTCGCGGACAATACTAAAATAGGCGGTAAAGTTATTAACATGGACGATAGAAATAGGCTCCAAGACGATGTAAATAGGATTATGGAGTGGACGGATAAGTGGCAGATGCAATTTAACGTAGACAAATGTAAAGTTTTGCATATAGGTTCTCGTAACAATAATTACACGTACACGATGGACAATAGACAGTTAGCGAGCGTTGACGAGGAAGTAGATTTAGGCGTACGCGTATCTAAGGATTTAAAAGTTAGGAACCAGTGCCTGGAGTCTTGCGCAAAAGTTAATAGGATGTTAGGCTTCATAGCGCGTAATTTCGAATTTAAATCGAAGAATATTATATTTCCCCTTTACATGTCCCTAGTCAGGCCTCATTTAGAATATGCCGTTCAGTTTTGGTGCCCGTATTTGCGTGAGGATATTGATAGGTTGGAAAGGGTTCAGCGACGCGCCACGAAACTAATTCCGTCATTGCGCAACAAGTCTTACGAAGATAGGATGAAAGAGTTAGACTTGCATTCACTCGAGACTAGGAGATTAAGGGGAGAGCTTATTGAAGTTTTCAAAATCGTTAATAAAATCGATAACGTAAATTTTGACAAACTCTTCACTTTCGAAAATAGCGATACTCGTAATAACTGATTTAAGTTGCGTGGTAGGCGTTTCATTACTAGTATCGCTAAAAACTTTTTTATGTTTAAAGTAATTGATAAATTGAATAATCTTCCCGCGTCCGTTGTGAACTCTACCAGCGTTAATATGTTTAAAAGCCGTTTAGATGAACATTTTTAAAATATTGACGTTGTTTAAAATAATAAAACAATTAGCAACAAGATCTCTGGGGGTAGTGGTCGAGGATGAGTCTGTTGACGATTAATGCCAGCTTGTGACATGCCAGCGTATGATATGCCAGCAATAATAAAAAGTTATACTAACATGAACTTAGATGGAGCTCGTAACGTAAACTAACCCACTTTTTGTTATATTCTTCCTACTCTCTATCTCTCTATCTCTCCATCTCATGTCTGTAGTTTGCATGGTATGAGAGTGTTTGAGTTAAGGCTGTGTTTGCATGGTTTGTAAGCGTTCTTATTTTACTTCTTTTCATCTTTCACCCCTTTCCTATTCTCTTCGACTATTTTTCCGACTTGTCGGCAGTGACCAGCGGATGATGATGATGAGTCTTTCTTTCTCTTTTTCTGAATGAATGTTAACCCAGGAATGATAGGTTTTGCTACTTACTTTACCCCTTATTCTCTTCTTTTATCCCCCTACTCTCTCCTTTCTCTCGGGCTAACCATTGAGTGGATCTTAGGGTCTTTGTTAGCTTTAGCTTCTGCAGATCTGTAGAACATCATCATCATCATCATCCAGACCATACCAATGTTACCAACAGTGGTATTATACATTCTTACACTGTTTAATATTTTATGCCCGGAGAATTGTTTTTTATACCATTTTTTATATGCGCAGGGTTTCCTAGAGTAAAACCGTCTTCAAACTTAGTTCATAATCGCCTATGAGGTCTCCTTCAACCCTCCCTGCACTTGGATTGGATTAGGTTCATCTCTCCTTACCCTCAATTACAGTTCATCAACGGTCGTATGGATCTTGTGACGTTAGCATCCCAAAATTTTCCGCAAATGTATAACTCATAAACAATCGTGTGAATCTCGAGGGGAAATTTTCAAATCGATCCATTTCTGTCTACCTCGATAAGCAAATTACTAAACTCTTTTATCAAGTAGAAAATATGATGAATGACATTGTTTTAATTCTTTGGATTCTGTGAAATCATGTATTCACTGAATTTAAGCGAATATGGGTCTGGAAAGCACCTACAGTACGTGTTCGATTGTACTTAGCGAAAAATATGTGTGTATGTGTGTGTGTAACCTGACTGGAAGTAGCTGAGCTTTGGGGATAGAGATGAGGGACAGAAGAATAATAATATCTGTGTCATGTGATCTCTGAATTTGACCACTGGGTCATACAAGAGCCATAAAATTTATTGCATTGTTCTTCATTTTGTATACTGACCCTTTATCATGGTATGGGGAGATATGTACAAGAGGATGGTTTGTGTTAAATCAGTTGTTGAAAAAGAGATAAGAGGGAATAACAATCAGAGGGCACTTGGATGATTCAACTATCTACATATATATTGGCGCTCAAAAGTATTCGTACTCAGAAATATTTCAGGTATATTAATCCTTATCTTTTAAATGGTGTCCGGACAACTGCCCCCTGGACAACCGCCCCCGGACAATTGCCCCCCGACAACCGCCCCCGGACAATTGCCCCCGTAGGACAATCGCCCCCGGATTATTGCCCCCCATAAGTAAATAAAAATTAAATAGAAATTAAATTTACGTTTTAAAAAATGGCAAGCTAAAACAATATTTAACAACATTATTGCCAATTCTTGCTTAATTTGCTTGTAGCCAGAAAAAAAATTATATTTAAAAAGTTAGCAATATTTAACAAAAAATTTTCCAATTATTGCTTACTTATTTATAATAAAATTATGAAGTTTAGCTACTTAATTTTATTTAAACAGTTGGCAAGACTTATTGTATTTCATATATACTATGGATTAATTAATTATATTTAAACGGTTGGCAATACTTATTGAAAGGTCGTTTTGAAAGTCATAGTTGGTGGTTAGGTTAGGTTAGGTTTGTTTTTATAAATATTAATAAATTTAATTCCTATTTAATTTTTATTTACTTATGGGGGGCAATAATCCGGGGGGCGATTGTCCTACGGGGGCAGTTGTCCGGGGGGGCGGTTGTCGGGGGCAATTGTCCGGGGGCGGTTGTCCGGGGGGCAGTTGTCCTAGCACCCTTTTAAACCATATATCGGAGAGTAATTTAAAGTTTACCGTTCGTTTGGAAAAACTTAACGGATAAAAAAATCAGTTTAACTCCAACATATAATGTAAAACATCAAAGAATTTGAGGAAAGTAGAATTTTCTATTTGAATCATCATGGAAGACGGATAACTGTACAAGCCATTAGTAAGCAATGGATCGTCGTAGTAAAAATATGTCTATACATCTTAAGAGATCTGTTATTGCTGTATACGAGTGTGGAAAGAGTTGTAAGAAGATTGGAGAAAAACTTCGAATTTCAATTGCGACGGTTACTGCAGTTATAAAGAAATTTTAAAGCTTTGGAACAATTAAAACGCTACCAAGGTGTCAACGCCATTGCAAGTTTTCAGAACGTACAGCTAGAGGGATTGAAAGAATTGCTGCTGCGAATCCACGAATGACTGCAAGTGATATTTGCCGAACATTAAGACTGTCTATTATGATCGATGTCCGTCCCTCTACTGTACGTTCTACATTGAAAAAGAATAATCTGAATGGAAGAGTTGCACGAAGATAACTTCTGCTACGAAAAGCGCACAAATATGATCGTTTAAAGTAAACCAAGCATCACCAAAATGATGGATTTGCATTCTGAAGAAAGTTCTCTCGACACACAAGACCAAAATTTAATTGTTCGGGAACAACGAACAACAGTATGTTTGGCAAAAATCAAATACTGAATCGAAATAAAAACACATCCTTCCTACGTTTGTTGTTGTTGTTGTTGTTGGTGAGCCGATCAGCCCACCCTGATCGAGCAAGCTGGCGGCACGCAGGTAACCGATCGCCCTCTCCGGAGTGGACCACCTTAATGGTGTGAGTTGTTGGTGCATGATTGTACATGTAGTGGCAAGGGTGTTGTGGGTTAGTTGTCGCTGCTGCCATGAATCGTGTTCCCCTCGTGTCTAAATGTTCCCTAACTTTCAGTATTTTTGTTTCTGTGTGCAGGTGTTCTATTGGTGTTGTTTGAGTACATCCTGTAGTGATACGAAGTGCATTGGTTTGTATTGTTTATAAGGTGTTTATGTGTGTGTTTGAGATAATGGGTGCCCAGCATGGGCTGCTTAGTCCATAACTGAGCGAATATATTATTTGTATATGAGTGATGTTGTTTTCTGCTGGTGTCCAAAGTTTGTGCCTGTGCCTGTGCCTGTTGTCTGGTCCAGTAGCCTTCGAATTCTTAATGTTTTTGATGATCTTGGTGGTCTGGTTTGTATTAAAGGGTGTAATGGTCGTGTCGAGTCTGTAGGTTTTCTTATGTCTGGCTGTTTGTCTGTCTGCGTGTTTCTGGTTGTTGTCTCTGTTTAAGTGACTTATCTTTGCGTAGTGATTAACTAGAATGTTAGCTGCTTGTGTATATGTTGGGATATTATTTTGGCTGCGACAAATAGCCGCGTGTGAGGTGTGAATGCCGCTGTTAGAGTGGGTAATGATGTTTATAGTCTTGTGTAGCCTGTATCTGTGGAGTGGTTTAGTGTTGTTATGAATTCTTTAAATATTTCTGTTTTGTTTTCTTTAAGTTTGTTGTTTATTTCTGTGTTCAGCTGTTGTGTCTGCTGTTTAATGGCTTCTGTGTGTGGTGTTTGTGTGTTATGTTTGAGGTTGTCACGTTGCCTTATGAGGTGGGCTATTTCTTTAGTGTAATTTGGGTTGTATTTCCTAATGTTGCCCTTGGGTAGGCATTTGTTTGGATCATTGATGATCTGGAATGTCTTGAGTGTTGTATTGATGTTTATGATGGGTGTGCTGTTTAATGTGGTGAATTGTTCCTCAGTCTGTATTTTGAGCTGTTCCCAATCAGCTTTCTTATAATTTCTGTAAGTGTGCCTAAGGCTGTTGGGGCAGAGTGTTGTAGAACGTGTTGTAATGATGATGGGCAGGTGGTCTGATGACCGTTGTTTTTCTGTTCTCCAGTGTGTATGTGTTGCTAGTGAGGGGGAACAGAACGTTATGTCAGGGGAGGAGTCTGAGTATCCTGCTTGATGTGGTATGTGTGTATGTTGTTCTGTGTTGTTAAGAATGAAGAGGCTGTTTAGTTGTGTGGTTATGTTGGCACCTCTGTTGTTGTTTTGGTTGTGCAGGTACCAACTAGCATTGAAGTCTCCTCTTAAGATGACATTAGTGAGAGAGGCCAGATTGTGTAACTGTGGATTGTAATTGGCTGGTACCTGAGGTGAACTATCTGGTGAGATGTAAATGTTGATGAGTGTGGTGTTGTATTTCGCGCGTGTTTTAATGTTTACTGCCTGTATTTCTATTATGTTATCTGTTTGGATTGTGTTTGGATTGTTTTGGGTGGCATCAATGTAGCTAATGCTTTTATGTACCGTATTTTACGCCTCATAAGACGCTACTTTTTTCCTGAAAAACGTCTCCAAAATTCACCCTGCGTCTTAGCATCGTAAGGTCAAGATCTTAGAGATAAGTTTACTAGCCCTCACGAACACTACTGAGTCTACTGAGGAAACCATCTTTACTAGTGTGGGATCAATTCAGGGCCCACACGACAGAAGCCATAAAGAATAAACTTTAGCAATTAAAAACGAAGATAGTGGTCATCCCTGGCGGCTTAACATCGCAACTACAACCTCTGGACGTTTCACTTAACAAACCATTCAAGCCTTTCATGCGTGAGGAGTGCGGAAAGTGGATGGCTGCTGGAAACCACGACCTAACACCAACAGGACGACTTAAGCGACCCGCTTTTGCATAGGTGTGTGAGTGGGTGAAGACATCATGGGCAGCATTGAGAGAAGAAATAGTAGTAAAGTCATTCAAGAAATGTGGAATTAGCAATTCATTGGATGGAACAGAGGACGAGCTTCTTTATGAAGATAGTGACACAGCGGACAACCCACAATCAGCTAGTGGCAGTGATGTTGGTGATGATGCCAGCAGTGATGACAGCAGCAGCAAGGAAATCTCAGGATAATTAAATATGTCACTTCAGGCCCCATATGTTATTGTTTTGTTTAATGTTCTTTTAATAAAGCAATGGGAATATATTTTTTGTCAGGCTGATAAATCTTCGAAATATTTTTTTTCCTAAATATTCTTTGTTAAATATAGGGTGCGTCTTACCACTTGTAGCGTCTTATGAGGCGTAAAATACGGTATGTAAGTGATAAGTCCACCCTATGACCCCCAGTACGATCCTGATGGGATCGCCGTGAAGTCAGGGATGGTGGGTGTTTTGTGTGTGCGTTTTAGTTTTGTTTCTTGTATAAGTGCTATGTAAATGTTTTGTTTGTGTACGAATTCCGTAAGCTGCATGATTTTGTTTGTGAGGCCATCTACGTTGTACTGTAATATGTTAATATTATGCTTCTGTATGTGTCTCATGGTCCTATTGTATCTATGTCTTTGTGTATGGTGACATGTGTAAGTTGTAGTGGTGTCTGGATTAGTCTTTATCTCGCCGGAGAGTAACAGTAATCCGGGGAGCACGTCCGGCACGCAATTGCTCCCCGTGAATGAAAAAAATAGCACGCTGGTATAGGTCCGACCCCGGGAGCCGATCGGCACTCTGACTGTGCCACGCAACAGGTCGTTGACTGCCAGTCTGTCCAACCGTGTCCAACCGTAGACTGCCCGCTGCACGGAGATTTGAGGAGGTTTGGCCACCAGCACGTTAATGTCTTCGGTTTGACGTCGCCTCTTCTTCGCGTTGACGTTTCACGTTTTTTCGTTGACGTTGACGCGCTGACGTGTCTCGCGCTAGAGGATACAGCCACTGCTAGAAGCTTCCTCGTCAGCTGCTAACTTTTGGTTTTAATACTGTGTGTAGATTCAGTTATTACTGTGAATCTATTAAAAGAACATTCTCTGTTATTTTTGCTTATCCTTCGTCTGCAATTTTGTGTTGCTCTCTTTGTCGGAGTTCTGAAAATATATTGCCCGCCTGTCTGCTAAATTGCTCTAATATGGACTCTGTTTCTTCTATTTCTTCTTCCTTTCATTTACACTAGAAATATGTCTAAAATCCAATACAGAAATCTTCTTGGGAAGAATTTGATATGTTGCTAGTTCCTGCGGTTAAACATGATGGTGGGAGTTTGCTTCTTTGGGGATGCATCAGTACTTCTGGTCCAGGAAAGCTTGTTGTCATCAATGGAATCTTGAAGTCGAAGAAATGCAGGAATTTTTTAAAGAAAACGTATTGCCGTTAGTTCTGGACTTGCGAATAGGTCGCAATTGAGTACTGCAAAAAGATAAAGATCCAAAATATAAACGTAAGAGCACCATTAAATGGCTTCAACAAAGGAATTTCAAACTTCTCCGATGGCTCAGTCAAAGCCCAGATCTCATTTAATCAGAACTTATGGTTTGATTTGGTAAAGCTGTCCTCAAGACAAACCCTTCAGATTTGAATGAATTACAAAATTTTTTTGAGAAGAATGGGCTAAAATTTTTACTGAGAGCTGTCGAAACATTGTAGAAAAATATACCAAACAAATCATTGAAGTTATTCAAACAAAAAGATGGACACACAAAATATTAAATAATTTTGTAAGTAAATGTAAGAAAACTTTTACATTTTAGCTTTTTATATTTTCCTCAAATTCTTTGATATTTTACATTATATGTTGGAATTTAGGTAATATTTTAATTTGTTAATTTTTCCAAACGAACGGTAAACTATCCTACGCATGGCACAAAAGATAAGGATGAATATAGCCGAAATATTTCTTTGTATGAATACTTATGAGCGCCACTGTATATATACTTACGCGTGTATATTTAGGTTTCCCCCAGAAATGGTAGTCGTTAAAATTCATACTATGACGTCACGATCACATAATATTTTTATTTAGTTATTTATTGTTTTATCAGTCTTCCCTACGCTCTTAACTTATCATCCCCCACCCCCTTTGAGAGATTAATTTTTTGTTTTTTGCCTTTATCCCTCACTCTCCTCAGGTGTACTCCCCCTCGTTTTCCCTTCCCCCTCCCCCTGCTCCAATAGGTTAGGTTAGGTTGGGTTGTTCTTGGGGTAGCGTGAAAATTGAGACTAGGTTACGTTAGGTTAGGTTACCTCTATGTTCAAAGCAATATTGAGTTTTGGGAGACTGCTTTCCCCCCTTATTCTATCGCGTTTATTACCTTTATCATCCATGCACCCCTTTGAGAGATTAAAATTTTGTTTTTCCCCCTTTTACCCTCACTACCGTCAGTGGCACTCCCTTCGTTTCCCTTCACCCCCCTCCCATTTCCCTTCTCTTGCTATTGGCACTTGCACTCCCTCGGCCTAAAAGCTCACATACACCCTTATCTTATCACGTTTATCACCCTTATCATTCCCACCCCTTTGAGATTTTAACATTTTAGTTTTTCCTTTCCCCGTTTTTTCCCCTCAGTGCCACTCCCTTCGTTTACACTACTCCCCCTTTTGCCCTCGTTTCCCCTCTCGAGTGTTTTTCTCATATACTACTAGAGATATCTTGAACGGAGTAATACCAAATAAAAATACTGACAATTTTTTTTAAAAAGGCATGAAAGGCGTTTGTTGGTGTATGTGAATAGAATTCCCTAATTCTTCAAGAACTGCGGGAAAGATTTATATTTGTACTTTTCCCCAAAGAAAAGTTCACAATTCCAAAGAAATTTAAGCTGGAGAATTTGAATTCCAAATCTGGGTACGAAGTTTCTATGCAACATTTGTAGCCCGAATAACAGTGATGCAGAAGAATACCATTATCTAGGTTAGAAGGTTGATAAACTAGCCTGGTTTCCTTTAGGGTAGAATTTGGTTGTTGCCAGTTCATGGATTATCTTCTACATCGGGCAAGAACTTATGGGATTTATTTTACTTACTTCGACATAAATCACGCTTTCAAATTAACTAAAACCGGTCACTTACGACCTTTTGACTTTTTAACGGACGTTCATTTGTAAGACTCGGAGCAATATGTTGTCCACTAGGGTGGAGCGAAAATATGAATTTTAGAATATCAATTTGGAATACCTAGGAAAAGTTGTAAATGACGCTAATTTAAATGTCCACCAAATTTGAACTAGCTGCTGTTTCAGTAAGAGACCCCCCAATGACCTTGAAAAACCGTCACATTTTGAGCCTCAGTCACTCAGTCTTCCTAAAGTGCGTGCAGTGACGACATGTGTTACAGTTTAGCTTAGCCTATTAGTATAACTACTTAACCGTTTTTGCATGCATAAATATTTATTTCTTGTAATTTTCTGATTTAATTACATTAATTCTATTTTTTCAGAAATATTAAAATGGATAAAAAAGTAAAGACAAGGCAGTATAGTATATGCCCAGTTTTTGGCGCTGCTAAAGAACTAAATAGCAATAGACTTCCAAACTATGAAGAAATGTTTAGACATTACTCATAAGTAAGAGCTGACATAAAGTTCACTAATAATAACAAAGATCCTGCAGTCTCTGACGTATCAGAAAGAGTCGCTTTAGATATTGAAAATATTTGGGTAAAGGCCTCAACTCCAACAGTTTCTCGCAAAAGAGTTTTGCAGCTTATTCGCTCCTATCATAATAAATATATGGTGTTGATAAAGCCATACAAAGGAAGAAAAAGAAACTCAAATTATCAAAACAAATTACAGTTTTTCAGAGAAAAAGCTAAAAATGTATTTGATATTGCTAGCTGCAAATGTGAGTTTGATTCATGTCACTGTGATAAAACTAAAAAGGTTCCTCGCATTGAGCAAAAATTTCTCACTGATCAAAGAGGAGATAGAAAAATGGCATTTTGGAACATAGATAAAATAACAACTGAAAAACTTAAAAAGAATATGAAACGAAAAGAAGCGGAACTTTTTCGAATTAGCAAAAGCATTTCAACTAATGATGATGCTGTAGGCCTAGGCTTTGTAGGCCTAGGCCTTGATTCTTCTGATTCGGAGGGTGACATTTCAGCTTGCTCATGGAAAGAATCAAACCTGACCCAAACAAGAGCTGTTGATGATGCTAGACCGTCTAACTCACATCAACAAATGAGAGTTAATTTAGGAAATGTTGCACAAGTTTGTGATAGATACGGCATATCTGACCGGGCAGGTGCATCTTTGGCACCTGCTGCCCTGCAAGATGTTGGTCTAATAGGAAATGAGGATACCTCCCTCGTAATTGACAGGAGTAAAATTAGAAGTGTAAAATGCAACAAGAAGATAATGAGGAACACTTAAAAGTTCTATATTTTGATGGAAGAAAAGATAAAACTAAATGTCATATCAAGCAAGGCAAAAAATATTATTACAAGTCGGTCATTGAAGAACACATAACCTTAGTAAGAGAACCAGGGTCTTGCTATGTTGGTCGTATTGCACCTGTCTCTGGTACTGCTCATGGTATTAAAGATTCGTTAATTCGGATTTTATCAGAAAGTGTTCAAAACATTGATGAACTGGTGGCTATTGGATGTGATGGAACTCCTGTAAACACAGAAGGCATAATGGAATTATTAGCCTCTTAGAATTGGCATTAGGTAGACCTTTGCAGTGGCTAATATGTCAATTGCACGTTAACGAACTTCCACTTCACCACTTGTTATATCACATTGATGGGAGCACAACAGGACCTGATACCTTCTCTGGAACAATTGCCAAAGCACTGAAAAATTGTGAACAACTTCCAGTTACAGGGTTTGATAAAATTGAAGCTGATATACCATACATAGCAAATGAAGACTTAAGTACGGACCAGAAGTATTTGCTTGAAATCTGTAAAGCTGTGTGCTCAGGTAAATGCTCTCAGGATTTGTCTGCAAAAAATTCAGGGACTTTATCTCATGCAAGGTGGATAACTACAGCAAATCGAATTCTACGCTTATACATTGCTAAAGATAAACCATCAGAGAACCTTCGTGTATTAGCAACATTTGTAATGAAAGTTTATGCTCCAATGTGTTTTACCATTAAGTCAAAATCTTCATACACAGAAGGAGGAAGACATGTCTGGGAAACCATTTCAAGATCAAGATACACTCCACATGAGCTGAGAAACGTTGTGGATTCTTCAATACAACGCAACGCTTATTTTGCTCACCCAGATAACCTATTGCCCTCCATGATCACCGATGATCAGGAGCACATCAGAGAGCTGGCAATTCGAAGAATTTTGCTTGCAAGAAGCAAAACACAAAAGGAAATCCGAAAGTTTACAATACCAAGGCTGAACTTTGGAGCAAAAGATATATTGATCTTATTAACTGGAAAAAAGAAGGGCGATTAAATCCTCCGCTTTTGCAGCAATTAACGGAGAAGGAATTGAGAGAGCTCGCTTCCAAACAGTCAGATTTTGAAGGCATACTTGGGATGCCATGTCACACAGGCCGTAGAAAGATGTATTAAGCTAGTAACAGAAGCAGCAGCTACATTTTGTGGAAAAGAACGAAGGGATGGATTCATTCGAGTGAGATTGGAATCAAGAAACATAATGTCATTTTTCAATACGAAATCACAACATAGTTCGATAAACAGGAAAAGGAATAAGACTTAGACAAAAGTCCATAATAAGGATGGGTGGTTGGGATGGGCTAGGCTGGAACTCGATGTGCAGCTACCTCCACGTGGTGAGTTCTGTGTACTTATATATATATATATTAATATATATATATATATATATATATATACAGGGTGAGTCAAAAGTAGCGCCCGATTTCTGTTTTTTCGGCTGTCAGATTGTGCATCGATCACGAGGGAGGGCACTTTGAAAATTGCAAGTAAAACAGCTTGGTACAGTTCCGTAATAATTTTCCCCGAATAAATGGTTAGATAAACATGTCATTCATTTATTTCTACCTTCTTGTACACTGTAATACAATGGCAAACAAACAATCAACTGACAGAAATCGGGCGCTACTTCTGACTCACCCTGTATATATATATATACAGGAATACCTCGGATAAGACGGTTTCAAACAGGACAGATTTCGCAATAGGACGGATTGAATATTATAATATAAAATTAATTATTTAATGTAATATTTAAGATATTTATAAAAGGAATGTCAGTGCGATGATATATTAAGTTTCAAACAACCCGCGCGCGGTCTATACTACAAGTTTTTGGAAAAATTATAACATCAGAAATTTATAGAAAACATCAATCAAGCGTGGCTTGAAGTCACTGCGAGTAATATGCGAGCAGTGTGGAAAAATATTCTACCACATTGTGCAACTGATTTTCGTGGTTTCGAAAATCACATTGCAGGAGTTGCAACTGACATTGTTAGCATTGGGAAGGATCTTGGATTCGAAAATGTTGATGCACCAAATGTTATCGAGTGCATTGAATCGCATTCGAAAGATCTAGACAATGAAACTCTAATCAATCTAGAACAACAACGAGTTTATGAAGAAGAAGAAGCGAAAGAGGAAGATGCAGAAGCAGAAGACGTTCCTACAAAAGAATTTTCAACTGGTGATCTTGCATTCTTATTGTTTTATTTCACATTTAAACATGTTAAATCATTATAATTATCGAAAATAATCATACAAAAAACGTAATTTAAAATGTCTTGGAACGACCTACAGTATTTCCCATTAAAACATGCCTCGAACAGGGCGGTTTCAAACAGTGCGGCATGTCGGCGGAACGAATTAACCGTCTTATCCGAGGTATTCCTGTATATATATATATATATATAGCGACCCGTGGTTCGGATCCCACGTAAAAGCTGTAGGTCCCCTCCGTCATATGACCTTAGATGTTGCGAAAGAGGTTTAAACAACCCCAATCATTATTATATTTATATGATTAGGAAGCGATTTTTTTCACTCGCTGGGGGACTCCACCCTATTGTCCACTGTTTAATTTGAGCTAACGACATTTCCTCGACGTGACATTTTATCTGCAAGTTCTTTTAAGTTTAGGTGAAGTTATGTTAGATTTGAGTAAACTTAATTACGTTCGGTTAGGTTAAATTAAATTATTAAAGTGTTCATAGACTGTACCCCGGACAAAATGCCTCTAGATACGTTTAATTTTTTAACAAGAATTCCATTTCTATTTCATAAGCGTATCTCGATTATTTTTTAAGATACAGAATTAAATTCATCTGAATAATAATCATTCATTTAATTTTCTTACGGATTTCTTCACATTTGTGAAGGCTCCATAACTACTGTAAGCAGTAAAGTTCCATATGACAGAAATTTTTAAACAGCTAATACTGTTCCTTGTAAAACTGAGCCGTACTTCCGATTCTGATGATGATATACTGTACCTTGGATTTTACGACTTGCTGGCATTCTCTGAGGAAGTTCTGGATCCATTTATCCACTTTGGCTGTTATCCCAACGTGTTTCATTTTATGTGCTATAATGTCATGATAACACCCATCGAATGCTTTAGCAAAATCCGTGTATATTATGATACATCGTAGTTATCATTGTCTTCAAGTGCATCTGTGATATTGTTATAGTGATAGGCCCGATCTTCCTGATCGGAATCCGTGCTGGTTCTTTCTGAATCTTTCCTGTGTTTCCAAAAAGTCGTATATTTTCTCCCTGACTATTCTTTCAAATATTTTGGTGAGAGAAAGCTAAAGATCGAAGAAATATAATATACCCAAGCATACCATCTTCCATTGCCCCAGTTCCACATAGTGAAGAATTACCAATTCCCAATCCACCTTCCTTAGAAGTAACTTCAGAAATGGAATCATCTAGTGAGCAGGATCACGAGGCTGACTTCAAAGGAGCATCATTAAGTAAGCCTCCACATTTCCCAAATCAACAAGAATTAGATAACTTAGTAAGAGACCTAGGTCTTACCAAATCCAATGCAGAGCTATTAACATTACGTCTCCAAGAATGGAATTTATTAGATACTAGCTGCAAGGCTTTAAGCTACAGGAAAAGGCATCGGACTTTTGCATCTTTCTGCGTATTTCATGAATCTTTGTGATATTGTTCTGATGTGAATAGTCTTTTTGAGGAAATGGATGTAGACCTAAATCCAACAGAGTGTCAAATGTTCATATACTCTTCAACAAGAAGTTTGAAGGGAGTTTTGCTACAAAATGGCAATAAATATCCATCAATTCCTGTAGCTCACTCATTTCACTTAAAAGAAGACTATGAAAATGTAAAGATCAACTATGAAAGATACAAATGGGATGTCTGTGGAGACTTTAAAATGCTGGGTTTCCTACTTGGATTGCAAGGTGGATACACAACGTTTTCATGCTTCCTTTGTTTATGGGACAGCAGAGCAACAGGCCAGCACTATGTGAAAAGAGAATGGCCTACCAGAGAGCATTTAAACCCTGGTACTCACAGTGTCATAAATAATGCTCTTGTTTAAACAGACAAGGTCTTCCTGCCACCTTTACATATTAAACTAGGGTTTGTGAAACAGTTTGTGAAAGCCTTGGATACTCGTGGTGATACCTTCCAACATATACGATCAATGTTCCCAAAACTGTTGAATCCAAAGTCAAAGGAGGGATATTTGTTGGACCACAAGTAACGCAGATGCTGGCAAGCAAAGAGTTAGAAGACAAAGTGACTGCTGTTGAAAAGAATGCATGGCAAGCATTTCGGCCTGGAGTACGTGGGTTTCTGGGAAATATCAAAAGTGAAAACTACAAAGGGCTTGTTGAAAATTTGATTTAAAATTTTGAAAGACTGGGCTGTAGAATGTCATTGAAGGTTCACTATTTACATTCTCACTTGAACCTCTTCAGAGCAAATTTTGGTGACATGAGTGAAGAACATGATGAACGGTTCCATCAGGATATTCAAACTATGGAGAAGAAGTATCAGAGAAGGTGGGATGCAGTCATGATGGGTGACTACATCTGGTGTTTGCTTCATAGTAGTGATGGTGATCACAAAAGAAAATGCCGATCAAAAAATCATTTCTAAATGACCCAATTAATATTCCATAATACACGAGACATGCTGTTTTAATTAAATAATTGCTGTTCTAAGATGATACATTGACTTAATTTGATAAAGGGATTTATTTATTTCTGTTTATCATGCTAAAACTTTCATAATAAATTAAAATATAGCATAAATAGTATATTTATATGCAAAATCTTATTTTTGGTTTTGTGAAAAATCAAGGGATGCAACAAAGAAACCAATATCACTTTCGTAATCAGCATACCCAAATTCATAAAGAAACAAAACAAGAGATAAACACAAAATTTCCAAATGGATTGCAATTTTGAGTTTAACAGTAGTTAGGTCAACTATGCTATAGTAACAATTATGCGATCAAGTGATCTCTGGAACTGTTCCATAGTGACAGATGGGCTCGATGACCACTTCCCCAGGAGAGCCTTTAGGGATATAGCAAACTCCTTGATGGCCTTGTCACGTCGTTTCTTTGAGGGCAATGTCACCTGAATCCTAAATAAAGGATCAGTTTTCGGCAGACGGGTAGAAGATTCTCGTGCAAACTGGACCTTCATCTTCAGTCTCTTCTGTTTTGTTTTTTCATCACTTTCATATTGGAGGTACTCGTCGACCTCGTCAGAACTAGTAAAATAACCACCCTTTACTTTTAGCTTTGAAAATGTCATACTGAGACGCTTTCCTTCTTTTTTCAATCGTTACAACCCGTTGTTCACTGGATATAGTGGAGAATTTCTCCTTCATTTTCTCATGCCATGTCAGTTTCAGTTCTTTCATATGGGTAGCTTCTTCTGAGAAACCACGGAATGAGACAAACGATTTCTCTATCAGTTTTTCTGCTTGCTGCATTATTGTGCTCCTGCTCACTGCTTCAAGTTTTTTGAGTTTAGTCAGGCGGTAGTCCACTTTCCAACATATTCTTTCCATTGCCATATTTGTAACTGGGGTATCTTCAACATTGCTGGCTTGCTCTTCGACTGGATAATGAGGTTTAAACTGCTGTGAAATACCATAGTCTCGTCGCTGTCGAGCGAGAGTAGTTTTAAGCTCCGGCAATATGAAGCCACAGATCTTGACACATTCTTCCATGTACTGTGATGCAGTCTAAGTCACAGCTGATACAACTTGCTGGCTGTAGATTACCTTCACACCTTCGAATAGCCCCGCACTTACACAGTCGAATCATAGATTCTGGAATTCAAAGGATTCTGCACTAATCCTGTCACACATGTGATCATGCAAGCTCTGATAGACTATCTTCAAACGAGAGTGTTTGGCTCTCTTGGCTATTGTTGTATTGTAGAAAGGTTCCACAAGTTGAATTCTAAGAGCAGCAAAGACCACAAATGCTGGCTTAAAGTACTTTACCTTTAAGAATCCACGTACTATGCATGCTAGGCGATTTGATATTCCAGGGTTCTGATCTAGGAAGCTTTCCAATCATGCTCGTTTGTAATATTAAAATATACATTATATCTATTCTGAAATATATTATGACATGATATACAGCGTTCCCCATAATTCTGGACTCATAGAGAAAATAGACATTATATTTTTAAAGTGAACCAAACACATTTCTAATGTCAATTTTACATATTTCAGGAATGTAAATACCCTGATGGCTCAATATACCAATCATGCACCAAACATGTAGCAATACCAGTTTCACCTTCTCTTGAGTGGTGTACTGATCCATCAGGGTATTTTCATTCCTGAAATATGTAAAACTGACATTAGAAATGTGTTTGTTTCACTTTAAAAATATAATGTTATTTTCTCTATGAGTTCAGACTTCTGGGACACCCTGTACAAACATATAGTCATCTATGGTTGATTTGCATGAAATATAGCAATAGTTAAATGATTTAAACACTTTATACTAATTCTTTCTGATATTTTTATTATGAAAATCTTTCAGAAACAACTTTATATTGGAAATAATTCTGCATTACAGTGTATTTGGGTTGATGGTATTGTCAGTTATTGGTGTGGAGCTTGGTTGGGGAAGAAAATCAAGCAATACCCAATAATTATACATCGCCGAACTTCTTTTTCATAGCATAACACTCTCTGGATGGTTTCGTATTCAAATTAAAAAATTGCAAATTACCACCCCACCCTATTTTAGGATAAAAATGTAGTAACATCATTAGATGTACATTTATTTATGAAACTTAGGTCTAAGATTCGATTAATCAGCGTCTCTGCAAATCTCAAATTTGTCCACTGCAATGCGGAACACATTCTCAAACATCTCTGAGGTTATTTTAGCGACTGCTGTGACAATGCGCAGATCCTGCAAGTCTGTAACCCTTGTTTTGTGAACTTCAGACTTTATAAATCTTACGCAAACAAGTCTAATGGTGTTAAATGCGGAGACCGTTCTGCGCAGGGCCTGTCTCCACTACATCCAATCCAGCGATTTGGTAAGAGCTCATCAAGGTACGCCCGAACGATGTTTGTATGTAACTCCATCTTGTTGAAAGACAAGAGTGTCGAGAATTCCATTTGAACGAAGCTGGGGTTCAAAAAACTGGTGAAGCATGTGAAAATAAATTAGCCATGATACCGTAGCTTCTGCAAAGATAAAAGGTCCGTAAATCTTCTATCTTGTCATACCCAACTAGACATTAGCTTTAGGAGAATCTCTTTCCCATTCGTAGAACTCGGCTGGCTTTCGCTAGCCAGATACGATAATTATGTCGATTAACCTTTCCGCCTGTGTGAATGTCGCCTCATCGCTGAAGAGAATGTGGCTTAATAAGTTTTCTGTATGAAATTTTTCAATCAATTCTGTGCACATAGTGACTCGTCTTCGATAATTGTCTTTGTGTAACTCATGTAGAACTTGAATATGGTAACTTTTCTTTTTTAATGTTGATTTTAAAATCCTTACAACAGTCGTTTTTGGTATGCTCAGTCTACGGGATGCTGTACGAGTTGACATTCTAGGATTTGTTTCAAATGCATCTCTTATCAATTCGACATTTTCTTGAGAGGTACCTCGACGTCATCATCATAAACAAATCCTGTTCTTTTAAATTTAATGACCAGCTCGCGAATTGCTTTGTCTGTAGGTCCTGGTTTATGAAATCTTTCGAATTTTTCTTAAATTTCTTTGCACTTCTTCCCTTGGATACGTAGTATTACTACCATCACACGTTCTTGTACATCCATCATCACCCTGTATATAAGGACAACGTTCTGTCTTTTTAGATATGGGATCTTCTCCATATCGAATAAATGGGTGTAGCTATTTTCCTTAGTTTTTAATCAACAAAGCATTCCATTTGTCCGGACCTGCAGCTGAATGTGATTTCACTTGCCCTATAGCTCTCGCTATATCTTCTGGGGTAAATTCAAAATCAGTTATACACTCTCCATTTAATTCCTCTTCAAAAAAGGTATGTCTCTCAGGTATTGCTTGATCTCTTTTTGGGGTATTGAAAGCTAGTTTATATAAAACTCTCAATATTTCAGATATTTCTTTTAGATCGTCCGTTAGCTCATTTTATTTTATTAAGGGTGCGACAGTGACCGCGTTCTTTTCCCTTACGCGGACCTATAGGAGTATTTGGGGTTATCTTTTATTGTTTTCGCTGCATCTTCTTCTTTCCTCTCTGAATGGCTCTTAATTAGGGCTTGCATTTCTCTGCCTATGCCCTCCAATTTTACTTGTATCACTTTTCTGGTGTTGTTATCTATGCAATTAATTAACTTCATAGCTACTCTCCTTCTTTTTCGGAATAGTGTTTGCTTTTGCCAGTCGAAATAATTCCTCTTTTCCTTTGGCTGTCCTTTTAGAACATATTTTTCTAATATTTCCAGTGTCTTTTCTTCCAAGGTTATTAGCATGTCTTGGCTTGTTTTATCCTCTAAGGTTGTTTTCCACTCTATTTGCGCCATATGGGATATGATTTTTTCCCAATTTATATTCTTTGAGTTTAGGTTAGACATCTCAAATTTGCTTCTTTCTTTAGTATAAGCATTTACTTTCAGTGATCTCGCCATATTAGTTAATACCTCGATTACGTTGTGGCCTGAGATATTTGTTAGTGTTATTTTTATATTACTGACTAAGTTGGTGTTATTCATGAATATCAGATCCAAGCAGTTATCTTTTCTGGTGTTATCTGTTATCTCCTATCCGAACAAAATGTCTTCCTTGTCCTGCTGTGTATATATACATTTCTTCCCATCCCTTTGTATTTTTAAATGGGAAATTAAAATCGCAGCAGAGTATTATATTAGGGGATGGGTTGTTTAAGGACTTTGTTAGATCACTGATGTCGGCTATGGTTTCAGAGACTTTCGCAGTTGCAATGTTCAGAGGTCTATAGGTGACTATTAGTATCATGCTAAGATTTTTAGCTTTTACTGCTAAGAGTTCCACGTAGCTGTTTAAATTACTTATTATTGTCTTTGCCTTATGGCTCTCCTGTGCTTATATAGCACAACAACTTCCTTGTCTTTCTGTTCTGTCAGCTTGTAATATGTTGTAACCATCGATTTTTAATTCTTTTTATCTATGCAGTATTCGCAGCTTTCACAGTGTCCTTGGCAATCTTTAAGATGTGTTTCTGTGAGGTACGCAATGTCAATCCTTGTTTCTTCCATAAATCCTTTCAGGTATGAAACTTTGTTTATCGTGTGGTTCGGTGTTAGCCCTTGAATATTTGCCAGCACTGTACTTATGTTTTCTGTTTTGCGTTGTCCTTCGAGTATTCCAAACTCAATTTCCTTCAATGTCGCGTGTTTTGTATTCCTATGGTCCTCCAAGGAAACTCCGTTTCCGGTTACCTGTTCTGGTAGTTTCTTGCTTGGTAACGATTCGGTTTGGAGGTTCTCAGCTGTGTCGATTGCACGAGCTATATGAAGCTTAGTAACCGTATTGTGTCTGTGATGTCAAGAAAATTTGTTTCGTGGTTTATATTCACGGGTTTCTTGCCGTTTTTACTATTGTTCTTTGAGTTTGTTAGAAGGTTATGATAGTATCACTATTTACAGTATTTGCAGCGCCCCTGCCTTGCATAGTACTTGCAAATCACGGGGTGATAAAATTTGCAGCTGTCGCCAAATTTACAGCGACGGTTATTATAATAGAAATTATACTTGGTGGGGTGCTCATATATACACACTGTCCTTCTTTATATCTGCAAATGCCCTTTGCATAGCATTTGCATACACTTCTTTCCACATTATTACTCGGGGCCCTTATGTTTGTTATTTGTTTCATTTCCTCCTTTGGAGATAACCTCGGTCTATTATCGTGATTTTCCTCTTGTTTTTCGCTATTTACTCAATTCACGCTGGTGTTCTACAAGTGATCTACCTGTGTTTCTTTTAGTGCTTTTGCTACAATAATTTTTTCGCCCTCTTTGTGTGTCGGTATACCGACATGTGACATGTTTGTATCTGCTTCACTTTTCTTCGTCTCCTTTCCTGTTTCTTTCTGCTCATCATTTGTATTTTCTTCTTTTGCTGCTTCTTCAGTATCTCTTTCTGTTTTATAAACTGTAAACGAATTTATTTCCGTTATACATCTTCCACAGAAATATTTTGTTTGGAACTTGTTTTAAAAGTGATATCTTTATCTTTCCAATTCAGGCAGTCAAATATCGAAGAGGAATTGACAAATATCACATCTAATTGCCTTTAATTCATCGGTTGCATTGTTGCAAACCTTGCAGTATTATAGAAATTGGTTCCCTAATTACGTGTTATTTATAAACCACAGTATATAAAGATTGGTGATCGAAAAATTTACGACGGAGTGGTTTCCGTTACTCCGGGGGATGGAAGATATCAGTCATTGTCTATTGATTGGTGCTCGTGAAAGCGGGTTCGGGGGATATAGGAGGATGGCCGCGGGAATTTTAGGGAAAAACAAAGTGCCTTGTTTCTAATCGAGTTAGAATAATTTCCTTTGTTTTACTTTTTATGATATGAAGTAAAAATAAAAAGCGATTTTAAGACGTTCGTGTATTCAACAGTACACCTCGTCGGGGAATGGAGGGAAAAGGCAAGAATCCGACAATATACAGGGTGATTCAAAAATTTTTAACACTTATATGGGAAAGAATTATGGATGTCATCCAATCACTACCACTAAAGATGTGCCTTAGGGCTCTGGAAGCAACGTTTGACCGCTTTCATACATGCATAGATATCCGTGGAGAGCAAGTACAGAGTGTATGAACCGCTGTTTGCACCCCAAAAAATGTTTACAAATAAATTGGAAATGAAAAATAAAACCCCATATAAGTGTTAATTTTTTAATCGCCATGTATATTTCTGTACAGCGTAAACAACATAGTTAGGACGGATTAGAAAAAAATTAACAAGTACAAATAGAAGAAAAAAGATTTTAAGAAGATATGATCCATTTTATACGTTCCCAAACTGTTACTGAAATTATTTATAAGGTATATGAATACACATTCCAGAATATTCCTTTCACTTATGTTCTTAATTTTAACAGGAATTTTACAACTCTCCTAATTACTGTAATACTGTGATTATATCTACATACAGTATACCCAAAATTTTGAGATGCACAAATCAATTCAAATTTTGAGTTTTTCACAGGCCTACTAATAATTCCTATGTTCACTTTCATTCTGACCACCGCCTCTTGACAAAGTCTTCAATTTTTCTTCTTTGTTTCTCAGAGATTTTAGAGTTGTTAGTCCTGAATTTTTAGATTCTGAGTTCTGCAGTATTATGAACATTGATATTAGACTATGCTATTTTTTTTCATTTCTAGAAAATTATTTAATCAAAGCTAAAAGAAAGATATTAATCTTTAGATATCTTCCGACCTAACCTAAAACAACTGGAATTAACGTAGTTTTTAAGTATAAAAATAATGCAGCTAGCTCTGTTCACTCGATTGGATCTAAACAATGTAACTCAGTTTTTATAGGTCAAACTCGGAAAACTTTAGAAATCAAAGTAAAACAGCATAAATAGGCGTATAGGACGGCATATAATTCTAATGCACTGTTTAACCATAGGTATAAATATAATCATAGTATTAATTGGGAGATGTAAAATTCTTGTTAAAAATAAAGACATAACTGAAAGGAACATTTTGGAATGTGCATTCATCTACTTTATAAATAATTTAAATAACACTTTGAGAACGTATAAATTGAGTCGCATATAATTAAAATATCGGATAATTTTTTTTAAACATATCACACTTTAAAAGGTTTGTATTTTTTTTTAACTGAAATAAACGCATGAAGTGGTTAATCTTCTCTGCACATGGGGAATTTGTTCCCTAGTGCGAAACATGCGCTATGTTATGCCCTCTCAGTTCATTAACTCTTTGCACACGAACAACAAAATTTTGCAATACTCTGAACAGAGTATCCGTTGAAATCTGAGAAATTTCTTCTTCAGTTGATGCTTTCAGTTTGCCTATTGTGTGTGGATTTTGTTTAAACACTCTATCTTTTAAATAACCCCCACATATAAATGTCACGGAGGTTTAGATCTGGTAATGTTGGTGGTCATGATATCACTTTATCCTAAGCCGCAGGAAATCTGTTGGCCAGGACTCTTCCGTCGAAAGTATCGTGTAAGTATTGTGAACTGAGAGGACATCACATAGAGCATATTTTGTACTAGGGGACTAAATCCCCATGTGTAGAGAAAATACGGTAAAAATTTCATGCTCTTATTTCAGTTAATAAAAAAATTCAAACCCTTTAAAGTGTCAGATGTTTAAAAATATCACCCGATATATTTTGCCTTTAATCAATGCTTGCTAATTTTTTTTGCTAATCCCTCCTAACTATTTTGTTTACGCTATGCAGATATATATATTTTTCGTTTCTTGCCTTTTCCTTTCATTCCCTGACGAGGTGTACTGTTGAATACACAAAAGATTTTGGAATCGCTTTCCACTTTTCCTTGTAATTGCGCATCATTTATTTATTTCACGTATTGAATTTTGAAGTTCATCCCATATATATTTATAGTTAACGAGTGAACAGCTAAGATAATCATGTTACTGAGGTTTCATCATTAACATCAAATATTCCCTCTTTTCATATCTCGCTTTTCAGTCTCTTAAAATAAATAAAATAAATAAAAACTGAATAAACCGTTTAATGATTTCTTTCAAATTTATCTCTGCTTATTTCTTTATTAATTTCGTAGAATTTTCAGAAATATTTAGATATTTTAGCTGGATTTAATGAAAAATAATTGTATATATATATATATATATCGTAAAGAACGACGCTTGTATAGGAGATATTCCGCGCAAGACGAGAGAGAGAAAACGGAACAAATGAAAAAATGAAGTAACCACCTGGGAATCGAACCCGGGATCTTCCGATTGCCGGTCAGACGCGATACCATTACACCATGGACTTCACTCTTCCAAATGCCGTAATTCTTCTACATACTCGCAGAAACCAATGCCCCAAGGGGGCACCTCCCGCATGCCGTAACATTATATACATTCAACTGCAAAGAACACGCAGTATAAATAACGTAAAGAACGACGCTTGTATAGGAGATATTCCGCGCAAGACGAGAGAGAGAAACGGAACAAATGAAAAAATGAAGTAACCACCTGGGAATCGAACCCGGGATCTTCCGATTGCCGGTCAGGTTTCTGCGAGTATGTAGAAGAATTACGGCATTTGGAAGAGTGAAGTCCATGGTGTAATGGTATCGCGTCTGACCGGCAATCGGAAGATCCCGGGTTCGATTCCCAGGTGGTTACTTCATTTTTTCATTTGTTCCGTTTTCTCTCTCTCGTCTTGCGCGGAATATCTCCTATACAAGCGTCGTTCTTTACGTTATTTATACTGCGTGTTCTTTGCAGTTGAATGTATATAATGTTACGGCATGCGGGAGGTGCCCCCTTGGGGCATTGGTTTCTGCGAGTATGTAGAAGAATTACGGCATTTGGAAGAGTGAAGTCCATGGTGTAATGGTATCGCGTCTGACCGGCAATCGGAAGATCCCGGGTTCGATTCCCAGGTGGTTACTTCATTTTTCATTTGTTCCGTTTTCTCTCTCTCGTCTTGCGCGGAATATCTCCTATACAAGCGTCGTTCTTTACGTTATTTATACTGCGTGTTCTTTGCAGTTGAATGTATATATATATATATATATATATATTTTTTTTTTTTTTTTTTTTTTTTTTAAGTTCGGGAAGAACCGATTCGCCTCCATTTAAAAGGGCATATCTCGGCGGAAAAACAAAGAAAAAGTGAGAGGAAAGACAGAGGAAAAAGAAAGGGTGGAGGGGACAGTCGAAGTGGAAAAAGACCAAGGATGACAAGGACTGCAGGGTCGAGCCCCATCATCCTTGGGTGCTAGGGCCGGGAGGGCGCACGTGGAACCTCCAGGAACAAGCACATACAAACGAGCACAAAGAGCACGAGCTTAGAACCCCCTTGCGGGGATATATATATATATATATATATATGTGTGTGTGTGTGTGTGGTGTGTGTGTGTGTGTGTGTGTGGTAATGGTCTAATTATGCCACACTTTCACAAAATAGAAATAAATGAATTAGCTTCATTATCATTCACGAAACTTGTCACAATTATTGTGAAAGGATGGCAGGGATTTTTCTTTTAATTATAGGCACAAACATACTCATAGTGTCATTTCCTTTGGAAAATTACGGTGAATCTGGATTGTGTAATTTCTTGTGACGGATTACTGTACAGTATTTCCGTAGAAATGAAGCGATTTCACTCTTAACCGCTGCTTTTAGAATTTTCATTTTCCTGGATCTTTCTTTGAAGATCCAGTCCTTTATATATCTCCAAAAGAAGAAATCATAGAAATTGAGGTTAGTTGACAGAGGAAACCATGCAAGACTGCAGTCATGAAGTGGTGGTGAACCTAGCGGTACATAGCGGTCCAGAGTCGCGTACTTTTTCGTTTCCCTTTTCAAGAAGTTGTAGAAGTGTTTCGGGTTGATTGCTTCTACAGCCTCTTCCTTTCCTCTCTCTGAATGTTTCTCAAATAGAGCATCGCTCTCACGGCCAATAATCTTCAGTTTTACATTGATCACCTTACTGGCATTGTCTTCCTTGCAATTTTTAAGTTTTGCAACCAACTGCTTTCTATTTTGGAACTTTGTCCTCTTATGTCTCAAAATAATTTATCTTTCCCTTTGGTTTATTTGGAGCATGATTTTCTAAACTTTCAGTGTCTTCTCTTCTAAGGTTAACAACTATTTCGTTGTTTTATTCTTAAAGACGATTTTTTCATTCCTGTTGTTGCCATGCTTGATTTCATACCTACCTAATTTGTAGGCTTGGAGTTTAGATTAAAAAATTAGAATTTACTTTTTCTATAGTGCATGTATTTTATTTCACTGTTGTCGTCATACTGGTTAATATTTCAATAATGTTGTGGTCGGATATAATAGTTGGGGTTAACTTTATCATCAATGAAGTTGTTTTCTGTGAATACAAAGTCCAAGCATTTATTTTTCTAGTGTTATTTATCATTTCTTATGTTAGCATGAATTCACTTCATATAGTCATCAGCATTTTTTACTGCTCTTTGTCTTCTCTTATGCCCTTTTTGTCTTGATTTATATGTGCATTTGTTCCTATCTTTTGTATTTTATAAATGGGAAATTAAAGTCTTCGCAAAGTACTATACTGGGGGTTGGGAAATTTAAAGCCTTTATCAACTTTTTAATCTCAGTAATGGTATCAGAGAATTCCACATTTGGGCTGTTAGGAGTTCTGTATATACAGTAGCTATTACTGAAATATAATGATTAGTTTTTCAGCTTTCACTACTAAAATTTCTACGTAGCTGTTTGATTTATTTACTATCATTTCCGCCATCTCGTTCTATGTAGGTATAGGCCTATTGCACAACCTCCTCTACGTCTTTATGTTCTGTCGACTCATAGTATGTTATAGCCATCGATTTGTATTTCTTTTTTATCATTGCATTACTTGCAGTTTTCATTTTTCTTGGCAGTCTTAAAGTTGTATGTGTGTGAGGCATGCGAAGTAAGACCTTGTTTCTTCCATTGAATCCTTTTAGGTATAAAACTTTGTTTAACAAATGGTCCAGTTTTAGACCTTGTATATTTGCCAGGGCCAGTTTTATGTTTTTAATTTTACGTTACCTCTTATGTATTATAATATGGTTTATATATAGTTTATATAGTTTATATATACAATATAGTTTTCCCTGTATTCTTTGTTGTGGCTTTGTCGGTTTTGCATTAAATTCATTATTAGTTAATGGCCTCTGTATACAGAGGCCATTAACTAATAATGAATTTAATGCAAAACCGATGCTTTTCCTTCTATATCTCTCTCGTGTTGTTCTTTGTAGCTCCGTTCTGTTCTTCCCTTTCTATTTTTTTCCAGGGGTTACATCGCTGTTTCTTTCTGTTCTACAGGGTGGGCCGTAAGTTTCCATACATAGGAAAAATAAACATTTTGTTATGGACAACCATTTTTATTTATATAATATGCTCTACATGGTTGCCATTGTTTTGAAAACACATTTCAATACGTGTTCCCCACTGTTGATGAACACGCATTAGCACAGTTGACGTTAAGCTTGTAATGGCGTTGGTGATACGTTCCTTTAGATGATTTATGTCTCGTATCTTTTCCTGATACACCATGGCCTTCAAGTGCCCCCAAAGATAGAAATCAAGGGGGGTGAGATCTGGGGATCTGGGAGGCCACTCCACAGGACCACGCCGACCAATCCAAGCATCCGGAAACTGCTGATCCAAATACCGACGCACGTGAAGACCATAATGAGGTGGAGCTCCATCTTGCTGGAAGTAAACTGGGAAGTTACCTTCCTCGTTTAGCAGGGATGGGAAAATCTCTTCTTGCAACATGTTAAGATACCTTTCGGCATTAAGATTTCCACTGACAAAAATTGGTCCAATAATTCTGTCACCCCATATCCCGGCCCACACCATCACTTTACCGGCACCTTGCATCTTCGTCGGACTCAGCCAGTTAGGGTTAGCATTACTCCAATAACGTATGTTTTGCCGATTAACCTCTCCATTGACGTAAAAATTTGCTTCATCAGTAAACAAGATCTTACGTCAAACGCATATTCTTAGGGTATCTGAAACATAAAAACAAACGTTTAATTTTTCCTATGTATGGAAACTTACGGCCCACCCTGTATATACGCAAAGAAATTCAGTTCATTCGTGCAGTTTTCGCAAAACAACTCTACCCAGTTAATTTCTTTTATTCTTATTATGAGACAAATATTATTATCCGATTTCATGAAATTATAGCCCAATAAATGCTGGCATAAGTGGTATTCAATTGCTCTTGACTCATCCGCGGCACAATTGCATATTTTGAAGCATTACTGAAATTAATTGCTCGCTTCTGATATTAAATACAAAATCCAGTAAAAGCCGCTTTTGATATCTGTGTCACTGTCTCAGTGAGGGAGTGATTTCCTCAAGCAGTCAAGCTGTCAGGAGAGGAGTAGTAATACAGTATGTGCGCAAATATACTGTATAGAGTGGGAGAATGGGTTTAGGGGTGATAAGGTAAGGGGCGATAAGATAAGAGAGATAAGAGAGTGGAGAAAGCCACTAAACCACTAAGGAGGGGGGGAAAAGGGCCATAGCCACGGGTTTTAAAGAGTGCTAAGGAGTACCACCCCCGAGAAGGTAGGAAATTAAATATAGAGCAACCTAACCTAACCTGTCCTAACCTGAAGTAAGAGAGTGGGGAAAGGACTATATCCAGGAGGTTTTAGGGAGTGCCAAGGAGTGCCACCCCTCAAAATGTAGAAAGTTGAATATAGGGCAACCTAAGATCGCTCATAAACTCAATCATACTGTATATGTGGGCTTAGGAGTGGCAAAGTGCCATTGCCAAGTGAGGGTGAAAAGAAGGGGAACGAATGGAAATTCAAGAGGAAAAGGGTAAAAGAGGAAAATGGCGACATTTTAAACACAGCTGTGTAAACAATAGGATTGATAAGTGGTGAGGTTAAGAGTGAAAAAAGACTAAACATGAAGGTTCAGGGCAAGGATGGGGAATAAAGTACTGGGGGAAGGAGTAGGGGATAGTTCTGATAAAATACTATAAGGGTAAAAATAAAAATAAAAAATATAAAAGAAATAAATATAAATAAATATACAGGGCGTCCCAAAAAAATGTATACACACTTTAACAGCTGATAGCTCAATTGATGTTTCTTTCTTTCCAAGTTAAACCCATTAGAATTAATAATGGCAGTCAGACTAAGCTTTGAACAAAGGAAATTCATTCTAAAATGCTACTGGAAGTGTGAAAACGCAGTTGAAGTGCAAAGACAGTTTAGGAGGGAGTTTCAAACAGATCCACCAACGCGACTTACCATCACTCGAATTAGAGATAAGTTTGAAGCCGATGGAACTGTTCAGAATGTCCACAAGAAGCGTTCCGGAAGACCACGGACATCGACAAGCCCCACAAAGCAAGAAAGAGTACTGGAAACGTATCACCAAAGTCCAAGAAAATCTGTGTGGCAAGCGAGTCGTGAGGTAGGAATTTCAGAATCGTCTGTCCAACGCATTTTGAAGCGCTGTCAATGGAAAAGTTACATTCCAAGATTACTCCATGCTATTAATGAAGATGATCCGGACCGAAGAGTGGAGTATTGCGAGTGGTACTTGGCACGATGTGGATGTGGATTGGACGAAGGGGTTTCGTAGAATACCCTCCGCGTTCACCAGACCTCACACCACTAGACTTTTTTTATGGAGATACTTAAAAGACAAAGTCTACGCTATAAAACCTGCAACAGTCGCTGAATTGAGAGCAGCCATTGAACGAGAATGCACACAAATACCAAACGAAATGTTTCGTGATGTTTGCGATTCCATTGCTTCGCGTTATCAGCAGTGCCTGGACCAGAACGGACGTCAGTTTGAAAACAGGCGTTGACAAAACAATTAAATAATGTCTGTAGATTCTATTACATTTTGAAAATGAAATGTATTTTAATAAACACTGCCTTTATAATTATTTAAAGTGTGTATACATTTTTTTGGGACGCCCTGTATATACAGTACATGTGTGTGACGTCAAAGTATGAACTTTAGTGGCCATCACACTTTAGCGACAACCATTATAAAAATTCGAGAAAATGAAAAATATATATACACGTGTGTATGACATCGTATTGTATGGACTTTAGCGGCCACCAAAATAAAATCCAAAAATATCAAAGTTAATAAATACTAGGGATGGGAAACTGAATCGAACTGGAATCGATAAACTAATAAAACCGATATTATTTTATGAACCGAAATCGAAAATAACTCGAACTGAAAAAAAATTCTGACAACTAAAATCGAAATTCGAACTGAAATTGAAAAACAATCAAAAACAGAAATCTGAATTCGAATAGATTAAAAATAACAGTTTGGCGTTTCAGTTTTGAGGAGCATTTGGATTGCAAAAAAATATAAATAACGTGAATTATTTTCCTTTTTTTGCGACTTAACATTTGTATGGATTTAAAATATCCATTTATCCTTTAATTCGATGTAGAAAATAACGCAACTGAAAGTACTAGAGACAATGGTTTTAAAAATGAAAGAAAAAGAATTAAGGAGGAAAATTTTTATCCTATATCAAAATAATTTTCAATAAAGACTGTGCTGCTTTCGTTGACCTAAGTTTAATCACTTGGTAAGGACGCCTTCAGTTTTTTCTGACCATTAAATTTATCAGATAATAGCTATACTATCTATATCTACATAAGTGAGTGAGATAATCCGTGAGAATGACCAAACTTCAACTCAAATGTTAATCCTATGGAATGTTGTAACAATAAAACCCACACTAATAGCCGGAGTTTATTTCCACAACAGTTTCGATGCCCACTGGCATCCTCTTCGGGTGGATACAGAAAAACGAATGAACAAAAGTGAGTAAGGAAGCAATCCAGGAAAGGTAAGGAACATTCTAGAAGGCCAGAGACCAACCATTAAGAAATTCACACCTAGGTTAGATCCCGTTCACCCGACATCGGAAGGGATTTTTTGACCAAGAATCTCATTAAAAGGTCCAGCTTATAAGTACCTTCGCACAAATTAAAATTATCTTCTTGACAAGAAGATAATTTTAATTTGTGCGAAGGTACTTATAAGCAGGACCCTTTAATGAGATTCTTGGTCAAAAAATCCCTTCCGGTGTCGGGTGAACGGGATCTAACCTAGGTGTGAATTTCTTAATGTCTCTGGCCTTCTAGAATGTTCCTTACCTTTCCTGGATTGTTTCCTTACTCACTTTTGTTCATTCGTTTTTCTGTATCCACCCGAAGAGGATGCCAGTGGGCATCGAAACTGTTGTGTAAATAAACTCCGTCTATTAGTGTGGATTTTAATGTCACATTTCGACCTCCACGTAAAAAAGTGAAGTTTTGCATTTACTATGGAATGTTACTCTATTCTCCTTGGTATTTCTCCAAATGTTTATCCTTTGGAATGTTCCTCTAATCTCCTTGTGTTTCCTCTCCTCCTCTCATGAAATCCGTGGGAATGACCAGACTTCAACTCAAATGTTAATTCTTTGGAATATTACTCTATTCTCCATGATATTTCTCCAAATGTTTATCCTTTGGAATGTTCCTCTAATCTTCTTGTTTCCTCTCCTGAAAGACACTTCCTTTACATGGTAGTGTAAATAAATGAAGCGTTTGTTACTTTTCTTTCATTCATCAGAAAAATTTCACAGGTAGCAGTCCAACTTAAAATTTTATTCCTTTTCCAACAATGGGACGTTACAAAACTAAGGTGGTATATTCTTACTTCACGCTCCATGGTTCTCGTGAGCATGTAACAGCAGCTTGCAAAGTGACTGGATGTAGCATGATTTTGAAACATCCTTGTGCTAGTAATTTAAAGAAGCATCTGGAAAGACACCATCAGGCAGAGTTTAATGCTTTAGAAAGAAAGGAAGCTTCTAATTCAAAGATGAAAAGATGTTTGTCACAAGATGAGCAGACACTAGATCACACCAACACTAAGCGTATGAAAACTATTCAAGAGATGCTTCGTCCAACAATAAGTATTCCAATGGATATAAAAACGTTTAATGATGCTATGGTTGAATTGGTAACTGGTGTTAAGAAATATTTATTTCAAACAAATCATTATAATTTCAGAGACTGTAGGTCTTGATAAATTTTACTTTATTGAAGGAAAAATTTGCCACAATATTAGTTCACATACATGTTTATTTTATTTTAGAGTAAATTTAGTTCACTTTTTCAATTCTTTGTTCACACAATATGTCCATTGCCACTGTAATAGAAAAGTAATAGACTATTATCTATTACTTTGCCTTCTATTACTATTACTATTACAGCCAAAAAATTATGATCTATTACTATTACTTGAAAAATCCTGTAATAGTCTATTACTATTACTATTACCTATTACTATTACCCCATGTCTGATGTCCCTACACTTGGCTAAATTTAGGCTAAAACAGAAAGAATTATGAATTTGCAGAACAATGAAAACTTGAAAATAGGCTGATAATTTAGCATTCATATATTAAACAATTCAATGAAGATTTATAAAAGTTATTTTATTCTAGAATGAGGTATGTGAACTTGCAATTGGATGTGTGGACCTTCAGAGGAAAGTCACAAATCGACCCATTTCTGTCTACATTTTTGTCACTAGCTTTTCTTTGTTTGCTGAGGTTTATGCTATAACATCACACATTCATGTATGTATGATATATTCATTTTTCTGATCACTCCCATCCCGTTTCCACTCATCATCCCCCATTCAGAGGGTTTTGGCATAATTCACGTTAGCATTATTCAGGATTAGTCATCTACATATATACATTTCCTTTCCTTTCAACCTTTCAAAGGTTCCGCGCGATGATTCCTCATTTCACGAAGGTCAAGCTTGTCTCCAACTCACATAGCCAGGTACGCCCAGCTCATCGGGGATTGTTCTGAGCCAGGCGTCTAATCTTCTTTTGAAGATGTTCACTGCAACACTATTCGTGTCCCTCAGGTCTTTGGACGGCCGATTAAACAGTTTTGGTTCTCTCACAACAAAATTTTCTTCCAGGGTTAAGGATGTTCCCTGTCTCGCGTTTAATTTGGGAACACGATACAGTCTTCCTTTTCTACTTTCCACCGTTGTTTGGGGAGTTACAGGGTTCAGAGTAAGATTAGGGACTAGTTTCTCCATTATTTTCCAAGTGTAAATAATGGTGTATCTCTCTCTTTTCCTTTCCAGTGAATATAGGTTCAGTTCGCTTAACCTTTCCCAGTAATTTAGTTCTTTGCACCCATTGATCTTGGCTGTGAAGCTTCTCTGAATCCCTTCTAGCTGTCTAATGTCTTCTTTTTTATATGGGCATGGTAGGACCGAGCAGTATTCCAATTTGGGTATGATCAGTGTTTTCAGTAGAGGAATCATTACATTCCTATCTCTTCGTTTAACGGTTCTCAATATCTGCCCCATTATTCTCTTTGCTCTGTTTACTGCTATCTTATTTTGTGTTTCAAATTTCGCATCATCTGTCATTACAATCCCTAAATCTTTTGCCCTAGAATTTCTCTGAATTTCCTGTCCATTTGGGGTATAATATTCCATGGATTTTAGGTCTTCTCTTTTTCCGTACCGAAGCAGCGGAAATTTCTCAGCGTCAAACTTCATATTGTTGTCTTCTGTCCACTTGTAGATTCTGTTCATGTCGGTTTGTGGAAATCTTATATCTTCTGGGTTTCTTATTTTTCTATTGATCTTTGTGTCATCGGCAAAGGATATTACTGTGCTGTCTCTGGTAACGTCCTCATCTATGTCAGTTAGCATGATTATGATGAGTAGTGGAGCTAATACTGTTCCTTGTGGTACTGAGCTGAGAACCTCTGATTCTGATGAAGATACTCTTTGTACTGTAATGACTTGCCGCCGCACACTAAGGAAATTATATATCCATTCCCCTACTTTTCCTGTTATTCCCATATACTTCAATTTATGTATTATGATTCCATGGTCACACTTGTCCAACGCTTTGGCAAAGTCTGTCTATATTACATCATAGTTTTCATTACTTTCAAGTACATCAATAATGTTGTTGTAGTGTTCTATTAGTTGTGATAGGGATGATCTGCCTGACCGAAACCTACGTTGGCTATCATTGAATTTTTTCCGAGTTTCCTAAAAGTCATAGATTTTCTGTCTAACTATTCTTTCAAATATTTTAGTGAGATGAGGTGTAAGCGACACTGGCCTATAGTTTTTGGTCTCGGATCGATCTCCTCCTTTCTATATTGGGACTATGTTTGCGCTCTTCAGGATGCCCGGTATTTCTCCCATTTCTAGTGATCGTCTCCATATCCAATATAGGGGCTCAGCGATTACATTCTTGCAGTTTTTGATCAGTGTGACATTCCATTTATCCGGTCCTGCCCATGAGTGTATTTTTAGTTTCCCTATGGCTTGTGTAATATCATCTGTCGTAGAGTCGAAGTCCGTTATACTTTCCCCTTGTAGTTCTTCTTCAAAGAACGCGTTTCTATCACATATCAGTTTGTCAGTTTTTGGGATACTGAAAGATGATTCGTATTGAGCTCTTAATATTTCAAATATTTCTGTTAGATCATCAGATAAAGCACTGTTCTCGTTTTTCAAAGGTCCGATAGTAGCACGGTTTTTCGACTTTCTTTTTGCAAAATTATGGAAGTACTTTGAGTTAACCTTTATCGCTTCTTTTGCGTCGTCTTCTTCTTTTTCTGTATGTTTCTCAATTAATTCCTGTATGACGTCATCGATACTTTGCAGTTTATCATTTAATATTTTTCTGATATTGTTATCTTTACAGTTACTTAATTTTGCAGTCACTCTTTTTCTCTTTCGGAACAATGACCTCTTTTGTCTCTCGAACCTGCTTCTCTTTCCTCGATGTTGTATTTTTAGGACATGTCTTTCCACAATTTCTAACGTCTTCTCTTCTAAAGTCATTAGCATCTTTTCCGTTGTCTTGGCCTCGAAAATGGTTTTCCAATCTATTATTTCCATGCTGGATGCAACATCTTTCCAGTTTATAGTTTTGGAGTGAAAATTAAAAATTTCGAATTTGCTTCTCTCTGTTTTTCTTGTTCATTCCTTTCCTGTTGCTTTTATATTGGTTGTTATTTCAATGATGTTGTCCGATATTATAGTTTGGGATATTTTTACATTATCAAGTAGGTTGGTGTTGTTTGTAAATACCAAATTTAGGCAGTTGTTTTTCTTGTGTTTTTTGTTATTTGTTGCGTTAACATAAATTCATGAGCTAGAGCTAGTAGCATTTCTACCTGCTCTTGGTCTTCCCGTGTGCCCATATATATATATATATATATATATATATATATATATATATATATATAATACAAGCGTATAATTAAGCCACGCCCACTTTTTATTTTCCCTTATCAAGCTATCCAAACCCCTCTCACCTTTATCATCCTCTCATTCCACTTGTGTTTGTGTATATATACACACACACATATATATATATATATATATATTATTTCATTATATTTATCGAGAGATGAAAATTTTTGTTTTTATTTTTGTGATTATATTATTGGTGTGTCACCATGCTGCTGGTAGACCCTATAGTTCATATTTATATTTATTAACTTCGAATGTTTTGGATTTTAATTTGGTGGCCGCTAAAGTTCATATTATACGATGTCATACACGCATATAACCTTGGTTAACCTTGGTTTAGCTTCCGCCCGAATTCTTCATTCTGACGAAGGTCAAGCTTGTCACCCCGACCTTAGACCTACAGTTTAACGTGGAATCCGAACCACGCCCCACCAGCAGCCCAGCGTCTTACCCACTAGGCTACTCACGGCAACCATTGTGCCATCACAATTTTTATTGTGTGTGTGACCTGCCGTCACCGGGTCTCGATCCAGGGGACGATGGATTCGTAGTCAGCGACGCTAACCATTACACCACTGAGGCGCATATATATAGATATTTTTTAATTATTTTTTAAAATTTTTATAAAGGTTGTCGCTAAAGTGTGGTGGCCATTAAAGTTCGTAATATAACGTCACACACGTGTGTATATATATATATATATATATATATATATATGTATATACCAGTTTTAGATGTTTACTTTTATTTTTACCCTTATACTATTTCATCAGAACCATCCACCACTAATTCCCCTATTACTTCATTCTCCATCCTTACCTTGAACCTTCATGTTTAGTCAGGTCAAACCTTTGTTTATTCCTATCAAACTCATTGGTTACACTTATCAGTTCTATTGATTACACAGCTCTACTTAAAATGTCGCCCTTTTCCCCTTACCCCACTTTTCAATTTCCAGTAGTTCCACCCCACCCCCCTATTTTCCCCTCACTTCACATGGCAATGGCGGTTTGCCACTCCTGGGCACACACACATATATGACTGAGGCTGTGCGCAATCTTAGATTACCCTATATTCAACTTTCCACATTTTAGGGGTGGCACTCCTTGGCATTCCCTAAAACCTCCTGGATATGGCCCGTTTCCTCCCCACTCTCTTACTCCAAGTTAGCCTAAGTTAGGTTGCCCTATATTCAATTTTCTACTTTCTCGGGGGTGGTACGCCTTGGCATCCCCTAAAACCGTTCGTTATGGCCCTTTCCCCCCTCTCTTTAGTGTCTTGGGTGTTGCCCCTCCCCATCCCCCTTTAACCCCATTCCTTCTTCACCCACTTTCTTATCCCACTTTTCTTTTCCCTTTTCTTATACCTTTTCTTATCGCCCTTTACCTTATCACTCCAACCCCTATTTCCCCACTCTACAAACTTGCGCACATACTACTGGAGGATTTACTTCTGTTTGGTCGAAGGGAAGGATTCAGTGGGAGGTAGCTGTTGGTTTTCAGATGAAAAATTTTGATAACTAAACTAACAGTATTTTTATATGAAGCGCAGTAATTTCGCAGCTTCATCTATCATTTTGCATGCATCCGACATTTATTCAAACACTAGCATTTTTTATGTAATTTAATTACCGGTATGTCACTTTAATTTAACTTTTACCCGGACTTTCGGCGCAACACTTCTTTCGCTTCACCAGACCAAGTATATATATATATATATATATATATATATATATATATATATATATATATATATACAGGGTGTCCCATAAGTCCGGCATCATAGGAGAAATTCATATTTTTCTATTTCTACAAACCATAATTCATATTTTTCTCTTTCTACAGGCCATAATGTCTGTGAGCAAGAAAGAACGAATCCAGATAATTCTACTCATAGGAAATCGGAGTCAAAGAGACTTTGCAACAAGTCTGCTAACACAACTCTGTGTTATTGGCTCGCGGTCTGGATGCAGTCTGTTAAATTCAGCAGCGGCCTCTCTTTGACTCCGATTTCCTATGAGTAGAATTATCTGGATTCGTTCTTCCTTGCTCACAGACATTATGGCCTGTAGAAAGAGAAAAATATGAATTTCTCCTATGATGCCGGACTTATGGGACACACTCTATATATATAACTTTTCCTTAACCTCGACAACCTAAAGAGAAAAAAAGCGGTTTTTCACCTGTAAGAAGACCTCCGTGATGTTCTAACTGACGATCCCCTCATGGAGCCCCTGAAAGAAGTCCTCGGGGAGCCGTCCTCAAAGTTTGTATACCCCGTGGTGGCCATCCAAGACTGAGGTGGTGAGTGCTTTTGGTACCTTCACGGTGAAAAGAGAAGAGACAAAATGTTCGTGAGTGTTTTTTTTTATGAGGAAAAAGTATTTAATTTTTTTTTAATTGCAAAATATTATAGTTTAACTATGAGTGAAATATTCCGTCTCTTCTTCTATTTTATAGAATATAAATTATTTTCTAAGACTGAAATTGCTTTTTCCTAGTTCTTAATTATTATAGATTTTAGTTGAAAATACATCCCCAAACTTATTTTCAGAAAGAGAAAAAATTGACTAAAAATTCTTACTCATTTTTTAATTTCGTTTCTAATTTTAAACTTAATATCTGGTTCAAATTCAAATTAATGAATAAAAGAAAGTAAAAATACTTAGATCAGAAGAAGAACTATAAGAAATTTATGAAATGCAGAATAAAATAAACACTGGTGTATATATTAAAAAGTGTTCATTTGTGGTGAAGTTTCTATAAAAGAGAAACTAATTTAGTCGAAAGTTTTGAATGCATGATCTGTCCTACGATTTTACTTAAATGGGTAAAGAAATTTACTACTATTACTTTAATCGCTGCTAAAATGTAGTTAAGGAACTGTTAATAAAGCAAACTAGGCATTCTATCATTATATAGTGTCTATAAATAGGCCTTAGAGGTTTGGTTTAGCACTCATACTACGTTCCTATAGCTATCTCTATATTTAAACCGATTTAATATATATATATATATATATAGAGAGAGAGAGAGAGAGAGAGAGAGAGAGAGAGAGAGAGAGAGAGAATATGATACATTAGGGTATTTATTTTAATGCAGAAATTCCATGCAGAGAGCATAATAAGAAAGGCAATTAAAATAGCGTTTTTCTTTTGTTAAAAGGAATTTAAAATATTGTTAACGGAAACTGAAAACAATGTTGCCAAGTTTGAATCTTAGTTGTAGTAATTTTATAATTTAACTTTAAGTTACTTTTGTTATTTTTTAAGGAATTTTTTTTCTCCAAATTAAAAAGAAATATTTCATGCTTTATTTGGAGAAGAAAGCAAAGAAAAAGATTTTTTTTCACAGTTCCTTCCTGTTGCTGATCCCTTCCATTTAAAAGCTTCCTGAAGACCCTCTAAAAGGCGTAAATCGGACGTTTACCATAAAGGTTTTACTTAAAAAATTGAGGACATTCAAACCAATTATCGATTGGTTCTCTTAACTCTTAATCTTGTTTTTTGTTTTTTATCAGGTAACAAACGAATCTATGAAGTGATATATTTTATCTTTACTTAATCTGAGAGCCCAGTAAAGCCTAAAGCTTAAGAGCCAACTTAAAATAAATATGTCAATTGACAGTTGTTTATTGCATTATTGTAGCAACAGAAATTGTAACTGTAATATTTAGTTTATAAATAATTTTTTTTAATTTTTATTTTTATTTTGATTACATAGCATAGTAATGCATGTTCATAACGTGGTCGCTGAAGCTGAAATAATCGCGTCCGGTGGTCACACAGATTTTGGTTACAAAATATTTTCGTTTTGTTTAATGTATTTGGAATAAATCTCAATTTTAATGATATAAATAATTTTACATCGTAAATAAATGAAGGAAAACCCGAAATATATAACATGTATAAACGTGCGTAATCTCTATTGCATTTTCTCCCGTTTAATAATGTGAAAATCTTCACCGATAAATTTGGAATTAAAGGTTCGCGTTCAAAATGTCTATAATGGGGCAAATTTTCTTGCTCAGGACTTAATTTTAGTCAGAAGTTCCGTGGACTTAAATTTTTATATATGGTATATGAAAATTTCGCGAGACAGAAAATTTATACATTGCGTATAACTACACTTATGATCGAAGATCATGCATTATTGCAGTGTTACACCTCTTCCATTTGCGACCGATGAATCTGCTAAATATAATTTTCTTTGTAAATAGTGAAGAAATAGCTTTTAAAATGCAACTTTCCATATCACTCTGAAAATTGTCCGTTGTGTCCACTTTCCAACCGGTAGTATAAACGAACTGAATGTATTCTGCAAAGAAAAAGTAATTCACGAATAAAGTGATAGTAGTCGGAAGTACACAGGGAGTAGATTAAGCGGTTCTCTTCTTGACAAGCGGGGTCCTATGAAACTAAAAGTTTTACTCCTCTCAGTTATAAGTTTGTTTTATTTCTGCTCTTATTTTTAAACGTTATTTATTTACTGCTAATGTTTTTCTACTTAATGTGTGTGTGTGTGTATGTGTGTGTGTGTGGAGGGGAGGGCGAAGTGTATGTGCAGAACATCTGAGAATAAGTAAGGTCGATTTTGTTATAATTCATAAACTTAGTAGGGTATTTTCTTCAAGACAAAACACTTTTCGTACCTTGGAACGTTAAAAAAAATCATATAAAAATCTAGAAACATTTTTACTAATGGAGAAATATGTATGTTAATTCTGACTCGGATTAACTACACTGAGTTAGGTCAGTTTACTTTAGGGTAGGTTAGCTAGTACCTCAGCATTTAGAGACGTTACAGAAACACCCTTCGAACCCTCAGTTCGTCCAGGCCACTTATTACGTACTTCCTGGTTCGATGTCACAAACGTTAGGCTAGGTTGTTAGTTTTTAAATATATGGAACTAAGACGATGCCTCCCTTATGCCAAGGAGCGAGTATACGTGTGTGTATGTGAAAGAGAGAGAGAGAGAGAGAGAGAGAGAGAGAGAGAGAGAGAGATCAAATGCAGTTTGTATCTGTAAAACTATGAAAATACGTCAATGACTTATAAAGTCTTGATTTTTTTTATAATATTTTATTTAGTTATTCTCAAGTTTAACTAAGTAAAAATGGGCTGCATTAGGTTATGAATTATTTTCAAAGATCCGTTTAATGTTAATTAATGAGAGTTAATTTAAGAGGAACGCTTTTTAAGTGGAACCGAGGTTTTCCCATTCATATTAACCTAAAAAGTAATTTAGAACTCGTATTGCTCTTTTACTATTACTTAGGTGAACAGTATACATTTATACGATAATACATAAATTTAAAATCTCCATCAGCACAATATAACAGTATTTCACTACTTTCTTCAAAGTAATGGAATATTATAGATACTTTGATCAATTCATGCGCTGTATAATTTAGTTAACCAACACTGCGTATAATTAAATATATCCACAATTTCTTTTCAGTAAAAATTATTCATAAGTGCAATGCAAATTCATTTCAGTATTTTCAAACACATGACATGTTTTGTCCTCATACTAAATGGAAGTTCACTACTACTGCAAATCTCACCAACAGGCTTATTCCAAATTCTCTCTTCTGCGTCACTCCACATTCTCTTCAAGTTCTTTCAGATTCGGAAAGGATGAATGTCCTTCGAAACCTTTTGCTTCTTTTGCTTTTTCGAATTTAAATTCATACCAGTTCATTAAACTGATAACGAAATATATATTTTATTCAGAAATACTTCTCCTGAGTGCTTAAAGCTTTTATATTAAGGATAATACACAATGTCCTTTCTTCCAATTTAACCAAATAATTTATTGTATACTTTCAATTAATTTATCATGTACTCAACAGCTGAAACCTATTTACGTAACTTTCTCAGAATTTCTATACATTTATTTTCATATTTCAGTTATTTCATAGACACAGTTACGCCTTACTAACTTGTCCTAACTTGTCCAACCTGAATTTCACTTCACCTAACTTTACATATTTGGCTTTCTTCATCGTAACTTAAACTAATCTAATTTAGTCTTTTACCGAAATTTACCAGACTTATTCTTCCGTAAATGTGACTTTTACCCAATTTTAATACATTTTCTCTCGTAACTTGCTGGACCTTCGATGAAAAATTTCATTGACACTCTAATAACCGAATTTAACCTAACTAAGCCTAACCTAACCTAACCTAACTTACTTTAATACCCCAAATCTTGTCGATAAAATATCACGTCGATGAAATGTCGTTATCCTGAACGTGATCTACCGTAATATAAATCTCATTCTTCGATCGCTTACTTTTACTTAGCGATTTTCAGTCAGTAGTTCAGTAACACTTGACTCAATTGAAGTAAATAAAGATTTGATTCACTTTTACGTTTCAAATACGTTTATCCTTCAAAAATGTTCTTTACTTTTATTTACCATACTTTTACCTTAATCTAACCCAAATGTTTTTGTAGAACTTGTTTCATCATAATTTATGTAATCTTAAGATTTCATTGATATTACGTGACACGTGACTGATAAAGTCGCTTGTGTTTATTAAAAAATGTAATTTTTTTCTAACTTTTCACTTTTTTCTATTAATTTCTTCTCTTTCTTATTTTCATTATTCTCTGTACTACGTGTCTTCATTATTCTCTGCACGTCTGTCATCATTATTCTCGTCTCATTGTGATGCTGCCTTCCACTTTCTTACGTTTCTGTATTAATATTTATATCTACCAGATATAACAATAATAAATGAGCTAATAAATAAATACAGAATATATTTAAAAATAGAAAATATATTTCAAAGGAATAGCTGACAGATAAAGCTGAATAAATGAATACAAAATATAAATAACATTGATAATGGGAAAGATATAATTTCCAAAGCACCAAGAATAAATACATAAATATTGTTGGTTTACAAAGTGAAGTTAAACTACTAAGAAGAACTATCGTATAAGCTAAAAGGATCTAAACTCGCTGGAAAGTACTTGGCGGGACCGGTTAATAAGTGAAGATGAAAAATAGTGAAAAATGGTAAAAATACTAAATAAATAAATAATAACAGTGGAATATACATACATGCGAATATAATGATACATACAGTACATACTTTTGGAAAAAAAAAATAATCAAAAGGAATATTTTCTGAAAAAGTAAAAAAAATATTTTGTATGCGAGTATGTGCGCACCATTGACCCCTGAACACGTTCTCTCGTCGCCCCCATTTAGCCACCTAAATGACCTATACAGTCTCTATCAAGGGTGGAGCGAGCTCCCAGCACAATCTCCAATGCGAGGGAAGTGACTATCCAGCTTATCAATTTGAGTCATAAGAGCAGTCTGTTTGGGTTTAAAGGCGAAAGAGCAAATCCTTCTTTATTTTATCTCCATAATTGATTTACATAAGACTTGATAATGCAACTGATTTACTGTAATATATGATGCCAACAAGCATTAATGAATTAAATTAATTAATTACTTAATTACATTAATTTACTTTGAAATGAATGGGGAATATTTCGGACATTTATGATATGATTCCAGAGAAAAATGTATTTCTCTTCTGGTTACGAGTTTCAATGTAATTCGTTTGGGTACCCACTTTTCAGACTCCTATATTTTTGGGTGGGAATAAGTTTCAGTTATATCAAGTATGGCAGACTTGACCGTTGCTTTGCCTCTTAAATTATAGATTATGTATTTATTCTTCTCAAGTTTTAGAATCAGACAGTTCTTTAATTCTCAAAAGGATTCTAATGATTATAAAATACTTATTGAGGTTATGAATGTTCCAGTAGATATAAATTAGCTAAATATAGCTTCCAACCAGGTAAATTTTGTTCTCATTATCTTCACACACACACACACACACACTACTCCTACTAAGAATAATACTTTCCAAATTTAATTTAGTTGGTGAAGTTCACTTTTTCCTTTGGAATAAGTGAACTTCACCGAAATTTAATGTGCGACAGTTTAATGAAAATTGATAACATTGGTGCGAAAAAAAATTAATAATAATATTAATAATAATAATAATAGTAATAATAATATTCCTTCTTTTCCTCAAAGATATATTGACCAGCCTATCGTAGTTTTAAATTCGTCCATGAAAAGATTCCTTCTAACTGTCACGTACAGAAGAGATATATATAGGCTAATAAATATAAGGAAGTATGGAAGTCATAATAATCTGTGAAGTTCATCAATCTGAAAACTATGTTACTGATCCTTGACAAAGGATTGCAAACAAGTTTCCATTATTTGCATATGTACAGCCATTACAAAAAGTTTTATTTAACGCTATTTTTAAAATGTGACCTATTATGCATAATCAGTCCTTATAGTAAGTGTAGGTTTCTCACAGAATTTAAAAAATTTTATGCTCTTGGCTCTTGCAACTTTCTGTTTTTCGACAGCGTAATAAATATCATACGTTATTATGCAAACAGTAATCCATAGCGTACGTACTTATATAAATATTATAATTATTATTTGGATACAAACGTATGACACTGTTAAATAAAAAGTTATAGTTAAGCGCATTGTATCAGGTCACATTTTAGAAATGGCGTTCAACCAAGCTTTTGTAGTGACTGTACCTTGTAAACAATAACAGCTTTATGGGTCAGTAAGTGAACGTTAATTAGGAATATTTTTAAACTTAAATTTCAAAACTTTATTCAGAAAACAATACAAGTGAGAGAGTTTTACAATTTTTAGATATTTGATATGACATTAATATATTCATAGTACTCTCATCTAAATATGCCTTGGAAGCATGGAGGCTTTTTAGGCAAAATAATGGCATTTAGTTTATTTATTATATGAAAATAGTGAAAGTGGCAAGTAATAGTAATAGTGACAAAAATAATAATAGCAATAATAATAATAAATGCAATATAAAGTTTACAAAATGTTACATGATTTTAACTTAAATGATTTATTGTAGAAGATAGATGCTACTTAATAAAAAATATGAAAACAGTAGATTATGAAATTAAAGGTGCTCATTGAAATTAGCATATTTTAAATCTTTGATTACAAAATTGATTACTATGGTAAAAATGGCAGTAGTGAACTTATACATTAGTAGGAGGTAATGAAGTGCTTTTATAGTGGTTTGCAAAATACATTTATTGATGAAGCCTCCCTGATATGCATGGGAATTGCAGTCCATACATTTGCTCCTTTGAAAGAGAGTGCATTTCCTGCGGTTCCTTTTGTATAGTTGGGTTTGTGTATAAAAGCCTTGGTCAGTCTGGTATTATAACGATGGTGTATTTGATGGAGGGTGATTGCTCTTTGAATGGGTGATGTATGTTGATTTTAAAGTTTTAAGTTCCTAAACCTTCAATTCTGACGCCCTTACGAGCATAAAAATAAACCGCTAAACTAAGCAACGGAGTTAGAAAGGCGACAACTAGGTTAATTATAGTGCAAAGCATACTTCTTACATGAACGAAGCCAATAAAATGAGGTGACTTGGATTACTGCTATTAATTGCAATTACTTGAATCCACAATATTGTCAGTGAGAATCCTGTAACTATAAGAAAAACATCAAATTTTGCAGTGCTATAAAATTTATTCTCTGCGAGGTGTAAATTAGATAGTCATCTACAATAAACACCTATGATGCATTATATACTAATAGTTACCGAAAAATATGTTTAATATTAAAAATTCTGAATATATTTATTTCATATTACTCGTAATACGTTTGTGCAAGTACAGTTGCAGAAAGAAATTCACCGAAAAATAGTATTTCATTAGATAGAAATAATTAAAATTAATGGAGAAATAACCCTTCGTTACAAGAAGTATGGTACGAGGTTCAGCCGATTACAAATGTTGCGTACGATTACAAGTTCATGATCGGAGATCAGCCCCCTCACTCCTTAATCCCGTTTTCCCCTTCCCATTGCCCTTCCCCTTTACCTTGACGGCTGCCATAGAAACCAGAATAAGAGTTAAAATAAGTTATAAGTTAACAAATATCAGCCTAGCTCAAGAAAGAAAGAAGCTATGGAGAGAGAGAGAGAGAGAGAGAGAGAGAGAGAGAGAGAGAGAGAGAGAGAGTAACTGAAAATAATGAGAACTAAAAACTTTCATATCATGTTTACACTTGTGAACGTGAAAAATTTTAACACAACAATTGTAGTAGAAGTGATACTGTATAAAATAGATAAGTGTAAGGCTCTTCTTCGGCCAATCACAGCTGACGAAAAGTGGTGAAGTAAGTAGTAAAGGAAAGTAAGTTAATAGGTTATCAAAAGAAAAGCTTTATAGTTTTTTCACACCATGTCATAGTAGATATACTGCGTATGTCTAGAGCAGTAGTTCCTAATCTTTTATGGCTCAAGAAACTCCAAGCCCATATGATGTTCTTTCGTGGAACCCTACAGGATTTTCGTCTCACACTATTTAACATCTAATAAGCGTGTCATAAATTGTGAATGTTTAGTTTCATTTCAGATTTTCATATGTTCATTAACTTTTGCATTTTCATTACTTATTTTTGTTATTTTCATAAATTTTCGTTGGCCCCCGGGTTAGGAAATACTGGTTTAGACAGAAGTTGCATCTGTAATTGCAACCTCACGTCTCTAGATTATTTTCTTCTACTCTTTGCGAGACGGCAATGTTCCATATCGTCCAGGCCTCTCCCCGCCTTCTGCAACTCCGCTCAACCCCTCGCATCGTCTCCCTTTTACTTGATAATCGCCACGACACCCGAAAGGTGGTAGAGAGGTAATATATTACATATAAACAATATATCAGTTATCTAAATTTTACAGAAAAAAAATATTGAAAATTATTGTTAAACTGTCACTTGTATTCTTTTCCTGAATGATGTTCTTTTGTTTTACGTTTGTTTTGTTTAATATATCACGATGCGATATGCGGCTTTTATCAGAGACAAATGATTTAAAATAATGTTGCATTTAATATTTCATATATTTTATTGGGATTGCAAAATTGGGGCTTATTAATAAATACGCAATAATAAAAACATAAGGGAAACATAAGGGAAAAACATAAGTTAGGTTTAATTAATAGATAGATTATAAAGGTGTAAATAGGCCTCAGAAGAGTATGTGATTTTTGGCAGGAAGCCAGAACAGATTTCGTCGAGTTCATACTTGTTATCTTGTACAGTACAGCCCACTAGGCATGTGAATAATAATCACGTGACAAAGCCTTCCGTTTCGCCGATTCATGTATTCCTAAACAGTTTAGGTTAGAAATAGCAATATATATAAAATAGGATTTAATATGGTTAAATAGGCTAAATAAGTTATTTAAATATTATAAAAGAAGAAGGATGTAATAAAAATTTTAGTATAGAGCGAAGTTTGAAGTTTTGTGTAGTTCCAGATTTATGAGGAAAAATATCTCAAAATATTGTCATCCAACGAGAGCAGTGATAGAAAGTTGTAAACGGGACGGAGACGAGAGAACACACGGGAAGGAACCGGAAGACGGTTGAAGATAGACGTTTGATGCGAGAGGTGGAGTTGTGAGCAGAGCTGTAATAGGCCTTAATCGAGGACAAAGAGTGGAGTGTATTAATCCTTCCCTCGCGGGATCTTCACGAGAATTTCATAAAAAGTTTATTAAATTATTTAATTTGAACAATTAATCCAAACATCTCTGTATCTTAACGGGATTTTTGAAGTTCCAACTTAGCATTGTTATAATTTTTTTTCTTGTTACCATTTTAGTGAATTAGATTTATTTTTTCTTTTATTTACTACCCGTGCTAAGTACTTATTAAATAGAGAATTTAAGCTAAAAGCTAAAACAGGGCAGCGCGTAACATGCGAAACTGGCCTTTCTTAAGAGATAGGTTTACCGTAGGTGCACCAAAACAGTGCCCCACTTCCACAGATGCTGGTAGGCCACAACCAACTAACGCTACCTATTTTTTTAAATTATACAACACTCGCAATAGGACCTTATTATCATTTCGCAGAGAGTCCTAATATCTATCGAGCGATTCGGGGGAAACTCTTCAGTTTAATTACTACATTTACATATAATTTTATTAGAAGACCTACTCAGTATACGAATATATTTAAGTGATGAAATGCGTGTATAATATCAAATTAATCTGCAATAAAATACTGAATTAAAAATCGATCACAGAATAAACAAAACGAAATGGATTGTTTGAATTAAACTCTTTCACAGGCATACCGCCGCATACAGTACATACTAAAAAATTGCTTGCACCAGAAGACAGTGTTCACAGTGTTCACAGTGTTCGACCACTTTCTTTGTGACAAAAGATAAAAAAAGGGACACCCAATTTCATTCGAAATTTATCTTTGCGAACAATTTATATCAGTTTTATTACCGAATTCGCTTTTCTTTCTTATGATTTACGTACACGAATCATTTCGTTCGTTAATATTTTATGTCTCTTCGCTTCACGTCCATAAATTTGATGAGACAGAATTCGAACTCATTTAAAAATTATACAATTTAATAATGATTTTTGTACATGAAAAATTTAAATCATTTCCAAACGTTCCAGGAATTATTCGTAATGTACGAAAAGCCACTTCGATGTCAACAAGTGTTGCGACATGAAATTATTTTATGTAATGTGAATTCGCTAAACTAAAAAAGAAAAAATATAAATACATGAAATAATTTATTTGTATAAACAATTAATTTAAACTACATATAACCGTAAATAACTAGGAAACCGTCAAGATGGGTGAGCCGCTAAAGTTAAGTAAGTTTTCTACACACACACACACTCGCGCGCGCGCTTAAAAAGCCAAAATCTCATATTATAATGCTTTCAATTAAATGTAAAAGATCAGAATAGTATGTTTCAAAATTATACATTTTTCTTCTGACCAAATAAATCAACAAATGCACTGTCAAAAAATTAAGTCCACAGACTCGATAAAAAAAAATTGAAATGGCGAAAGTAGGTCACCGATTTTCCTAAAAATTTTAGCCTAATTAATGATAACTTTATTAAAAGAATTTTGCTTTTCAAAATTCCTAAACTTCACTCTTGACCACCGATGCTGAATAAAAAAGCAAACAAAACTCCACAAAAGCCGAAATTTCAAAATCTGAATTGTAAACCTAAATTGTGGTAAATGGTCGATTTTTCAAATAATCTGCATTAAACTACGTATTTCACGATCTTTCAGAAAATGCAGAAAGTTTAATGGTGGATCAAATATTTAATACACTTTACTGAGGAAATTCTACGAGGACAACAGTGACATGAAACCTAACCTTTACTTTTGGTCGGCTCTCAAAAATTCACTTTGGAATGTTTTCAAATTTTTGTTCAGATTTTTCGTGTTACTGAGTTGAGTTTTGCGCATCAAATACATAAAAGTTCAGTAAAAATTTCTCTTTATAAAAGTAATGAAACAAGTAAATATTTAAAGAATTTCAGAATACAGTTAACGAATGCAAAAATTCTTTAGAAGTATCAGATACATTTTTCGAAATTTTACTCTTATTTTTTTCCTCCAAAATATAAATTTAACTGAAATCGGTTTAATTTTAAGAAATAATTAAATCTGAAACAGAAGATTATTTTCGGAAATGAAAAAAAAACATTAATTTTACGCACCACTTCTTGCAAAACGTTTGAAGAAACGTCCTTCTGTAACGGTCGCTGAGGGCGCAGTAGAAGATGAAGTTAACGGCAGCGTTCACGGCAATCAGTAGATTGAAAAAGTTGTTCAGGATGATACACACAAAGAATTCAACAGTCTCCAATTGAAGCTGTGGAAAAAGAGCCCCATTAAATGCAACTGCAATACTTTCATTCTCTTCCTCACATGGCAATGACGTCAAATTGGAACTATAAAAGGATTCACTTTTAAGTTGGAATTACTTCTGCAGAGGTAAACAGGTATTTCATGAAGCAGAGAAAAATAATATACATTTATATATATATATATATATATATATATATATATAGAGAGAGAGAGAGAGAGAGAGAGAGAGGAGGGGTGACAAGCTTGACCTTCATGAAATGAGGAATCATCGCACGGAACCTTTGAAGGGTTGAAAGGTATATATTTTATAGATCTACAGAAGCTACGGCTAACAAAGACCCTAAGATCCACTCTAAGGTTAGCCCGAGAGAAAGGAAAGAGTAGGGGGTTAAAAGAAGAGAATAAGGGGTTAAGTAAGTAGCAAAACCTGTCATTCGTGGGTTAACATTCATTCAGAAAAAGAAAGGCTCACCATCATCATCCGCCGACCACTGCCGACAAGTCGGAAAAATAGTCGAAGAGAATAGGAAAGGGGTGAAAGATGAAAAGAAGTAAAATAAGAACGCTTACAAACCATGCAAACAGTCTTAACTCAAACACTCCCATACCATGCAAACTACAGACATGCAAGTAAAGAGAGGATAAGAAAAGAAAAAAAAAGTATGAAGAGTATAACAAAAAGTGGGTTAGTTTACTTTACAAGCTACATCTAAGTTCGTGTTACTCTAATTTTTTTTTTAATAATTTTATTGTTGGCATATCACATGCTGGCATATCACATGCTGGTATGTCACACGCTGGCATTAATCGTCAACAGACTCATCCTCGACCATTACCCCCAGAGCTCCTGTTGCTAATTGTTTTATTATTTTAAACAAAGTTAAAATTTTTTAAATGCCTATCTAAACGGTTTTTAAACATATTAACGCTGGTAGAGTTCACGACGGACGCGGGAAGATTATTCCATTTATCAATTACTTTAAACGTAAAGAAGTTTTTAGCGATGTTAGTAATGAAACGTCTGCCACGTAACTTAAATCCGTTATTATGAGTATTGCTATTATCGAAAGTGAGCAGTTTGTCAAAATTTACGTTATCGATTTTATTAACGATTTTGAAAACTTCAATAAGCTCCCCTTCTTAATTTCCTAGTTTCGAGTGAACGCAAATAGGGGCACCAAAAGTGAACGGCATATTCTAAATGAGGCTTGACTAGGGACTTGTAAAGTGGCAATATAATATTCTTCGATTTAAATTCGAAATTATGCGCTATGAAGCCTCACATCCTATTAGCTTTTGCGCAAGACTCCAGGCACTGGTTCCTAACTTTTAAATCCTTAGATACGCGTACTCCTAAATCTACTTCCTCGCCAACGCTCGCTAACTGTCTATCATCCATCGTGTACGTGTAATTGTTGTTGCGAGAACCTATATGCAAAACTTTACATTTGTCTACGTTAAATTGCATCTGCCACTTATCCGTCCACTCCATAATCCTATTTACATCGTTTTGGAGCCTATTTCTATCGTCCACGTTAATAATTTTACCGCCTATTTTGTATCGTCCGCGAATTTTGACACGTTACTGATCAAGCCTACATCTATTTCGTTAATGTAGATTACGAATAGCAATGGGCCTAACACTGAACCCTGTGGGACACCGCTACCTACATCTGACCACTCCGATTCACTACCATTAACAACGACCCTCTGTTTCCTAGCATGATGCTATTCCTCTAACCAGTTAGCTACCTGACCGCATATACCGTGCGCTTTAACCTTCCCAATTAATCTTCTATGCGGAACTGCATCGAACGCTTTTTTAAAGTCTAAATAAATAACGTAAAGTTTAAATAAAGAACGTAATCTAAATAAATAACGTAGGCGTAGGGAATGAAGATGATGATGATGATGTCTGATGTTCGATGATGTTCTATGTTCGTTTATACACGCCCAAATAGTTGGAGTGATCTACACCAAATTTAGTACTGTATACACATTAAGGGAGAACCAGGAAAAGTTTTAGTAACACACCCGCCCCTCCCAGCCCTTTGTACAAAGCTTTATTTGAGAAGTAAAAATTATATATATATATATATATATATATATATATATATATACACACACACACACACGGAAATTAGAAACCCAATAAATGTTTTATACACAAATATTCAAGGCCTCTACACGGCCATGCAGGCTGCAAATTGCAATACTTACAGAATTTAGCTACCGAATCCAGCATAGATATTATATGCCTAACGGAAACACACTTGCATAAATGCGAAAAAGGCTGTGAAAACTGCATCGAGGATACTGAAATAGCATTGCTGGACTACAACATACACAGAGCAGATAGAGTGGCTAGACGAGGGGGAGGGTGTTGCACCTACGTGAAAAACACATACACATGTGAAGTGAAGGTAATCAAATCAAACAGCATAGTCGAAGTTATTACATTAGAAGTAAAAGAACTGAACCTAACCATTATGAACATCTACAGACCACGAAACACCATAAAAAGTTAATTCCAATTTGCTACAAATGAAACAGAAAACATATTAAAATTACATGAAACTCCAGCAACAAATATTCTAATTTTCGGAGATTTTAATTTCCCATTCATAACATGGAAGGAAAATGACGAAGTTATATATGTCGAGAAGTTTCATTGCAACATTACTAAAGATGATAGATCCCAAGCAAAAATGTTATTAGATATTATGGAACATTATGCCCTTACCCAGGAAATCTGTGAAGCCACAAAAAAAAGAGAACGTTTTGGATTTAATCTTGACAAATAACAACGATATAATAATAAATAAAAAAGTAACCCACGCAGTTCTCCGACCATAACCTCATCGATATACAATTGAAGTTAGCACCCAGAGGTCCGAAAACGCATCCTAGAGAGGCAGAAGGAATATTTAAAGGCTTAAACATAAATTCAAAGAACGTAAATTGGGAAAACGTAAATAAATTTAAAGGATGTAAATTGGGAATTGCTACTTCACGAGAAGACTCCACAAGAAATATGTATAATAGAGATTGAAACCAAACCTATAATACTGAAACATATTCCAGAGAGACAGGAAAGAAAACGTAGCAAGCTCGAAAGGAAAATCAGAACACTATTCAGGCAACGAAGACAAACCGTGAAACTCCACAGATGCAGAACTGATGCAAAGAGACTCAAACTAGAGAGGAAACTTGGCGAAATAGAAATGGACCTAAAGCAAACATTCATACATAAGACAAACGAGGAGGAAAATAAGGTAGCAGGAAACATAAAAAATAACCCAAAATACTTCTACAAACGAAAATGCAGTGTGAGGAGAGTATTGGTTCGTTGATAGACGGGGAGGCCGAATACACAAATGACCCGAAAGAAATAAGCGAACTGCTTACGGAACAATTTAACTTTGTGTTTAGCACCCCTAAGTCCGAGATGGAAGTAGAAAACCCAGACGAATTTTTCGACATAGATACAAATCAACCAAGAACAAATTCCTGCACAAACCAATTAATGGACTTCGAGTTCACGGAAGATGTAATTACGGCCTTATCACAGATGCGAGACAATTCAGCGCCAGGGCCAGACACAGGGAGTGCTACGTTTCTGAAGAAATGTAAAGAGAGTATTGCCAAACCGCAATACTTACTATGGAGGAAATCACTCGAGACAGGACAAATTCCACTGCCCTTAAAGAACGCGAACATTGCCCCTCCCCAGTGCTGGACTTACCTATAAGCTAAATAAGCTATAGCTTAGGGCCACACACCCTCGGGGGCCTCATTTTTTTTAATATATTTTTATTTTATCAGTTTTTATTCTTTAACACTAATTCATCAAAAATTATATATATATATATATATTATTTTTCTTTATCATTAACATTAATATAAAAAATAATAATTATAGTAATAATGACAACAATTGTAAAATACTTCGACAACTGTATGGTACATTAAGTTTTAAAGACTTACACAATGTTTAAGTGATACACTCAAGCTCATAATGCACGAGGTCGTGACAAGATGACAGAGCAGCTTTTTGAAAATTTTGCTACCTATACACATATTGTTACATTTTAATCAATCAAACCTTGTTAAGCTGTTATTCATTAATGAATCCTAACTGCTATTGAACCATTATCAAGTACTGTTATTACTGTCTGTAATACAGTATATTACATATACGTTAGTAACGTTACACTGGCTGCACTTAGTCTTCTATGTATAGAAAGTGACAAGTTACGCTGCACACCGTTCGATGAAATAATTGATGATTTTGCTAGAGAAAATCACGGAAAAGAATGTTTTAAATAAAAAGGGGATTATTATTAAATTTAGTTTTGTTTAAATATTTGTACTGAATACTTGCTAATTGTTAAGGGCAGTAATTATTTTCTATGCGGCAAATGGAATAAATCAATTAATTAGTTAAAAGGAACATTTTGTAACTAATTTAATTTTGTAATCATTAATAAATAATAATCATGTATAATTATTTTAAATTTTTTTACCCGAATTTTTTTAGAGAAGGGCCTCAAATTTCATATAGCTTAGGGCCTCAGCAGGTGAAAGTCCGGCCCTGCCCCTCCCCCCCTATTTAAAGGTGGTAACAGAGCAATGCCCAAGAATTATCGCCAGTGGCTCTTACCTCACACCTTATAAAGTGTTTTGAACGTATAATTAGAGGCAAAACTACCTACTACCTACAAAACATAGGACAAAACATAGATGTAATATATACGGGCTTTGCTAAAGCCTTCGATAAATGTGACCATGGAATCATAGCACACAAACTTAAGAATACAGGAATTACTGGAAAGCTAGGAAGATGGATATTTAATTTCTCGACGCAAAGAACACAAAGAGTGGTGGTAAACGGAGTTAAATCGGAAGACTCGGAAGTCGTCAGCTCTGTTCCACAAGGGACAGTATTAGCTCCCTTGCTATTCATAATAATGATTGCAGATAGTGATGCAGATATTAAGGACAGTATTGTATCATGTTTCGCAGATGACACAAAGATATGTAAGGAAATATTGAACGAAGGTGACATAATAAAATTACAAAATGACATTGAAACATTATTCTAGTGGGCAGAAGACAACAATATGAAGTTCAACGAAGAAAAATTCCAACTTCTAAGATATGGTAAAAACAAAGAGCTACAGAAAAAAGGGTACAAAACTCTGCAAGTCAAACAGATAGCACCAAATCCACAAGTCAGGGATCTTGGAGTAATAATGTCGTTGGATGCAGAATTCAGAGAGCACTATAACATCAAAATTACAACGGCTAGAAAAATAATGGGAATCATTTCGAGGAGCTTCTGCTGCAGAAAAGAAAACATCATGCTCAAGTTATGGAAGCGTCTAGTCCTACCAATAATTGAGTATTGCTCAGTACTCACAAGGCCATACAGAAAACGAGACATTGCGAACATTGAAGCTACACAAAGGACTTTTACGTCTAAGATAGAGGAAACGGAAGGTGAAGACTACTGGTTTCGACTACAATCCCTGAACCTCTACTCTCTCGAAAGAAGGCGTGAGCAGTACACAATAATATACATATGGAAAATAGTTGAGGGCTCTTTCCCTAACCTTAGAAATGAAATAGAAACAAACTGGAATGAGAGAAGAGGCAGATTTTGTACGGTCTCAGCTGCGGTGGGACAAGGGGCCCTGGAAACGAGGATGGAAAATACCCTCAGAATAAGAGGCCCAAAGCGTTTCAATGTCCTACCAAAAGAAGTGAGGAATCTCCAGCACACCGACCTGAATAACTTCAAGAACCAGCTGGACAGATTCCTCGTGGCTGGGTACGAGGGCAGGAGGAGATCAGACAGCAATTCCCTCCTTCGCCAAATCCCGAAAATGAGGCGGGATGCTGCAGAGGGGTTGACTGTATGTCGATCCTGAACCGTCGTTCGAACTCACCTAAAGTAACCTAAAGTAAGTATATACTGTATATATACTTCGGGTGATTAGAAATGATCTTCCCGATTTTAAACATTTATTATGAAAAACTAACAATGCTGCAGCGAAAAGCAAGCTATACAAATAAAGAACTCAAAAAGTTTTATTTACAAGCTATTGAAGTTCAATACGAGCTACTTTCCTGGCTCCTTTTGAGGTTACAATATTCCTGATTGAGCAATTGCCTGATCGTTGGATCGGGCGTAGGGGGCCCATTCCTTGGTGGGCTCGTTCGACAGATGTACCCCCCCCCTCCTTTGATTTCTTCCTCTGGGGCTATGTTAAAAATGAAGTTTTGGTCCCACCAATGGCAACAACTTTGGAACATTTGAAGGAAAGGATACGTGAGGCTGTTAGAAAAGTTCATTATGATATGCTACAAAATGTATGGAGGGAAACAGAATACCGCTTTAATGTCTGCAGAGCCACAAATGGAGCTCATATTGAACTTCAGTAATTTGTAAATAAAACTTTTTCAGTTTTTCTTTATTTGTATATCTTGCTTTCCGCTGTAGCTTTGTTAGTTTTTCATAATAAATGTTTAAAATCGGGAAGATCATTTGTAAAACTGGTATATGTATATATATATATAATATATATATATATATATATATATATATTCTAAAAATTCAAGGTATTATTTCATTAGTTAAAATTTCATAAAAATTAATTGTTGAAGAATAGAATTTTTATTAGATATTTTTGTTCCTTTTTTTAATTTATATTTAATTCAGTTAATGTTCCATTGTGTATGTTTGTTTTGTTTAGTTAATTACATTGTTGACTGCTACAGAAGTTACAGGCTCATAAAGTCCTTAGGATCCAGTCTCGGCTAGTCTCCCTGTTTCTCAATACACTTAGTCCAGCGATCTACAAGCTTCCTAATGCCATCACAAAATAATGTTTTTGGCTGTGTGCGTAGCCAGTCGTGCACCGCCTCCTTCAGGTCATCATCACCTTGGAATCGCTGACCTCTCAAAGCGTCGTTTAGTGGTCCAAACAGGTAAAAATCCAAAGGTGTCAGGTCTGGGCTGTAGGCTGGATGGTCGAGAACTTTAAATTTAAGTTCTTGAAGGCATTTTCTAGTCTGTGCAGCGGTATGAGGGAGCGCATTGTCGTGTAACAGAATAACAACTTCCGACAATCTCCCTCTCCATTTTGTGCGAATTGCTTGCTTTAACTCATCCCGAAGCATGTCAGAATACGATGCACTTGTTACTGTAGTTCTACGCTCTAGATAATGTTCAAGGATAGGGCCTCGTTTGTCCCAAAACAGTGTTAGCATAACTTTACCTGCTGACGGCTGCGCTTTGAACTTCCTTACAACGGGAGATGTTGGATGCTTTCATTTCATGCTCTGTCGTTTGCTTTCTGGTTCATAGTGATGGATCTAGGTTTCATCTCCAGTGATAATGCGCTCTAAAATGTTTTCACCTTCATTATGATACCGCGCCAAAAGACGAGAGCAGACGTCCATACGATTACGCTTGTGCTTTTCTGTCAACTGTTTGTTGCGAGAGAGCCCAGACTAGAAAACGCCTTCAAGAACTTAAATTTGAAGTTCTCGACCATCCAGCTTACAGTCCAGACCTGGCACCTTCGGAATTTTACCTGTTTGGACCACTAAAAGACGCTTTGAGAGGTCAGCGATTCCAAGGCGATGATGACCTGAAGGAGGCGGTGCATGACTGGCTACGCACACAGCCAAAAACATTCTTTTGTGATGGCATTAGGAAGCTTGTAGATCGCTGGACTAAGTGTATTGAGAAACAGGGAGACTATGTTGAGAAGTGATGTATTTATAATCTATCAGATGTGAAAATAAAATTGTGAAAATAAAAAGTGCGGATACTTATTGAATTACCCTCATATTTTAATATTATTTGTCGTTAAATTTTTTAACAATGCTTATCGACAACAATTTGTGAGTCAACTTTGCAGTAATGGCAATGTAACTTCAACGTCATTATATTGTTCTGTAAGAACTGAAGCAAACAATAGCCCTCCATTATTGCCGAATAAATACCGACGTTGGAGTACGGATAAGGAGGAGATTATAGACACCAATCGACCACGGAAGTACTCCAGGGGGAGGGGACGTTAGGCAGAAATCAGGAAGTGCTGGAACTCCCGTTTTGCTTGTCACTGTTCTCCTTAGCTGATCTTTTTCCGTATCTCATCTACCCTGTAACACAGTCCAGGCTCTCCTCCTCCCTCTAACTTTATTATGTCTGAAGTTAGAATTTCTTCCAAAGATGTTTCTTCCGCCCTACTCTAAAAAGGCGTACGATCCTGATGGTGTCCCTCCTGTTGTTCTCAAGAACTGTGCTTTTTTGCTGACATCCTGCAGAGGCAAACTTTTTCGTCTTTGTTTTTCATCTGGTACTTTTCTTTCCTTCTGGAAGTTCGCCTGACCCAAAGTAGGGTGACCGCTCTCAACCCTTCGACTATCGTCCATTTGCTTTCATTTCTTGCCTTTCTAAAGTTTTTGAATCTATCCTTAATAGAAAGATTCTTAAATACCTCTCTTCTCACAATCTTCTTTTAGACCTTTAGTATGGGTTTCACAAGGAACACTCAACTGACGATCTTCTTGCATATCTCTCTGACTCTTCGTCATTCTCTTTTCGGGATTTCAGTAAAACTTTTGCAATTGCATTAGACATATCAAAAACTTTTCATAGAGTCTGGCACAAATCTTTAATTTCGAAACTGCTATCCTTCGGTTTCTATCCTTCTATTTATGCCTTCACCTCTACAGTAACTTCTTTTCTGGCCAATCTACAGCTACGGTTGTAGATGGTCACTGTTCTCCTCTTAAAGAAATTAACAGTGGTGTTCCTCAGGGTTGTGTCCTGTCACCCACTCTTTTCCTGGTATTTATCAATGATCTGTTAAATCGCACTTACTGTCCTATTCACTCCTGCCGATGATTCCACTCTTCACTTCTCCATCTGCTTCGCAAAACGTCTCTCTCAACAGTCACTCCATGATTAGCGTAGGACGGCTATGGAACACATGACCTCTGATATTTCTGCCATCTCTGATTGGGGCAGAGAAAACCTTGTGGTTTTCAATGCCTCAAAATTTCAGTTCCTTCATCTGTCTATTCGTCACAATCTTCCGCACGACTTTCCCTTACCTTCAACAATACACAACTCAATCTTTCCTCTTCTCTTAACATTCTTGGTGTTTTCTTTTCTCGTGATCTTTCCTGGAAAGATCACATATAATCTCTTTCCAAAATAGCTTCTGAAAGGTTAGGTGTGCCTCCGCGGTTTCTTCACTCCCTCTCAGTTGCTTTCCCTGTAGAGCGGTCTTGCCCACCGCTGTATAGAGTACGTTTCTTGTGTACTGGGTGACCCAACCCACACAGCCTTACTTGACCGGGTGAGCTCAAAAGCTTTTCGTCCCTTCAATTCCACGCCTCTTTGTAACTGTCTTCAATCCCTCTCTCTTCGCCGCAATGTTGCCTCACTCTCTCTTTACTATCGCTATTATAACAGACACTACTCTTCTGACCTCTTTAACTGCATGCCTCCTCCTTTTTGGAGAGCAAGCAGTACCAGACTTTCTTCACATTTTCATTCCTTTTCTGTCCAAATCTCTAACGCAATGGGTTAATTGGTATTTTCAATCTTTCATTTACTCACCCGGTGAACTCGAACAATCTTCCTCAATAGATCTTTCCCCCTATCTATGACCTCCGATCTTACAAACGCAAAGTGTCCAGGCATCTCGAATACTTTGGATCTTGATTTTGGCTCTTCTTTTTCTATGGAGAGGCGCTTTTGCGTGCATTCGCTCTTGGCCTCTTTTTCTTGCATGAAAATAATACCCGTATCCCCGACTCATTGCTTCTTTATAAACCTCCAAAAAAGCTTTAGGCTGCACCGGAAATATTTAACCTGCTAATGTACCTCTTTGCAATACATTCTGCGTTCAGTGATTAAGAAAGATATTGTGTTTAAAGAAACATTCCGCATAAACATGTTCTTAAAAAATAGGTTTTGATTAATGGAGAATCTGCTTATGTTATGATGGTAAGAGAATACTGTAAACGTCTCAGCAATCGTTTTATTCATTTCTAGCATAAGATCATCAATCGCAGTCACCGTACGTTTATCAGTCTTTAGCGCACCAACGTCATTAATCCCTTTGTGGGATACGATAACATCTTTGTAATCGTCAAAATAGGCTGGTAGGCTGAATGGCACCATATAACGAGGTGTACAGGCTTTGTGAAAAATGCGTCTTTATCCTTAATAACTTTAAACATAAACACAGTTTTACCACACCCTGTGGAACCATTTGAAAAGAGGTAATAAACTCATAAACATGCAGATAAAGGATAATGTTCAGTTCAAAGACACATTGTTGTTCACTTCTTGTAAACTAGCTAAGCTACCCAAGGTGATAGGGTTGGATGCTGAGGTTTCAAAAGGGTATTTCCTTACACTTTCCTCACTCGTGACACTTTAATCTACATTGTACCGCCACCACCCAAACATTACTTTAACTACGACAGTATGAGTGCGAGTGAACGAGAAGACTTTGATCGTTATTGCAACAGTTTCGGTGAAGAAAATCCGTATAACATATGGAATGAGTGAATGTTATTGTGAGAACGATGTACGAATGCTTCCAAACTTTTAGTAATATAGTATGTATATTACTCGTTTAATTGCGATCCATAAACAGGCTGCAACCACGATTGCATCCCTTTATTTCACTGTATTGAAAAGCAATTTCATACCAAAGGACACACTTGCCATCATTCCACGAAACATAACACGTAGTTACAGGTATGTGGCTCTTTCCTGGCTCACACAGTTGCAACAACAGACAGGTGTATACATAAAACACGTGCGCAACACGGGAGAAGTGGCCATCAAGATCAACGGTCGTACTTTCTGGGCCGACGAGTTGAGTGAGGATCCCCGCATCGGTAAGAAGATAGTGTACTCCTTCCACGGATGTGGCTGGTACGGTTGCCCACGTCCTGAGTGTGGTATTATAGGAGACGTCCATGGTAGATCCCCCGCTCATAGTCTAGCATGGACCCGTAAGTCTATTCTTGTAAGCTTGTAAGTTCTCAGTTCACTCAAAGGATATTATGGGAACATGAGTATGATGAGTGGATGGAGACCAATGAGCAGTACAGTAACGAAATAATGGTTATCAAACGTTTAATGGTGGTGGACCCCTTCAGGTGTGGTGAGAGTTTGTTTGGAGGATGTACAAACCCCTTCAAACTATACTTTCCACGTACAGAGGGTGTAAAAACTCACTACTTTGACTTTTGTAGGTCTTCCGAAAACCTTATAAGATCCGCTCTACTCATCATCGAAGAATTCTTAGACAATTTAAATAAGAACTATTTTGATTTATCATTCGATGATATACTTCCTCCTCGTAATTTATGGATGCTTATCTTACCCGTTTTTATAGATCACGGGCTTATGTTTCCCTTGTGCGTGAAGTGTGCAGAGAAGGACTATGGAGAGTGTAATCATACAATAAATAACTAACCTAATCAATAACTATCCTAAAAACTTCAGTACCAACAATGTTAATAATGGACTAATGCCTACTCGTTACCGTCTCATCCTCGATAGACTATCTGAAATAGCCGCCTTCCTCAACCTGAAACCTTTATTAAAAGCGCGAGTTGATGATGTGCGTTATTTTGACACCGTTCTCGAGTGTGCTTATATTTTTAATTGACGATTTTATGAAGTGGGGAGAGGAACAAGGTGAGAACGGAATGGAGTTGAGAGAATATTTAGGAGACACTTCTGAGAAATACCACTCGCTTTGGGACGCTGGTCTAGAGCGTTACAAACCCTCTCTCGCCTTCACCGTTCATCCGGAGGAATTTTTTCTTTTTTACGTACACTCTAACTGTTGTCACGATTTAGAGGATTTCCTTTAGAGAATTTCCCTGTGCGTGAGGTGTGCAGAGGAGGAGAGTGGAGAGTGTAATCATACAATCAATCAGAGGAAGATCCAAGGCGTTTTTACAAACCCCGAGTTGGACCTAGTTGTTCGTCACAGTTGCAGAATATTAAAGATTTATAAGGTGTGTAGGTTCTAGAAACTCGATAACCTGTTCACTCCTGATATCAACACCTTCGTCACCTTCGGTGTTGAGACCAAAGACGACAGAGCAGCCTATATTCAATGTTACCGTGACTGTGAGAAGATACAACTTCCGCGGGAGCATATTGCACGAAAACCTGGTAAGCGCTTTAGTGCAAAGCTTTGCTTCAACAATCTTTGGGGCATGTTTGCACAGAACACTGGCAAAGGGAACATGCATTTAACTCAAAGTTTTGACGAAGTATAGGATTACACCAAAGTTGACGATAAAGAATTTCTTGAAATTGTACACGTAGGTAATACGTACATAATATGTTACAATAAAACCGAGTTGGCTACAGACATCTCGAGTCACAAACATCGCTGTGGTTAGTTTTACGACGATTTACGGACGCATCAAGCTTTGGAGGTTAACACATTCTCTTAGTTGACGAGTCCTGTTTGCTGATATCGACAGTGTGGTGTTTACAGCGAAAGAGGCCGAAAATATGCCACCTGTAGGTGAATTCCTCGGTGAACTCACTGACAAAATCAAGGATGAGTATGGGGACAATGCTTACGCCGACTCTTTTGTTTCAACCAGGTCAAAAAACACGGAATACGTATAAGGATCGGGGAAAATTTCAAGTACATTGTGAAGGCGTAGTATACTACTTTACACCCATCAATCCGTCAAATCACAAACTTCATCTCGCTTAAAGATCTGGTGAGTTTAAAAAAACCTGAAGATGGTGACGATACCGCTCCTCCTCGCATGGTTGTGAAAACGCATAACTTTCGCGCTCAGAAACTAAACGTGTGAAGGAGCTTGGGGGATGGAGGTGTGTCGCAATACCTTCAGGAAGCGATATCAATTAAATTACCTGGGAACTATGATACTATCCACTTTGGTTTTCGTGGGGTGTTATTAATCGGCGTACGTATTTTGATTTAATTTATTGATATAATTTTTAAAATATTTTACTCTTTATTTATTTTATAAATTATTATTTTAAAGTTTTAATTCGTTTATTTACTTGTTATTAGAATTATTGAATGTTTATTTACTTGTTATTAGAATTATTGAATGTTTATTTACTTGTAAATATTTATTTTATAGTTTATTTAACTTATGTAATTTAAATAAAATATTTTTCACTTTAGGTTGTGCGTATCATTTTCTTTTAACCTTTGAATGAATATGCGCGCGCGCACGTGTGAGTGTGTGTGGAGGGGGGGTTGTGTGTGTGTGTGTGTGTGGTGTGTGTGTGTGTTTGTATGGATGAGCGTACGAATAGATTTACATGATTTGGATTTCCTGTCTGATCATGCTGTATAGGCTCCACCCACAAGCCGGTGTATTCATCATTCGCTGTCTTTAGCCTCGTTAGTCGTTCTCAAACATTGCTCTTGTGGACACGTACTCAGTTGCTGAAGTTTTACTTCTAAGTTTTTCTATAATTACCTGCGTATGATTATACTCCACTCCCGAATTTAAATATTTAACAACGATGGCAGCTTCTGATATTTCTTGCAACACCTCTGTAAAGTGATACTCTGTAAAATCTGAAAATGTAGTGAATACTCGACATCTGTCCTTTCACACATCTTTTGAAGTTTTAAAATCAACCTTAATACACGCAAGGATGATGACTCAGGATGCTCAAGTTTTTATGGCTATTCTAACGAGAGTATCACACGGGTTCGTAAAGCTAAAGACGTCTTGGGCCGTTGAGGGTATGTATCGAATTTAAGCTGTGGTAAAGAGTATAGTCATATCGAAGGACCCGACGCTCTGTGAAGAAAAACAGACTTTGGATTAAGAAACTCGTTGACGAATGGTACGATAAATCTTATTATGCCATGTTGCACCTCACCGATCACACCCCTGCAACAAAAACGTGAACCGAGTGATCATGGATAAATATTTTTACCACTACGTTTCCCGTCGTGGAACAGTTTGGATATGGCTATTTCTCGAATAGGGCCCCTCATTGTTGAGTGATTTACTATTGAATCATTTAACGTGATAAGAAATTTTGTGTACATACTTTTTACACGACCGAAACTATGTGTTCATGTTGTTGCATATCCTTACATATTTTGTCCAGTGCATTCGACTCGCCGAACCACCAACAGGTTGGAGTGTCATGACGTGCAACCCAGAAACCTGTACCTACAGTAACAAAGAAAGATAGAGCTACCACTAAGCAGTATCCATAACGCTCATTACGCCGTGACTTTTTCCAAATCAGTGAGAGTGTTTAAACATAGCAGTAGCGCAATTAATTATGTGGTCGAGACAAATTATAAACGTACAGACTCCGACAAACCTAATGTTATTTATTTGAGTATTGATGAGATGGCGAAAATTTTTATGTTGGTTGAGAAGTAGTCGGCTGAAAATTATAAAGTACCAGCTACCGCGAGTACAAAAAGAGTAATAATCAGTGACACCTCCTCATACTATATTAACTGCACATTAATTGTGAGTCGCGATACGGATCAACTCTGCGTTGAAACACGATTGCTTTGGAAAACTAACCTAAAAAATTCAGTACAAGCAATGTTAATAACGGACTAGTGCCAACTCGTTACCGTCTCATCCTCGATAGACTGTCTGAAATAGCCGCCTTCCTTAACTTGAAACCTTTATTGAATGCGCGAGTTGATGATATGCGTTATTTTGACGCCGTTCTCGAATGTGCTTATATTGACGATTTTATGAAGTGGGGAGAGGAACAAGGTGAGAACGGAATGGAGTTGAGAGAATATTTAGGAGACACTTCTCCTGAGAAATACCACTCGCTTTGGGACGCTGGTCTAGAGCGTTACAAACCTTCTCTCGCCTTCACCGTTCATCCGGAGGAATTGTTTCTTTATATACGCTCTAACTGTTGTCACGATTTAGAGGATTTCCTTGTGGATCGATATGAACTGTGAACAGTTTTCAATTGCAAATACTGATGAAAACAGAATAAACGATCACTTAGAACGTGTTCTGGATACATTGACTCTTCATGATAATATTGTAATATCCGACCGTGTACTCAAGCAGGCTTTTGAGTCTATATGTTCAGAGATTAAGAATTATGAAAATGTTACGTCCAGTTGTAAAGTAGGAACAAAAATAATCCTAAAGAATTTGTTGTATTATACAAAGCAATGAGAATGTAACTATTTCCACCATTATTTGTGAGGTTACTAATAAAAAAAATAATCCTTTCACATGTTAATAAATATTGTATGCAATGTGTTTCTATTTACTCCTCACTCTTTTTAATTATGTCTATGTATGCGTCTTAATAAGATGATGGTTAACCAGGATGGTTTGTGAATTGATCTGAGTTTTATCTCTTGCATAAATGAATTATTGTACAATAAAGATTAAGGTCGGGGGTTCAAGTTCTGATGATGTAATATCACTGTCATGCCTAAGACAGTATTGTCATAGAATCTGTACTCTACATTCATAGTAGCAATGTGCCAGCGTGTTGAGTTTAAGTATCAGATGACCAGCTTTTGAAATGGTGGCCGGTAAAGTACATAGTATGACATTATAGGCACACATACAAAAGGTTTTATTTCAAGTTTAGGTTAGGTTACGTTACTCTAGTCTATACTCAATTTTCTACTTTTGGGGGATGGCACCGACTCGACATTTTTACATCCCCCACTCCCCTATCCCCCAATTACCCCTCGGCATTTTTGCACATATACTACTGTTACTATTAATGGATTATAAATGCTGACATCTATTTTCATGATCATATGAATACTGTTATTTGTGACATTCAGATTCGGTTGCAATAATAACACTTTATTATTAGTTTAGTTATTACGTGAATGTAAAATATAAGTCACCTCGTGGAAGCTGGTATAGATGAGCATGACTGCAGTTGGGAGTTGGCAAATGAGAGCGAGAAGAACGACAGTGATAAGCATGATTGTTATTTTGTTCTCCCGTGAAGACTGGCCTTCCTTGTGAGTGTTAGTCATGACCCTTCTTTTTCTTCTGCTTCGTTTCACCGCCAGGATTAAGAAGGTGTTGAAAGCTGCCAGGAAGATCAGAGGAAGAACGATGAACGTCACCGCTGAGAACCAGTAAAAGGCCTGTGCGAGGGAAAAAATTTTAATGAACGTACAGTACAGGTGAAAAGATTGTTTCCATACTCGTGGCAGGGCTGTAAACGTTTAAAGAACTAACCGCGACTACCCAGTATCAACCGTAATTTGGTATTTTCTCATATGAGGCGTGACGAACTAGTGACGTCAATAGTGACGAACTCGACATGGGCATCGTTTTCTCCAAGATGTACTCTTTTAAATGGATCATGACACACGATGCAAGTTCGGCATTAGTCCTCGCAAAATTCAGTTCTTTTACTTTACTCACCCCATTTTAAAAACCTAATAACTTTAACCAAACTTAATTTAACCTTATTTAACCTAGCATAACCTAACCTAACCTTAATTATATCCCTTAATTATATATGATAAAAGATAGCATTTATAAAATTGAACCACTGCGACCAGCACCGCAAATGTGATACGCATGTTCGTGTCGCGATGGGCTGTATGTGTATCCTCAAGAGTGTCATAATTCCGTAGGAAGACACACACACACAAAATCCCAAAACGACATAAATATGAAGGTACTAAAATGAGTAACGTTTTATTTTTAAAAATAATTTGCGTAATACTTAATGTATTGCATAATCTTGGGAATTAAAAAACAAAATTGGTCCAGGAAATATTGAGTACATTCTATTTAGCAAACGTTTACGACAATAACGACAACGCAAACGCTAACAGATACATCGGTCGGCTGAGTAGTAGGTGACCATTTATGTTGAAGTCAGTCGGTTGCATCCAGAGGGACAACCGCCCCAGAGAATAATAGACAGCTTAATGCTAACAGAATCAATTTAGTTCGGATTTCCGAAAGAAATAGGAAACCCACTCCAGTTTATGCAGTTCAAGTCAGTCGGTTGCATCCAGAGGGACAACGTCCCAGAAATCAGCCCCAAGCGTAATCAGTTCCGGTTGTTGAATCCAGTAGGATCAACACAGTCAGTTTCCAGTCAGTCAGTTTCCAGTCAGCCAGTTTCAATTCAGCCAGTTTCAGTTCAGCCAGTTTCAGTTAACTTAGCAGTTGAGATTCGAAATCCAACTGAAACGACTTTTTCAGCCAATAAGGCAAATTTTAATCACCGAATCAGAGTCAGATTCACAATTTTTCATATGCCCTACGGAGCATATAAAAATAACACCTTATGAGAAGATTTGTTTCCTAGCGAGAGTAGTAAACAGTCAAGGAAAACTATTAGAGTCAGATCGCACTCTTATTACAGAGAAAAGTAATTTCAAGAGAGATGTTCTTATTGCCCAGGTTCTTAGTCATAGTCAGAATTCAGCTATCCATGTTGTTTGTTTAAACAAAGGAAAAAGCCCTATTGAATTAACTTCAAATCAGAGAATAGGAACTATTTTCACAGTAGAAATAAATTCATATTTCCTCACCAGTACTATAAATCGTGTTTCCAGTTCCTCAGAGTTAAACCCTTTAGCATTAAGAGAAGAATATAAGAAATGTCAGGAGCACTCCCTTCAGGAGGCACCAGCTTTACAGGATCCCAAATTACTGGAATCACTGCCCTTAAAGATCTTTTGGCCCGAACTAATTTGGTCCCTTTCGAAATGAAGCTGGAACTCAATTCCAAACTCATCTTTATTCCTCCCTATAGAATTCCACATTCCCAATTAGTAGCTACTGAGGAACACATCAAGGACATGTTGGAGCAGGATGTCATTCAGCCTTCAGCTAGTCCCTGGTCCGCTCCTATGATTCTTGTTTCCAAAAAGGACGGAACATCTCGCCTTTGTATAGATTTTAGACGCCTAAACCACATCACCATCCCAGACCGTTTCAATATTCCAAATATGCAGGAAACAATTCTGAACGTAGGGAGAGCTAACTTCTTTTCATCCCTCGATTTAGCATCCGGTTATTGGCAAATAGAGGTCAGTCCCGAATCTCGGGCATTGACTGCTTTCTCCACTAACCGAGGCCATTACGAATTCCAGGTTTTACCTTTCGGAGTCCGAAATGGGCCTGCTAATTTCTCTAGGTTGATGAATATAGTCCTTTCCGACCTATTAGGTGTCGAAGCTCTCGTCTATCTTGACGATAATATCGTTTGTAATTCGGATATAAAAACACACTTTCAACGTCTTCAGAATGTGCTATCGCGTTCGAGAAAAGCACACCTTAAACTGAAACTTGCAAAGTGCAACTTCTTACAGGAATCCCTGGTATACTTAGGATTTCTACTATCATCCACTGGAATTAAACCTGATCCAACCAAACTTGAAGCACTGGAAAGGTACCCTGTACCTAAAACAATCGACGACGCTCGTGCATTTATTGGATTTGTCGGATTCTATCGAAATTTTATCCCTCAATTTTCAAACATTGCTAAACCCATTACCAATTTGTTCCACAAAAATGTTAAATTTTATTGGTAAACTGATCACCAACATTCCTTTGAAACTTTAATCGGTAAACTAACATATTATCTCATCCTCCAGTATTCCGATTACACCAAACCCTTTGTCATAGCCAAGCCCGTGCACAGGACACTTCAGATAGGGGTGCTGAAAGTTAACAAAAAGGACACCACCTCCTTCCCCCTCAAAAAAATAAGTCTCTTCACAGCATTTATACATTTATGGAAAAAAAGGACACTTCTGAGGCATGAAGGGGCAATTGGGAGGGCTGAAGCCCCTGTAGCCCCCCCTCTGCACGTGCCTGGTCATAGCCACAGATGCTTCCTTCTATGAACTAGAATCCGTCCTATTACAGGACGTAGATGGTGTGGAATTACCCATTGCTTATGCCAGTCAGCTTCTCTCTGGACCTCAACGGAATTATTCCATTACGGACCGAGAGGCCCTAGCGGTATATTGGGCTTTGAAATCATTCTGGAATATCGTCTACGGCTACGATATAACCATCAAAACTGACCATAAACCACTCACGTATCTCTTGAAGGAAAAACTACTTGAAAGACAGTTGAGTAGATGGACTCTGTTGATTCAGGACTTTGCGGCAAATATCGTATACAAACCAGGAAAACTTCAAGTTATTCCAGACGGATTGTCGAGACTCAAGCCCGACACCCAAGTGAATAAGATAGAAACTCTTCCTGTGTTCGACCACGAATGTCTGCAATACTCCCAACAACAGGACCAACACATCCAGAACCTTCGGGCTCGCCTGGAACAAAAGGAACCATCGAAGGTAAAAGAACAGTACAACCTAAAAGATGGGCTCGTACATTTTAGAAACGAAGATAGAAATGACCTCGTGGAAATACCAAAGGATCTTGTAGATATAGCCATCGGACTTTGTCACGACTCACCTTTGTATGGCCACATGGGGCCGGATTGCACCATCAAGTCGTTTGGAGCGATACCATTTTCACGAAATGAACAAAAATGTATATGAATACATCGCTGAATGCCCGTCTTGTTTAAAACATAAAAAGGCATTCCAAACCAGACCTCGAAAACTGTGGCAAGAGTCCTAGTGGAACGCGGCATTCAAAACCATACTACTCCTTCCGTCCTAATTTCGGATAACGCCTTTAGTTTCACTTCCACTGTTTCAGTCACTCTGTAACATGTGTAAAATTAAAACCACCCACATTGTGGCATACCATCCGCAGGCAAACGGCTTAGTGGAAAGACACAATCGGAAGATCTCAGAAGCCCTCCGCCATGTTGTCGATACATCCTCCCGGACATGGGATGATTACTTCCCCATGGTGCAAACAGCCATCAACAACGGATATAACGTATCCATCAGGGACACCCCCTCATTTCGTCCTTATCACTACGACAAACGGCTACCTTTTGATTTGCCTGACCAAATCGACCCGGCAGTTCTAACACTTTCCGAGATGGCAGAAGCAAATCAGCAACCAGTTGAACGATCTTTCAAAATTTTTGACATAATCCGCTATGCCCTAGACCAGTGGTCGGCGAACTTTTTTGGGTATTACCCCAAAATATATTTGAGGACGTAATCAGGACGTAAATTCGTAATATTCTAAAATTTAGAATAACGCCACATTTATGTAACAAAATAAAATAAAAATATATGAAAAAAATAGCACAAAGTGTCTCTCATACCGCACGCATTACCCCCAAAAGTTTTAAATTTACCCCATTTGGGTAATTTACCCCTGTTCCTCGACCACTGCCCTAGACCAACGAAACCAATAGATGGAGCAAGAGCAACATAGGCGTCATCCCCGTCAACGGACTACTATAATCATCGGCATGCGATGTTACATAAAGAGCGTGAAACCGCAAAGTGTTCATCGCAAATTATATCCAAAATGGGATGGCCCATATAGGATTATGAAAAACCTCGGAAAGAACCGTTACGAAATCCTCGACCTCCGAGACCATTCCAAACTAAAGATCATTCACGCTGATAATTTCAAGATAGCTACTGAACAACACCTTCTCAAAAACATTTGCCAGGCGTTCGAGCCGCTTTACCCTTCAAAATATCAAGGTATTAACAAATCCAGCAGGGACCACAAAACCGAAGTGGTCACCGCAGAAACCACTACCCGTGACGAGATTGGTACCTCGTAATACCACCAGTACTCGAGCCAATCTCTGAACAAGAAGAGGTCCCTGAACCGAGAGTCCCATCGGAACCAGACCCTGGAGAAACCCCTTCTAGAGGATCACTCAGTGGAACTCCACCATCTCCTCCAACTCCACCATCTCCTCCGTCACCACCCTCACCGATTGATGATCGACGCAAGGACCCTACATACGGCCGCAAATGCATCAACCACGTAAATTAGAACCTTCACGTAAAAAACGAACACACTCAGAATCCGAGCTTAATGTTCGACCCCCACTACCACCTAAGCGAGGCCGACCACTCCGGACACAAACACAAACATCTGCACGACCACAAACATCTACACGACCACCAACAGCTCCGTATAATTTAAGACGTAGGTATGAATAAAATTGTTCCCCTTATAATATTGAGATTACAATTAACAACTCGTACCCCTTTCTGTCTGAAACTAAATTCAAACCTACTGTAAAAATCTTGAATTCCGCCATGAAACCGGTGACCATTCTACCCGGACTTCATACCCCTAAATGGAATGATCAATAGAGTCTTTTTTAAAATTTTCCAGATGATAACCAGAATAACCTTTTACAAATACTGTAACCAGTAACAATTATTTCTCAACATCTGCCCTCAGTATTATCATTGTGTGTGCTATTATCCTCGGTATATTTGTAGTAAAAAGACTATTCTCGCAATGGCAAAAAAAAAGGACTTAAACACCCCGACTTATGTTGTGTATATAAATCTGTATTATAAAAAACCATTAGTTAGCATCTAGTTAGAATTAGTTAGGATGTTATATTATTGCATTAATATCATTCTAGAGGGAAGAGCCCTGTAAAAATGAACAATGAATAATTCCTACATTCATATAATTCTTATATTCATTCATATACTTCTTATGTTCATTCGTATACTTCGTATATTTATATAATCCTTATATTATTTTGTATATTTATATTCATATATTCATTTTGACATATAAGGTCCAAAATCGCATAACGCCGACACGAGTTTGGATAAATTTTTGATTTGCTCTCTGTTTTATAAATTGGTGAATTATTTCTTTTTAAACTACTTAATCATTTTTTAGATTTAGCTTAATAATGTAATCTTGTTCATTCCCTGTATACATTCTCTCTTCGTTGTAAAAGATGAAGTCATGTCCTGCTTAACGTTTAATTTTGAATCTTAAGCATTTAATTTTTGCTCATGTGCATGTTTGTAATTCGTGATGGGAAAGCATATTTCAATTTCCATTTTTAGTTAACTCGGCAGATCATGATAACATCAGATCTGTCAATATGCGGTTTAAAATAAAAATATAGTTTCCTCTTGCTTAGCAAGTTGGACGTTGCTACACCTAAATTTTTGTTTTGTCTTTAAATACTTTGCAAAGTAAATCAGCCTATTGAGAATAAAAAAAAAGAGCAGCATTAAATAATAATGATGTCAGTAAAAATTTCAGTATATAAACCCATAAAATTTCTCCACTGTTTATTCTGATTTGGCTGATCTAACTTAGAGGCTGAGCATTACTTGTAACATTTTAGCAGTAAAACTACAGTAAGAAAAAATCTTTGTCTTCTCCTTCGAGCCTTGCTCTCTTCAGAGAATTTAGTCTTAAATAGAAAAATAATTTCCCGATACGTTACAAGAAAAATCGGGGAACCTTCAGAGAATTTAGTAAGCTTCACAGAATCCTCCGATCCACTACAAGAATAAATCGGAGAGTAGTATAGAAGAAACTACTGCGATTCCCTATACGGTACCAGCTACTCCAGAGTAACAAATCCGTTGCTGCCACCTAACCAGAACCCCCGTCAGCTTCGAACCGACCAAAGTCATAGACGGAGGGGGTTAACATAAAAATAATGTTTTGTAATATAAATATATATGTATGTGTGACGTCATAGTATGAATTTAGGTGATCTCCATTTCCCTTGGGTGGGGGAGTGAGGGAAACTTTATCTTCCATTCCCTTCCACTACATATATATATATGTAGTGGTTAGCGTCGCTGACTACGAATCCATCGGCCCCGGGTTCGAGACCAGACGGCAGCCGGCGCGCAGCAAAACCCAGCTGTTCATCTTTCCACACAATAAAGAAAGTGGTTGGTAGATAAATGGGTACCCTAGGTGGCCTAGTGGTTAAGACGCTTGGCTGCTGATGGGGTGTGGTTCGGATTCCACGTTAAACTGTAGGTCTAAGGTGCAGTGAAAAGCTTGACCTTCGTCAGAGTGAACAATTCGGGCGGAAGCTAACCAAAGGTTACCAAAGGTATATATTTGGGTGTCACTTATTTTTCAACTTTTAAGTTTCCGTGCTCTGACCCCATCAAAGTATACCATATGATGTACAAAAACTGTGTACAAAGTTTTATTGAGATATTTTAATATTTAGCGGTCGCTCAACGGCTTCGAAGTATTGGATAGGAGATTCTCAGAAAGTGTGAATATAAACAATTTCCAAATGTATTTAAACAATTTATTATGTTCCTACATTAGCAGGAAGTGCACAAGACATTAACATAATATTAAGATGAAGTACATTAACATCAGGTAGCGTAATTATTATGAGTAACCATTATTTCCACTCAAGGTATGCTTTTGTTCCCATGTCCAATGCTTGCGATGGTCTTCAACAACCCGGAGAAGAAACTGGAGTTGTTCTTCATCTTTGGTTAGGTATCCAGAAAAATCCTGGATGAGAGCAACTCCACGTTCAGCGAAGTCAATTGTTACAGTTAGAGTTTTTACAGTCTCTTTCGCAGTCTGGTAATGGGTATCCTCTTCCCATTGCTCAGCAGTTTTCTCCAAGAATTCATCTGGGAGGTTGAGCTTCGTGAACAATGATTTTGTGTTTTTTGTTACAAAGTTGTCCAAGCTTTTCCATTTCACAGTATCCAGGTCAACAACCACACGCTTTGGAGGGTTCACTTGTCCATCAACACTAGTCATATATATGACCATGCGATTTTTGATATCAGGGGGGACTAAAAGACTAAAATAACACACACTAATGTAAACACATCCTACATTAAGGCGACTGAAATGATATTGGAGTGAGGCATAGAAAGGAAGCGTATTTCAATTTAGGACAAGTAACGACGCGTCATCAAAATTTTAATGGCCTTGAGCGACCTCTAAATATTATTTTCTCATGAAACTTCATAATCAGCGTTTATACATGCAATGTTACATTTCTAGAGGGTCAGACCGAAACTTCTTGATACCATACAAATAAGTGACACCCTAATATATATATATATATATATATATATATATATATGTATGAAAATTATTTCATGAAAGTAACACGTGAAAAATATTTATGATGAAAAAAAACACGAAGGAAAGGAAACACAGAATGGTGCTCAAGCGCTTTCGTCTAATGACATCCTCAGGATAATAAAATTTAAAAATAAAAATTTGAAGGACTAGTCATAACCCAGAATATTTGTGTTCATATGCATGACTCTATGTATTTTAGTGACCTCCATTTCCGTTGGATGGGAGAGTGAGGAACGACTTACCTCCCAATCCCCTTTGGCTATATATATATATATATATATATATATATGATGAATAAAACCACGAAGGAAAGGAAACACAAAATGGTGTTGTTTGCAGTTAAAATGTATATATATGTACGGCATGCGAAGGTGCCCCCTCAGGGCATTGGTTTCTGCTCGTATGTAGGAGAATTACGACTTCTGATTAATCGAGGCCTATGGTGTAGTGGATAGCATATCTGACCGGCAATCGGAAGATCCCGGGTTCGATTCCCGGGTTGTTACCTCATTTTTCATTTGTTCGTTCTCCCTCCTCATCTTGTGCGGAACGTTCTTCTACACAAGCGTCGTTCTTTAGATCCCGGGTTCGATTCCCGGGTTGTTACCTCATTTTTCATTTGTTCGTTCTCCCTCCTCATCTTGTGCGGAACGTTCTTCTACACAAGCGTCGTTCTTTACATATATATATATATATATATATATATATATATATATAATATATAAATTAAAGAACAAATGAAATAAATATAAATTTTTGTGGATGAATAAATATAAATATACTTGTGTATATATATATATATATATATATATATATATATACCATTGGAAAACGAATCGGAACCACCTGTATGCGAAAAAGAAAGAGAAAAAATAAAATAATCCTAGCCAACATACAGGGCCTCAAATCAAACCACTCCACAAACAAAGTTTTATACCTGAAAGGACTCATGCAAGAAGCCCGGAGCAGACTTTACATGCCTCACGGAAACTCATCTAAAGGACTGCCAGGCGAACTGTGAAAATTGTGAGTCCTGTATTGACAAAAAAGAAATACAAATTGACAAATATAACATCCTCCGAGCCGACAGAACAGTGAGACGTAAAGGAGGATGTACTATTTACACACACGAAAGGCACATAGCAGAAATGGCTATAAGTACCTCAAACAACTACGTAGAATGTGTGGCAGCAAAAATTGAAAAATTAAATATGGTACTAATTGTAATGTACAGACCCCCAAACACGCCAACCTCAAAATTTTCAGATTCCATTACAGAGGTAAGAAACTTGGTAAAAGATCTACACTCTCCAACCCCAAATATTTTTCTATGTGGTGATTTTAATTTCCCATTCATGAAATATAAAAGGATAGGAAAAAATATATGTATACACCAGGACAAGGGGGGCACACGAGAAGACCAGGAGCAGGTAAAAATGCTACTAGCTTTAGCTGATGAATTTATGTTAACGCAAGAAATAACAGAAAACACAAGAAAAAACAACTGCCTAGATTTGGTATTCACAAACAACAGTAATCTAATTGATAATGTGGAAATATCCCCAACTAGGATATCAGACCACAATATCATTGAAATAACAACTAATATAAAGGCAACAGGAAAGGAAAGAACACGCACAACAGAAAGAAGCAAATTCGAAATTTTTAATTTTCACTCCAAAGCTATAAACTGGGAAGATGTGACATCCAGCATGGAAATAATAGATTGGAAAACCATTTTCGAGGCCAAGACAACGGAAGAGATGCTAATGACGTTAGAGGAGAAGACGTTAGAAATTGTGGAAAAACATGTCCCAAAGATACAACAAAGAGGAAAGAGAAGCAGGTTCGAAAGACAAAAGAGGGCATTGTTCCGAAAGAGAAAAAGAGTGACTGTAAAATTAAGTAATTGTAAAGATAACAACATCAGAAAAATATTAAATGATAAACTGCAAAGGATCGATGTCGTCATACAGGAACTAATCGAGAAGCATACAGAAAAAGAAGAGGACGCTATAGAAGCGATAAAGGCTAACTCAAAGTACTTCTATAATTTCGCAAAAAGAAAGTCGAAAAACTATGCGACTATCGGGCCTTTAAAAAATGAGAACAGTGTTTTTATCTGATGATCTAACAGAAGTATCTGAAATATTAAAAGCTCAGTATGAATCATCTTTCAGTATCCCAAAAACTGACAAACTGATATGCGATAGAAACGCGTTCTTTGAAGAAGAAACACAAGGGGAAAGTATAACGGATTTCGACTTTACGACGGAGGATATTGCACAAGTCATAGGGAAACTAAAAACACACTCAGCGGCAGGACCGGATAAATGGAATGCCACACTGATCAAAAACTGCAAGAATGCAATCGCTGAGCCCTTATACTGGATATGGAGACGATCATTAAACACGGGAGAAATACCGGGCATCCTGAAGAGCGCGAACATAGTCCCAATATATAAAGGAGGAGATCGATCCCAGGCCAAAAACTATAGGCCAGTGTCGCTTACATCTCATCTCACCAAAATATTTGAAAGAATTGTTAGACAGAAAATCTATGACTTTTTGGAAACTCAGAAAAAATTCATGATAACCAACACGGGTTTCGGTCAGGCAGATCATGCCTGTCACAACTAATGGAACACTACAACAACATTATTGATTCACTTGAAAGTAATGAAAACTATGATGTACTATACACAGACTTTGCTAAAGCGTTCGACAAGTGTGACCATGGAATCATAATACATAAACTGAAATATATGGGAATAACAGGAAAAGTAGGGAAATGGATATATAATTTCCTTAGTGAGCGGAGGCAAGTCGTTACAGTACAAGGAGTCTCTTCATCAGAATCAGAGGTCCTCAGCTCAGTACCACAAGGAACGGTATTAGCTCCACTACTCTTCATAATCATGCTAACTGACATAGATGAGGACGTTACCAGAGAGAGCACAGTAACATCCTTTGCGGATGACACAAAGATCAGTAGAAAAATACGAAAACCAGAAGACATAGGATCTCTACAAACCGACATAAACAAAATTTACAAGTGGACGGAAGACAACAATATGAAGTTTAACACCGAGAAATTTCAGCTATTACGGTACGGAAAAAGAGGAGACCTAAAGTCCATGGAATATTATACCCAAAATGGACAGGAAGTCCAGAGAAATTCCAGAGCAAAAGATTTAGGGGTTGTAATGACAGATGATGTGAAATTTGAAACACAAAATAAGATAGCAGTAAACAGAGCAAAGAGAATAACGGGTCAGATATTGAGAACTTTTAAACGAAGGGATAGGAATGTAATGATCCCTCTACTGAAAACCCTGATAATACCCAAACTGGAATACTGCTCGGTCCTAACATCCCCATATAAAAAAGAAGACATTAGACAGCTGGAGGAGATTCAAAGAAGTTTCACAGCCAAGATCAATGGGTGCAAAGAACTAAATTACTGGGAAAGGTTACGAGAACTAGACCTATATTCACTGGAAAGGAGAAGAGAGAGATACACCATTATTTACACTTGGAAAATAATGGAGAAACTAGTCCCTAATCTTACTTTGAATCCCATAACTCCCCAAACAACGGTGGAAGGTAGAAACGGTAGACTGTGTCGTATTCCCAAATTGAAGGCGAGACAGGGAACATCCTTAACCCTGAAAGAAAATAGTTTTGTAGTGAGAGGACCAAAACTATTTAATCAGCTGCCCAAAGGCCTAAGAAACACGAAGGGAGTTGCAGTGGAAATCTTCAAAAGAAGACTTGACGCCTGGCTCATAACAATCCCCGATGAGCCGGGCGTACCTGGCTATGTGAGGTGGAGAGTGCAAGAATCCAACTCACTACTTCACCAGGCCAACTCGAGAGGAGGGGCGACACGCTTGACCTTCGCGAAATGAGAAATCATCACGTGGAACCTTTGTAAGGTTGTAAGGTAAGGTTATATATATATAATATATATATATATATATATATATATATGCACACAGGGTAGTCTAAAAGTCCCTCTCCATTTTGCTGAAATAATGATATTTCTATTTTATTTTCTACAGGCTATAGATGATGATGGATGTAGAAGAGCGTGTGATGGTAGTAACACTACGTATCCAAGGGAAGCAGTGCAAAGAATTTGAGAAAAATTCGGAAGAAGATTTCACAAACTTGGATCTACAGACAAAGCAACTTGCGAGCTGGTCAATAAATTTAAAAGAACAGGATCTGTTCATGATGAGGACGCCGAGGTACCTCTCAAGAAAATGTTGAATTGGTAAAAGATGCCTTTGAAACAAATCCTAGAATATAAACTCATACAGCATCCCGTAGACTCAGCATACCATAAACGACTGTTGTAAGGATTTTAAAATCAACATTAAAAAAGAAAAGTTACCATATTCAAGTGCTACATGAGTTACACGAAGAAGATTTTCCAAGACGAGCGGCCATGTGCACAGAATTGATTGAAAAAATTCATACGGAAAACTTATTAAACCACATTCTCTTCAGCGATGAGGCGACATTCTCACATGCGGAAAGGTTACTCGACATAATTGCCGAATCGGGTAAGTGTAAAGCCAACCGAGTTCTACGAATGGGAGAGATTCTCCTAAAGTTAATGTCTAATTGGTTATGACAAGATCGAAGATTTACTGACCTTTTATCTTTGCCGAAGCTACGGTAAACAGGAACTGCATCAATTTAGCGAATATGCATTGAGTGAATGCACTTTGAGCGAAGGAAATTGAGCGAGTGCCAACTGAGCACAAACTGACGCAAATATAATAAACATTCACTTTGTAAAAAATATTTATTTAAAACAGATATATTTAATTAAAATGTATATTTATTCAAAACAGATTTAAAAATATAATAAGTTAAGCAGTGAATTATATATGTAATTCCAAAGAGTAGGAAACATTACGCAGAAAGTCGAGAATATTTTCATCATTATCACCTTCGATCAGACGTTGCAAGCGAATGTTTACGTGTTTGTATTTCTTATAGGGTTAATTCCTATTTAACCGTCAGAAACTCAAATCGGAAACTCAGTCCGAGTGGGACGTCATCTAGGCCTAGGTTAGGTTAGGGGTACTACTTACCTTTCCAGGTCCCGAATTCATTATGGGGTACACATGCCCGGTTAGGTTAATTGAATGCCCGGTTAGGTCAACTGTATGCCCTTGACAATTGGTTAGGTTAAGTTGTGAAATTTGGGCTCAGCTTGCACTCGCTCAATTTGTACTCGCTCAGTTAGCTTAATTGCTCAATGCGTCAAGTCGCTCAATTTGTACTTGCTCAATTGTTGCACAGTCACGGTAACAGGGCCAGTTTATCTTCACATGCTTCACAAGTTTCTTGAACCCCAGATTCGTCAGATGGCTTTCTTGACACTGTTGTCTTTCAACAAGGTGGAGTTCCATGTCACTATGCAAACACCGTTCTGGCGTACCTTGGTGAGCTCTTACCAAATTGCTGGATTGAACGTGGTGGAAACAGGCCGTGGGCAACACAATCCTTGCATTTAACACCATTAAATTTGTTTGCTTGGGGCTTTATAAAGTCTGAGGTTTACAAAACAAGAGTTTCAGACATGCAGGATCTGCGAATCCGCATTGTCGCGGCAGTGGCTAAAATAACTCCAGAAATGCTTGAGAATGTGTTCTGCGGTGCAGTAGACAAATTCAAGATTTGCAGATATTGATGGTGCTCACGTGAAATCTTAGACCAAAGCTTGATAAATAAATATACCTCTGATTATCTTATTATACATCTAGGTACTGCATTTTTATCCTAAAAACTATTATTTCAGCCAAGAACATAGGAACTTTTGGACCACCCTACCTTTGGTTTGGTTAACCTTTGGTTAGCTCCCGCCCGAATTGTTCATTCTGACGAAGGTCAAGCTTTTCACTCCACCTTAGACCTACAGTTTAACGTGGAATCCGAACCACGCCCCATCAGCAGCCCAGTGTCTTAACCACTAGGCCACCTAGGGTACCCATTTATCTACCAACCACTTTCTTTATTGTGTGGAAGGATGAACAGCTGGGTTTTGCTGCGCGCCGGCTGTCATCGGGTCTCGAACCCGGGGCCGATGGATTCGTAGTCAGCGACGCTAACCACTACACCACCGAGGCGCATATATATATATATATATATATATATAGTATATATATATATATATATATATATATATATATTTCAACTGCAAAGAACACGCAGTATAAATAACGTAAAGAACGACGCTTGTATAGGAGAACATACATACCGCGCAAGATGAGAAGAGAGAACGAAACATATATATATGTGTGTGTGTAATGTCATACTATGCACTTTAACGGACTTGGGATAATAATAATAATAATAATAATAATAATAATAATAATACTCATCGTTGAACGAACCCGAGCGTTTCTGAATCTAACCAAGCATAACCTATCCTATCTCGCATGCAGTATTTTTCTCTATATACTATATTATGCACATGAGGGGTATCTTAAAATAAAATAATTTATTTTGCGCTAAGATTATCGTGAACTTGACACATTATTCGTATATTTCCTTCTTGTTACTTGTTCGACAGGCGTGTAATGAACAAACTTGCCCAGATGCGAGTATGTGCCCTCACTCACACACACACACACACACACACACACACACACACACACACACCGGGTGACATTCTGAGGCTTGTTTTTATTCAGGAAGGAATGCTAAAGGTGAACACCCGCCAAAGTGCCCCGTCCACAAGAGACCCAAAATCAAAGGGCAGGGTTTTTTAGATGTCTGGACACTTTGCGTTTGAAAGATTGGAGGTCATAGATAGGGGAAAAGATTGAGTGATGAAGATTGTTCCAGAGTTCATCGGTTGAGTAGATGAAAGGTTGAAAATACCGATTAATTCTTGCATTAAAGAGTTGGACAGAAAAGGAATGAGAAAGTGTTGAAAATCTGTTTCTACGTGGTCTCCTTAAAGGAGGACTTATGCAGTTAGAGGGTTCAGAAGAACGGCGTCCGTTATAATAGCAATAGTAAAGAGACAGGGTGCGGAAATATTTCGACGAATAGAGAGGGATTGAAGACAATCAGTAAGAGGCGGGGAACTGATGTGACGAAAAGCCTTTGATTCTACCCGGTGAAGTACGGCTGTGTGGGTTAAACCACTCCATACATGAGAAGCGTACTCCATATAAGGGCGGACAAGAACCCTTGTACAAAGACAGCAACTGAGCGGGGGTGAAGAAACTGTGGAGGCGGTACAGCACACCTAACCTCTTAGAAGCTGTTTTGGAAAGAGTATATGTGATCTTTCCAGGAAAGGTCACGAGAAAAGGAAACGCCAACAATGTTAAGAGAAGAAGAAGGATTGAGTTTTGTGTTATCGAAGTTAAGGGGATAGTCGTGTGGAAGATTGTGACGAGTAGACAGATGGAGGAACTGAGTTTTTGAGGCATTGAAAGCCACAAGGTTTTCTCTGCCCCAATCAGAGATGGCAGAAAGATCAGAGGTCAGGTGTACCGTAGCCGTCCTACACGAATCATGGAGTGACTGTTGAGAGGGAGGCTTTGGGAAGTGGGTGAAGAAGTGAAGAGTGGAATCATCGGCATAGGAGTGAATAGGACAGGAATTACGATTTACAAAATCAGGTTAACTGCTTCCATTCAGTCGTATTACCTTAATCTTTACATCTTCTTCTTCCGCAGCTTATTATCCCATCTTTACATGGGGTCGCTGTTTTTGGTTCGTCTTCTCCACTCTCCTCTGTCGTATACCACGTCCTCCTCCAAGTCCTTCTCCCTGATGTCCGCCACCACACAGTCCCTCCATCTCGTCTTCGGTCTTCCTCTTCTTCTCCGTCCCGGCAACTCCATCTCCAGCACTCTGCGCCCCACATACTCCTCCTCTCTTCTCCTGACGTGTCCATACCACCTCAGCCTGGCCTCCTGCACCTTCTTAGATGCTTCCGCCACCTTCACTGTTCCTCTTATATGCTCATTTCTGACCCTATTCCTCCTCGTCACTCCACACATCCATCTCAACATCTTCATTTCAGCCACATCGATTTTTCTTTCATTGCTCTTCTTCATTGGCACAGTCTCCATTCCATACAACATTGCCGGCCTCACCACTGTTTTGAATACCTTTCCCTTCAGTTTCACTGGGACCCTCTTATCACAGAGCACCCCTGATACGTCTCTTCAGTTCTTCCACCCCGACTGTATTCTACAGTTTATCTCTCTCTCTGCTCCCCCCTCTGCATCCACTGTTGACCCCAAGTATTTAAAATACTCCACCGTCTTAACACGCTCTCCACTCAATGTCACTTCCCCTCCCCGGTCCTGCTGCACATCACATCTCATATATTCGGTCTTCTTTCGGCTAATTCTCATCCCCCTACTTTCCAACGCCTCTCTCCAATTTTCCAACTGCTGCTCCACCTCCTCTTTCGTCTCCCCACTCAACACAACATCGTCTGCATACATCATGCACCACGGCGCCTCCCCTCTAATCCTATCCGTCAACACATCGAATACCACATTGAAAAGGAAGGGGCTCAAAGCTGATCCTTGGTGCAGACCAACTTCCACCCCAAAGCTCTCTGACACACCCACGCTACTCCTCACCTTAGTTGTTACTCCCCTGTACATCCCCTTGATCAGTTTAACATACTTCTCCGGTACCATCTTTTCCCTTAAGCATCTCCAAACTTCCTGCCGTGGTATTCTATCATATGCCTTCTCCAAGTCAATAAAAACCATGTGCAACGCCTTCTGCCCCTCTCTGTACCTCTCTGCCAACTGTTTCAATGCAAAAACTGCATCTGTCGTTCTCCTTCCCGGCATAAATCCAAACTGTTCCACTGACACTTCCGCTTCGTCTCTCAACCTACTCTCCACTATTCGCTCCCATATCTTCATTGTATGTGATATTAGCTTGATCCCTCTATAATTCGTGCAATCTTGTACATCTCCCTTCTCTTTGAATATAGGCACTATGATGCTGGTCCGCCACTCATCCGGAATCACCTCCTGGTCAAACAACTTCTGCATTAGATCCCACACCAGATCCACCCCTCATCTCCCAGTGCCTTCCATGCCTCGGCTGGTATCTCGTCTGGGCCAGTCGCTTTGTTATTTTTCATCCTATTCAGAGCACGACTCACTTCCATCCTCCCCACTTGTTCTGTCATAGCTACATTTGGTAATCCATCCTCATAGAAAGATCTTGGGTTTTCTTTATTTAATAATTCCTCAAAATATTCCTTCCATCTATCCTTTATCTCTTCATCTCTTTGCAGCACCGCCCCCTCCCTTCCCTTAATTTGTTTTACCTGTGTAAAGTCTTTTGTCGCTCTATTTCTGCTCTTAGCCAATCTGTATATCTTCTTTTGTCCTTCACGATCCTCTAAATCCTCATACATCTGCCGATATGCCTCCGCCTTTGCTCTCGCCACTGCTCTCTTTGCCTGTTTCTTTGCTTCTTTATATACCACCTTACACTCCTCGATTCTTCCCATAACTTCTTAGTTTCTCTCTTACTTCGTAGTGCTCTTTGGATCTCATCACTCCACCACCATCCTTCCTTATCTTCCCACACTTTACCTGATGTTTCCCCCAATATGTCTACCTGCCGTTCTCATGACATTCGCATTATGTACCCACCAATCCTGTACATCCTGTTCATCAACATGGATTTCACTCAACACTCTCTCTCTAAATTCCCGTTTCTTCCCCTCCTCTCTCAGTTTGTACCACCTAATTCTCCTCACTGTTGTTCCTCGGGTCTTTCTTCCTCTTTTCAACATCACATCCATGACTACCAACCGGTGTTGTGGCGTCACATGGTCTCCTGGAATAACTTTGCAGTCCCTCACCTCGGCCAATTGCGCCCTCCTATACGGTATGAAATCAATTTGCAATGTTCTGCCTCCACTCTAGTACGTAATAACATGCTCCTCCCTCTTTCTGAAAAACGTATTTACAATCGCTAGATTAAACGATACAGCCATATCCAACACTCTCTCACCGTCCACGTTTGCCTCGCCATAGCCATGACCACCGTGCACTCTGACCACCCCATCGTTATGATCACCAACGTGTCCATTCATATCCCCGCCCAACACCACTCGTTCGTCCTCGGCAATACTCTCCATTTCTTCCTCCAATAACCTCCAGAATGCTTCCTTAACGTCGTCCGGACATCCACTTTGGGGTGCGTATGCACTGATTATATTGAGTACATGTTCCCCATAATTCATTCTCAAAGTCACCAGTCTATCTCCTCTTCGCTTTACTTCCACTATGCTATCCTTCAATTCCTTCGCCAATACAATACCCACACCATTCCTTCCCTCAACCGACGCCCCACTGTGAACAATTTATATCCCTCACTGAGTTCTCTTGCTTTGTTCCCCTTCCAGCGTGTTTCTTGTACACACAACACCCCAACTCTCCTCTTCTTCATCAACTCCACAATCTCTCTTCCTCTGCCAGTCATGCTTCCAACATTCAGCGTCGCAATTCTCAGGTCCACCCGAGCTCGCTTCGTTAGCCGCACCCGCTCTTGGTGCGGTAGCCCTCGCCTCACCACAGAGGTCGGGCGAGGTCTCTGTACGTCGCCTACGGGGTACGCCCTAGCCGTCATCGCATTTTCGTGTTGAAGACTCACCATTGTGGTTTTGACTGGGTTTTTATGGCCGGATGCCTTTCCTGACGCCAACCCTCCCCATTTATCCGGACTTGGGACCGGCCGAGAACAAGGCTGGCTTGCCTTACCCTCGGGTTGGGTATTACCTTAATCTTTACATCATAATGTTACCTTAATCTTTACATCATAATGTTATAATGTTTCAGACCAACAAAGACCCTGGATCCACTCATGGCTGGTCTACCTAACCGTGTTTGTAATTGTGTATTGCGAATGCCCTCCGTGGTGGCGGAGGGAACCTACAATTTTACGTCGGTTCCGAACCAAAAAAAACCTTAATTTTATTACCTTAAACTATACGCAATCTAGCAACATATGCATCTAATCGATTTTTAAACATAATTATAGACGTGCTACTAATTACTTCTACCGGCAAACAATTCCAGCTATTTACTATTCTAAGCGTAAAAAAGTTTTTGGCAACTGCTATCTCGAACCTTCAACTAGTCAGCTTACACCCTTATTTCTAGTTCTACTATATTGTGCTATTTCGAAAAAGCTCTCTCTATTTACGTTATCGAACCCATTCATAATTTTAAAAACCTGGATTAGATCACCCCTTAGCCTCCTAGTCTCGAGTGTAGTCAGTTTTAACTCCTTAAGCCTTTCCTCGTACGACTTTGACCTAAGCGACGGAATCATCTTAGTTGCTCGTCTTTGAACTCTTTTGATTTTGTCTATATCCTTGCTCATATACGGATTCTAAAATTGGATCGCGTACTCCAAATGGGGTCTAACTAATGATTTATAAAGAGGAACAATGAAATCGCGCGATTTGTACTCAAAATTCCTAGCTATAAAACCTAGCACTTTGTTGGCCTTATTGACCACTGCTGTACTTTGTTTCGCTACTTTCAAATCACCAGTGACTATAACTCCTACGTCTTTTTCCTGATCTACGCTTGCCAACTCCTTCCCTGACATACTATACGCAAAATTACAGTTACGCGAACCTACTGTATGTGTAAAATTTTGCACGTATCGACGTTAAATCTCATTTTCCATGTGACTGACCAGTCAACGATTTTATTCAGATCTTCCTGGATTTGACCTCTATCTTTGTCATTTATTGCCCTACCACCCAACTTCGTGTCATCCGCAAACTGAAAATGTACAGTAAATGAAATTACTGAATTGGAAAACGTAGTCAGTTTCGACTATAACTTACTAAACAACTTTTTAAGCAAAAATTACAACAATGGAATCCTGTTGTTCCTGAATTTAAACATTCACGGTCTCTCAATACACTTCGACAAATTAATACTTAACCTAAAATTAATTATTACAACAAGTTCACTTGCATTATATTAGCTGAAATCTGGTTAAATGATAAAATATCTTTTTTAACATCCCAGAGTATAGAAGGTATCATGCATGTCGGATTGACAGTAGGGGCCGAGGTGTATGTATATTTGTAGGCTCAAACTAAAATAGTAGGTGTATCGAAGAACTGAGAAGCAGAAATAATAGACTACCTCAGAATCACTTGCAATTGAAATGTATATTTATAACATCCAACATTCAGTTTTACAGGATGTAACTTACCAACAATGTATTGAAGAACTGAGAAACAGAATATATATATATATATATATATATATATATATATATATATATATATATATATATATATATATATATATATAAATATAATATATTATTCTTGTGAGTTTCTACAATCCCCCATACGTTTAAAGAACACAGTTTAAACCCAATATTCAATCTCTACATACAAAAATGATATATTTGAAAAGTTGCCCTTACGCTGAACCTTCATCGTTTAACTCTTTGAACCTATCTCCATACACTGATCTCCATACATTCTTTGATTTTCTGTCATGTACAGGGTTTGTATAAAGTAACGCAAGTGAAGAGGCAAATCTGATTTGAACTGGTTGATTTGAATGTGATACGCCGTGCAAGAGCCTGTATAAAGGTCAATGGTGGGCATTTTCAACACCTCTTAAAAACCTTACCGTCGAATATACAGTTGTTATAAAGTACATGTAATATTACTTGTCCATATTCACTTCCGTTAAAATAATTCAAATCGGATTTGTCTCTTCACTTGCGTTACTTTATACACATCCGGTATTATGTAACGTGTTTGTGTGTGGGTGTGGGTGTGTATATGGGTGTGTTTAACCCCCGTCTGGGCATCATGATGTAAAGACTTCACCCAGTGTATGGGCTCTCACCAATGGTTGTGCTTGATTTGGTTTTCCTGCCCCGTCACTGTGTATAAGCTCCGCCCACAAAGCCGATGACATCATTATTGCGCTTTTTATAGTGCAATTAGTTAAACCTTTTGTCCCTCGCAAACACTGAACTCGTGGACACATTCTGAGTTGATGAAGTTGTACCTTAACTGACTACGTGTGTTTATGCTGCTCTCCCAACTTTAACTTTTTAACAACAATGGCAGCCTCTGATATTGTGTGTAGTACCTTTCTAAAATGGTACTCTGTAAAATCTGAAGATGTAGTGAATACTCATCGACCATCCTTTCGCGCTTCTCTTGAAGTTTTTAAATCGATATTAATTCACGCGAGGCTGACGTCTCAGGATATTCAAGTACTTTATGGATATTCTAACGAGAGTGTCACAGGGTATCGTAATGGTATAGACGTATTGAACACATTTCGGTGAAAGGAATTAATCAAGTTCCAACTGTGAGGATGGTTCGGTACCTTCAAAGTTTACGTTAAAAGAAGTTTGAAATAATTTTATTTTTTTTTAGTGTGTTTCAATATCTGAAAACGCGGATCTTTTCCGTTTGGGTGCTAGCAGCGAATTTTAATGAAAATCGGTATACTAATGTAGTTTTGGTCACTGATTTCAAAAATAACTTTCTTTTTTTGGAGAAATGGAAAACAAACATGTTAGAGCACTTTAAATAATTAATGTGTTTTTAACGAAAATATCATGACTTAACCAATCGTCAAGGGCGTACAGTTGACCTAGCCGGGCATTCAATTGACCTAACCTGGCATTCAAATGACCTAACTGGGCATTAATTCTTGATTTTTTTCTGCTACTTTTACAGATCTGCCGGGATCCTTCAAAAACCGTATTCTTCGTTAGGGATAATTTAAAGTTGCACTTTTTACCGTTTGACCGACGCTTTTGGCAGCGAAAGAACTGGGTATTTTTATCAGAGGAACACACTTTTCCACACTTAGAGCACTTTTTCATAAACAGTAGCAGTTTGTGACTCTGGCTAAATTTAACAATTTAACACAATCCTCTGTAACTAGTTTAAGCTAGTTAAAACACATTAATTATTTAAAGTACTCGAACATGTTTGTTTTTCATTTCTCCAAAAAAAGAAAGTTATTTTTGAAATCAGTGACCAAAACTACATTAGTATATCGATTTTCATTAAAATTCGCTGCTAGCCCCCAGACGAAAAGACCCGAAAACTCTTGAGGAAGGCTTTTTGAAAGCAGTCAATCATATTCAAACAAAGATCAAGTGAAAAAATTGATTCATATGTATTGCTGAGTTCATTGTTGTACTTACGGTGCACCAAATTTCCTTACTTACTTTATTTTCTAAAGTTTAGACAATCAAGTAAGGAAATTACCTATTCTTTGATTATATCCACAACACACGAGTGCGAATCATTTATTTTATTGAATAAAACTTGGATAACAGGGCTTGAAAAATATAAGTAACTTTTTGGTTTTGCTTGATTCATGGAGGGCCGGATAGAAACTACTGGCGGGCCGGGCCGCTGGTAGCCTCTAAAACATTTCGGTTCACTCGGGACGTTCATGCCATTAAACTAGTGGATTTTTTAATTATTCTAACATTATGTAGTAGAAAAATGGAAAGAGCAGATTAAGACTTTCTCCAGACCCTCCGCGACTTCCTCGCCAGAGATAGGGTACGGAAAAAAGTTGAAGAAATTACTTTGACCCTGGAGAAATATCCACGGATATTTTACAGGAAGGAAAAGAATATATAACACTAGGCAACAAAGATTTTGTTACAGAAGACCAAATAGGTGCTCCTAGCTAATTTCGGTATGCTGATTTCAAATCTATAATTAGATTTTTTCTATCACGTCTAGATTTTGTGTAAAATGCAAATCACTTTTAGTAAAATTTTCTACCACGTCCAGATTTTGGTTTTAATCGGCTTAATGCCAGTAATATGAAACTTGCTTTTCAAGGTTAAAGCAATTTTTTTTGCCAACTATATACAAATTCGAACAATTTTGATAAATAAAATTTATCCCGAGTTGACAACACTGAGTCAAGAGCATAGTAACGGGCAACGGCCCAACGGTCAGTCGCTACGTGACAGTCAAGCAGAACGGTTGTTGAAGCTCTCTGCTGATGAGCAAGTGACAGGTTGTGGTGACTTCTGTGTTTTTATAGCATTTGTTTTGTACTACGGTGTGTATTTCTTTTTATTTTGCACATCGTAATAATTACTTTCTACGTTTTTTCAGATATTGTATGGTAATTCAAAATGGCATCAAATAGACGTGCTTGTGTAAATCACCCAGACAACTTCTGCTTTGTCTGTGGACAATATACACCTAAGCCACAACGTAGAAACATAACAACAAAGATTAAACTTGTCTACAAGTGTTATTTTGACTGTAAGTTAGGAGACCAACAGAGGGACTGGGCACCACATATTTGCTGTGCACAGTGCAATGCAATGTTAATAGCTTGGATGAATGGTAAAAGAAAAGCTATGCCGTTCTCAGTCCCCATGGTTTGGCGTGAGCCGAAAAATCACTTCAATGATTGTTATTTTTGTTTGACAAAGATTGCTGGTTTCACAAAGAAAAACAAATCAAAGATCACGTACCCAAACTGCGAATCAGCACTGAAACCAGTACCACATGATGAAACAAATCCACCACCAGTTCCACCAGCAACGATAACAGAGAGCAGTTCATCTGAAGATTCTGCTAGTGATATAGAAACAGGGAAAGATGGCATATATGTTCCAGATGCAAATATTTCCCCACATTTGTTAAGTCAAGCGGAGTTAAATGACTTAGTGCGCGATTTGGAATTACCAAAAGAAAAGGCAGAGTTGCTTGGTTCAAGACTTCAAGAATTTAATCTTCTCCAACCAAACACCAAAGTTTCCCATTTCCGCCATCGCCATTTGCAGTTTTCATCATTTTACTTACAGGAAGAAAACGTTTGTTTCTGCCACGATATCAGTGGTCTGATGCAAGGGATTGGCTGTCGCTATGATCCAAAAGAATGGAGACTGTTCATTGACTCTAGTAAAGCTAGCCTTAAAGCTGTATTACTGCACAACGGCAATGAAAACCTTCAATACCTGTAGCACATGCCATTGGCCTTAATGAGACTTATGAATCGATGAAACTGCTGCTAAGACTCATCAAATATAAGGACCACACATGGAATATTTGTGGCGACCTTAAAGTTGTATCATTATTCTTGGGTTACAGTTGGGCTACACAAAGCATATGTGCTTTTTGTGTCTATGGAACAGCAAGATGACAAGAACCACTACAAAAAACATGATTGGCCATCTAGAACTGAACATCATGTTGGTAAATACAATGTGAAACACCCAGCACTTATTGACCCTCAGAAAGTACATCTTCCACCACTTCACATTAAACTTGGCCTTATGAAAAATTTCGTGAAGGGTATGGATCATCAAGGTAGTGGTTTCCAATATTTAAAGGATAAATTCAAAGGAATATTGACAGATGCTAAGCTAGAAGCTGGAGTTTTCACTGGACCACAGATCCGCAGTGTCATCCACGACTCATCGTTTCCATCTAACCTAAATGAGAATGAACTAGGAGCATGGACATCTTTCGTTGAAGTTGTCAAAAAATTTTTGGAAACCACAAAGCTGAAAACCACCGTAAACTCGTAGAAAACATGCTTAAATCTTATGAAATAATGGGATGCAGAATGTCTTTGAAAATTCATTTTTTACATTCTCATCTTGACTTCTTCCCGGCCAACCTTGGGGCTGTAAGTGACGAGCATGGTGAGCGCTTCCACCAACAGATCTCAGTTATGGAAAACAGATACCAAGGTAATTTCAACCCAAATATGATGGGAGATTATTGTTGGTTCCTGCAGAAGGAGAGCTCGTCATCCTACAAGCGACAAAGGAAGAGGACACACCAAAGTTTCACTTAAGAACAGGAATTTGCCTTTCAGTAGTAACAACAAAATACTAACGCGCTTTGGGTGGATGGTTGGGCGCAGGGGTGGTAACTCCGCCAGCGGAATTCCGCTGTCTGTCTTAAGCCAGAAAAAGGAGGAAAGACATCCCTGTTCACTAATTATTTAAGTATGCTTAACATAAAACGTGGCACGGAAAAGTAGCTTAGACGGCTTTCGTAATAGAAGCGGGTGAGAAAAAAAATGAAAAATAGGGGTTTTCGGTTACACAAAATCTGGACGTGATAGAGAAATTTTGATATCAGATCTGAAATCAGCATCAGCGCTTTAGTAGGAATCAGTAGTTCACGTGTCTGTAACAAAAAAAAAGTTGAAATTTGTTGCCTAGTGTAATTATTCTAACTCGACAATTAGGTTATGCACACATAGAAATCGAACACTAGAACTCTAAATTTGATTTGATGGATGAAGCTAATTTTGAGAAAAACCATATGAATATTTTTTAGTTTTGAGGGTCAAATTAAAGAGAGAGTGAGTGAGGTTACAGCTGATGTATGATAGTAGAGGTGAGAAACGCTGGGCCTTTTCCGAAATTTGGACTGTTTCCGATTTTTTTGAAAATAATATATTTAATGTAGATGTTTACGCTGATTTAAAAAATGTAGGTCTTGTTTTGGGGAAATGAGCGGTTCAAAAGTTATGTTTGTTATTGTAATTTTGTATGGGATATTATGCCTGGTTACGTTAATTGAATGCCCGGTTAGGTCAACTGTATGCCCTTGACGATTGTTTAGGTTGAGTTGTGATATTTTCGTTAAAACTAACGAAAATATCACGGCTTTACCTAACCAATCATCAAGGGCGTATAGTTGACCTAACCGGGCATTCAGTTGACCTAACCAGGCATCAGTTGACCTAACCGGGCATTCAATTAACTTAACCGGACAGAAAAATAACGGTCGAAATCTATTCACACAAATATTTAGTGACATAAGCCAATATTACTAAAGAATATAATAACTCTTGTATTAGTTTTCAGTTGTATTGTTATAGTTTTTGACCTAATACAAAATTACAATAACAAACATAACTTTTGAACCGCTCATTTTTCCAAAAAAAGACTTACATTTTTTAAATCAGCGTAAATATCTACATTAAATATCTTATTTTCAAAAGAATTGGAAACAGTCCAAATTTCGGAAAAGGCCCGAAACGATAATCTGTAGTTGGAAGAAGTTACAAATTTCTCCGACCCTGTATGAAGTATGCTTCTCATGTGTGGGGTGGCTCACTCCACACAGCTGTACTTGACTGGTTGGAATCAAAGCCTTTTCGTCTCATCAATTCCCCGCCTCTTACTGACTCTCTTCAATCCCTCTCTTTTCGCCGCAATGATGCCTCACTCTCTCTTTACTATCACTATTATAACGGACAATGCTCTTCTGAACTCTCTAACTGCATGCCTCCTCCTTTAAGGAGAACACGTAGTACCAGACTTTCGTCACATTCTCATTCCTTTCCTGTCCAACTCTCTAACGCAAGGGTTAATAGGTATTTCTTTCATCTACTGAACTGGTCAACTCCGCGTTTTTGCAAGCATTCGCCCTTGTCCCTTCTTTCCTTCATAAAATATGTATATAGGCTTTTATATATATATATATATATATATATATATATATATATATATATATATATATATATATATACAGGGTGTCCCAGAATTAACTATCTATTTCAATGAAAACGGACAAATTTTTTAAAAACACACTTTTATTTATGTTTATCATGTTTAATATGTGTTAAAAATGTATAAATTTCTAAAATTTTTTCATAATTTTATTTTCATAATTTTTTCATTATCTGGTCCAATGAAAGACCGTCTGAAGTCATAGAATGGCAAAGAGACTCTCCAAAAGTTAACGTGTCGCTTGGAATGACCAAATCCCAAATTTATGGTGCTCCATCTTGTTGAAACACAACATTATCAAGAATGCCATCATCAAGAAGCTGTGGTTCGAGAAACTGCTGAAGCATATCGAGGTAGACGGTACCTGTTACAGTGACTTCCGCAAAGAAGAATGGGCCATAAATTTTGGATTTGGTCATTCCAAGCCACACGTTAACTTTTGGAGAGTCTCTTTGCCATTCTATGACTTCAGACGGTCTTTCATTGGACCAGATAATGAAAAAATTATGAAAATAAAATTATGAAAAAAATTTAGAAATTTATACATTTTTAACACATATTAAACATGATAAACATAAATAAAAGTGTGTTTTTAAAAAATTTGTCCGATTTCATTGAAATAGATAGTTAATTCTGGGACACCCTGTATATACTTTGTCAGTTCTTCGAATCATTGTTGGTACATTACTCCGGTAAAATTGGATATTGGATGTTATAAATATACACTTCAATTGTAAGTGGTTATGAGGTATTATTTCTGCTTCTCAGTTCTTCGATACACCTGCTACTTTGTTTGAGCCTACAAATATACATAGCCTACATTTCGTTCCCTATTGTTAGTCCAACATACAAGATAACTTCTGTAACCTGGGATGCTAAAAAACATGTTATTATCATTTAACCAGATTTCAGCTAATATAATGCACGTGAATTTGTTGTAATAATTAATTTTAGGTTAAGTGTCAATTTGTCGGAGTGTATTGAGAGACTGTCAATGTTTAAATTCAGGGACGACAGGATTCCATTGTTGTAATTTTTGTTTAAAAAGTTGTTTATTAAGTAATAGTCGAAACTGACTACGTTTTCCAATTCAGTAATTTCATTTACTGTACTAGGTGTATTTAAAGCGTTGATTATGATGTAAAGATTAGTAATACAGTAGTAAGAGTAAGAACAGGTAAGAATATTGTCGAACAAGAGATAAGAGAGAAAGGCAATTAGAAGTTACAGGGTAAAGCTCTGTCCCAAAACGCATGAATTACAGTATACCTTTCAACCTTTCTAATGTTCCGCGCGATGATTCCTCATTTCACGAAAGTCAAGCTTGTCGCCCCTCCTCTCGAGTTGGCCTGGTGAAGTACTGAGTTGGAATCTTGCACTATTCACCTCACATAGCCAGGTACGCCCGGCTCATCGGGGATTGTTCTGAGCCAGGAGTCGAATCTTCTTTTGAAGATGTCCACTGCAACACCACTCGTGTTCCTTAGGTCTTTGGGCAGCTGGTTAAACAGTTTTGGACCTCTCACAACAAAACTATTTTCTTTCAGGATTAAGAATGTTCTCTGTCTAGCTTTTAATTTGGGAAGACGACACAGTCTTCCTTTTCTACTTTCCACTGTTGTTTGGGGAGTTAGAGGGTTCAGAGTAAGATTAGGGAATAGTTCCTCCATTATTTTCCAAGTGTAAATAATGGTGTATCTCTCTCTCCTCCTTTCCAGTGAATATAGATTTAATTCGCGTAACCTTTCCCAGTGGTTTAGTTCTTTACACCCCTTGATATTGGCTGTGAAGCTTCTCTGAATCCCTTCTAGTTGTCTAATGTCTTCTTTTTTATATGGGCATGTTAGGACCGAGCAGTATTCCAATTTGGGTATGATCAGTGTGTTCAGTAGAGGAATCATTATATTCCTATCCCTTCGTTTAAAGGTTTCAGTATCTGCCCAGTTACTCTTTTTGCTCTGTTTACTGCTATCTTATTTTGTGTTTAAAATTTCGCATCATCATTCATTACAACCCCTATGTCTTTTGCTTTAGAATTTCTCTGAATTTCCTGTCCATCTGGGGTATAGTATTCCATGGATTTTAGGTCCTCTCTTTTTCCGTAACGTAACAGCTGAAATTTCTCAGTGTTAAACTACATATTGTTGTCTTCCATCCACTTGTAGATTCTGTTCATGTCTGTTGGTAGGGATCCTATATCTTCTGTGTGTATATATATATTCTGTATATATTCGTTTGTGTGTGTGTGTATATATATAATATATATATATATATATATATATACTGTTAACATTGGTCCAAGTGCGAAATAAATTATTTTATTTTAATATACATGTCACGCGTATAATATATGGATAAAATGCTGCATGCGAGATATGCTATGTTAGGTTCAGAAACGCTCAAGATCGTTCAACGATGAATATTATCAATATCATTATTATTAATATTATTATTATTATTATTAGTAGTAGTAGTAGTATACCTAAGTCCGTTAAAGTTCAGAATATAACGTTACATATATATATATATATATATATATATATATATAAAATGTAAAGAACGACGCTTGTGTAGAAGAGCGTTCCGCACAAGATGAGAAGGGAGAACGAACAAATGTAAAATGAGGTACCTCCCAGGAATTGAACCCGGGATCATCCAATTGCCGGTCGGCTATGCTATCCATTACACCAAGGTCCTCGATCAATCAGAAGTCGTAATTCCCCTACATACGAGCGGAATCAAATGCCCTGACGGGGCACTTTCGCATGCCGTGCATGTATACATTTTAACTGCAACCAACACAGTATAATTAATGTAAAGAACGACGCTTGTGTAGAAGAGCGTTCCGCACAAGATGAGGAGGGAGAACGAACAAATGAAAAATGAGGTACCTCTCAGGAATCGAACCCGGGATCATCCAATTGCCGGTCGGATATGCTATCCACCCCTCGATAAAATCTTCTATTTTCTGTTTTCTGTGTATTTGTTCGGATGTACAACTGTACACAATGTAACAGTTTATATAGGTTAAAGGGAAAAACTTTAGATATTAGGGTAAAACAGTATAAATATGCGTGTAGAACGGCAAATAACTCTAATGCAGTTGTTTCACCATATGTATAGATGTAATCATAGTATTAAGTGGGAGAGTTCTAAAGCTCACGTTAAAAACAGATATAATTGAAAGGAATATTCTAGAGTCTAGACTGTACAATGTGCATTCATCCATTTTAAAAATAATTTCAATAACAGTGCGGGAATGCATAAAATTGACAATATCTTGTTAAAATGTCTTTTGCCTTTTATCAGAGCTTGTTAATCTTGTGCTAATCTCTTTTCACTTCTTGTTTAATATACTCGTACATAAGCATCAGTGGCGGCTTTTCCAGAGGAGGCACGGGAGGCCGGGCTTCCTCTGTTTTTATCAGTATAAACTATGAAAGAGGATTTTATTGATAGTATAGAAAGTAGGGCATCTAGCACTTTGTAATCTATTTTATTTATATAGCATATATTATAGACAATTTTGGGCCTCCCTAGTACTCTCCCTGACCACCAGCCACCACTGATAGGCATATATTTTGCATATATATATCTTGCCTTTTCTCTTCATTCCTTGAATGTGAATAGGTGTACTGTTGAATACACGAAAGGCCTTAGAATAATTTTCTTTTCTTTTCCTTGTGGGTTTGCATCATTTATTCATTTCATGTGTTTAAGTGTGAAATTCATCCCATGTGTGTATATATAATATATATATATATATATATATATATATATATATATATATATATATATATATATATGATGAATAAAACCACGAAGGAAAGGAAACACAGAATGGTGCTCAAGCGCTTTCGTCTAATGACATCCTCAGAAACACTGAAGTACATAAAGAGTTACAGCCTATATATAGGTTACAGAAAAAAAAAAAAAATATATATATATATATACAATAAACGGAAAAAATAAAATTAAAAATTAAAGGATTGTGGGAGGAGCATACAAATTTGTAAGGAAAAACTATCGATTTTTAGCACAAGATCAAATGAATTGTTTCCAACCAATGTTATAAAAAAAAATAAAAATACAAATTTATACTGGAAATCTGCCCGGGTTTTAGCACTCTGCCAGTTTAAGGTTCGATGTATATAAAAATAAATTGAAAAATAAAAGTTATTAGAGTAGCATACAAGTTTACCAAAGATTTAGCGTTCTACCTTTCTTATCTAAATCTGTTCTGAAGGAATTCAAAACAACAGGATCGAGTTGAAAAAGACCTTTGCTTATGTTGAAGTTATTTGTAAGTTGGATAATGGCAGACTCAAGAATATTTCTATTAACAATGTTGCTAGAGTGAAATAAAACCGAAGCATTATTCCAATCAATAGAGTGGGATAACTCTGACAAATGGACAAAAAGGGCACTGGACGACTGTCCTGTTCTAAAGGAATATTGATGCTGTTTTATACGTGTGTGCAAATCCTTTCCCGTCTGACCTATGTAAAAGGAATCACATTGTTTACAACCAATTTTATAGATAATGCCTGAATTATTGGTAGGGCTATTTTTTACTATGATATTTTTCACAATATTGTTATATGAAAATACTACATTAATATCCAAAAGTTTAAGTACATTAGCAATGCCTAAAACGCCCTGGAAAAATGGAAGTACTAAAATATATTTTGACAAAGTACGAGTGTTATTATTCACACGATAGAAAGTTCGTTTTGCCTTGTTGAGACAAGATTCCATAAACGCAGATGGATAACACAGATCACTTCCAATGCCGTTGATTTTTTCTAATTCGGCATCGATGTATTAAGCTTTGCATCAAAGTCTGTAAATTCACTTTCAATAACGAGTATTATCAACAAGTTTTTGGGATGGCCATGGGCAACCCCTTGTCGCCCCTCCTCTCCAATATTTATATGGAGTTTTTCGAAATTACTTACATTCCGAGAATCCTGGGGGTTGCCATCCCTTGGTTGCGGTACGTCGACGATATTTTGTGTATCTGGCCCATGAATCGTGACCTGGATAACTTCCTCCTTCAGTTAAATGATCAAGTCCCCTCCATTAAGTTTACTTTAGAAGTGGAACAAGAAAACTCAATCCCGTTTTTGGATGTGCGTGTACATAGGGAAAGCCCAGGTTTTAAGTTTAGTATCTATCAGAAAAAAAAAAACAATTTGTCCTACGTACACTTTTACTCGGGACATGACACCCCCACTAAGAAGGCCATTTTTTCTTCAATGTTTCTCCGCGCCCTTAGGATCGCCAGTCCGGAATACATCGATGCCGAATTAGAAAAAATCAACGGCATTGGAAGTGATCTGTTATCCATCTGCGTTTATGGAATCTTGTCTCAACAAGGCAAAACGAACTTTCTATCGTGTGAATAATAACACTCGTACTTTACTTTGTCAAAAAATATTTTAGTACTTCCATTTTTCCATGGCTTTTTAGGCGTTGCTAATGTACTTAAACTTTTGGATATTAATGTAGTATTTTCATATAACAATATTGTGAAAAATATCATAGTAAAAAATAGCCCTACCAATAAATCAGGCATTATCTATAAAATTAGTTGTAAACAATGTGATTCCTTTTACATAGGTCAGACGGGAAAGGATTTGCACACACGTATAAAACAGCATCAATATTCCGTTAGAACAGGACAGTCGTCCAGTGCGCTTTTTGTCCATTTGTCAGAGTTATCCCACTGTATTGATTGGAATAATACTTCAGTTTTATTTCACTCTAGCAACATTGTTAATAGAAATATTCTTGAGTCTGCCATTATCCAACTTACAAATAACTTCAACATAAGCAAAGGTCTTTTTCAACTCGATCCTGTTGTTTTGAATTCCATCAGAACAGATTTAGATAAGAAGGGTAGAACGCTAAATCTTTGGTAAACTTGTATGCTACTCTAATAACTTTTATTTTTCAATTTATTTTTATATACATCGAACCTTAAACGGGCAGAGTGCTAAAACCAGGGCAGATTTCCAGTATAAATTTGTATTTTTTTTTTTTTATAACATTAGTTGGAAACAATTCATTTGATCTTGTGCTAAAAATCGGTAGGTTTTTTTTCTATAACATTAGTTGGAAACAATTTATTTGATCTTGTGCTAAAAATCGATAGTTTTTCCTTACAAATTTGTATGCTCCTCCCACAATCCTTTAATTTTTAATTTTAATTTTTCCTTTTATTGTATATATATATATATTTTTTTCTGTAACCTATATATAGGCTGTAACTCTTTATGTACTTCAGTGTTCCTGAGGATGTCATTAGACGAAAGCGCTTGAGCACCATTCTGTATTTCCTTTCCTTCGTGGTTTTATTCATCATAAATATTTTTCACGTCTTACTTTCGTGAAATAATTTTCATATATATATATAAAGCTTATATATTGCACACAGACCGTGCATGGAACAAGGAACTCTTCTGCGAAAATTAAATCCACCATAGCCAGAATAAGTAATGGTAAATGACTAATACTATAGTTTTTCTTGTTCATGATGGAAGACCAACATGGGCAACGGGTCACTTTGATGTATTCAATTCGACGTGACTGCAAACAGTTAATTTGATGTATTCAATCCGACGTGAACGCAACGAGTTTCTTGCGTATATTGAGGTTCTGAATGTACTGGGCGAGGTGGTTTCAAATCATAGATCCTGTCCCAAAGCTGGCTCCCATCTGCTTGGCAGATAGTTGGTGAGGGAAGCTATATTTTCAGCTTGTGGAACAACGAAAAGTCACAGGGTGCCAAATCTGGCGAATACGGTGGTTGGGGAGCCAGTGGAATGTTGTGCTTCGTTAAGAATTCCCTAATGGAGAGTGCAAAATACCCGGCAAAATGTGCGTCGGGTTCGTGGATGTTGCATCACGACAATGCGCCCTCTCACACAGCACAGGAAGTAGCAGAGATCGAACAAACCTCAACACGAGAATTGAAGAACATTCCGGAAGAAGAGTATATCAGGTGCTTCAATAAATGGCTGGACCGCTGGAATCACTGTTTACAATAAGAAGGAGAGTACTTTGAGGGAGACAAATTTGATTAGATATGTGACATTTAGTTTTGCAATAAGTACATTTGCACGGAACTTTTTGATCAGCCCTCGTATGTACAAAACTAATGCTGTTAAAATTTAAATTTTCGTTTAATTGTAGTCTTAAGAATAATTTAACAAAATAAGATAGTTTCCTCCAGATAACAGATATAGAATACAGCCGTGAATTAAGTATATTTTCATGTACTAAATGTGCTATCGAAATTATAATGCTTTCTATATTAATCTGCAATTGCGCTTTGAAAGTTTTGAGATAATCTAAGAACCAAGAGGGGAGTCCGCATTGTCAGATATTAACATTTTCTCCCATATAATGCACTGCATATAGTGGAAATAAATACATAAGAACTTTGAAATTTTTTCCGCTGTTCTAAGTTCTATTGAGGCTGAAATCTGTTTAAAAGTGTCTAAGAAAAGTAACTTTAATTAACCTCTTAACGACCGAACTTTCTGTAGGGTTAAGTTATGAGTGCGTGTATAGGAAACGGTACATATTCGACCTAGTGGTCCAAAGGACCCGCAGAGCTGGGCACTTGCGGTTTTTTTTGCGTTTTTTTGCGGTACTGCGGTACTGCGGTACTACTACCGCACTACCAAACCGGTACCGCATAACGCAGTACCGCAAAGGATCGCTGAAAGTACAGCAGTACCGCTACCGCATTCAAATTTCCCGCGGTACTTTCCGCGGTACCGACCAACACGGTAGTACCGCAGTACCGCAGTACCGCAACAAAAACCGCAAGTGCCCAGCTCTGCACGGTGAAAGGAGGTTAAGTAAATTTAATTGTCCACACACCATAAAAAAAAATATAAACTAGCCGAAAATTTTTCATTAGTGAGTGATTGGTTAATATTACCTAGCCAATCAGGATTGGTTTTGCGAACGTTTGGGTCTTTACAACCTGCCATAAGCACGGAAAATGTTCGTAAACGAGCTTTTAATCGGCACTGTATAATGAGAATCTAGTCCATGACGAGGAATTGTAAAATTAAAGAAATTTCAGGGCATAAGATGAATATAGTGTAATATTGTTTTGGATTGTTTGAAAAGCTGTGAATATTTTATTTATTTCATAAATAACACCGGTCTGCATGAAAATCGATTTCTTTATTTTGAGTTGTGATTCTGAAGCAGTTCGCTGCGCTGAATTAAAAAATGCTACCAGTCTTTTCTATCACCCACAGTTTTAAAGTTATTAGCAAAACAATTTTGGGGCATTTTGTAATTTTTTACCTTTTTTATCTTTAATTAATTTCGTTTTTTCATATTTTTCAGATAGATAATTCTAACATTACGTCATTAAAATTTTAATAATGGCTTCTAGAGGATGTACCCATAGTCCAGACATATTTTGTTATATTTGTGGTCGGTATGTTGTTGTAAAACAAAGGACAAATGTAACGACCTTCATTAAGAGAGCTTATCATGCTTATTTTGGAATTAAATTAGGAGATCAAGACAAAAGTTGGGCTCCACACAAGGTTTGTCTTACGTGTGTTGCGGCACTAAGGAATTGGAGCAAAGGTAAAAAGAAAAGTTTGCCATTTGGGATCCCTATGGTATGGCGCGAGCCTCGAAACCATACCGACCACTGCTACTTCTGTTCTTGCAATGTTAAAGGTTATAATGCAAAGCATAAAGAGAGCCTTCAATACCCAAGTCTTCCATCTGCAATAAGGCCGGTACTCCATGGTCCAGAAGTTCCTATACCCCGCCCACCCGAGAGTCTGGATCAATACAATTCAGATTCTGATTCAGCTCCAAATCCAGGCAATGATGATGTTTATGAACAGCCAACAGCTGACCGAGATCCTAAACCATTAACCCAAGCCGAACTAAATGACTTAGTCAGGGATTTGAATCTGCCTAAGGACTCTGCAGAACTTTTGGGGTCTAGATTGCAGGAGAACAATTTATTGGCATCCGACACATACTTCGCTTGGTACAGAAATCGTGAGAAAGACTTCGTGCCTTTTTTCGAAGAAGATGGTCCCTTGGTATTTTGCAAGGACATCACAGGATTAGTGTGCAAGCTAGGCATCGAATACCAAACCAGTGACTGGAGGTTGTTTATAGATTCCCCTAAAACCAGTCTAAAAGGAGTGTTACTGCACAACGGTAACAAATATGCATCAATCCCAGTGGTCCATTCTACTCATTTAAAAGAGACCTATGATAACATGAAACTGTTTCTGGAAAAAAATTCAGTATCAAAATCACAGATGGATATTGTGTGGGAATCTCAAAGTCCTTTGCATGTTACTTGGGCAGCAATCAGGATACACTAAGATGCCATGTTTCATCTGCGAATGGGATAGTCGAGCACGTGACCAGCACTGGAAGAGGAAAACTTGGCCTCCTAGAGAGAATCTTACCCCAGGATCAAAGAACATTTTACATGAACATCTAGTTGAACCAAATAAAATCTTCCTACCACCCTTGCACATTAAGTTAGGCTTGATGAAGCAGTATGTCAAAGCATTGAATAGAGAAGGTGAGTGTTTCAAGTACATTTGTTCAAAATATCCAAAGATTAGCTACGAAAAAATAAAGGAAGGTGTTTTTATAGGTCCTCAGATTAGAAAGTTATTGAGAGACGATCATTTCCTGAACACAATGACCAATAAAGAAAAAGAAGCATGGCTTGGTTTCAAAGATGTTGTTGAAAACTTCTTGGGAAACTACAAAAGCCCAAATTATGAAAGACTGGTGGAAAATATGCTTAAAAAGTTTTGCGCCTTAGGCTGCAACATGAGCCTGAAAGCTCACTTCTTATTCTCGCATCTTGACCGTTTTACCGAAAATCTCGGAGATGTCAGTGAGGAGCAAGGGGAACGATTTCACCAGGACATCAAAACCATGGAAAGAAGATATCAAGGAAGATGGCATACAAATATGATGGCGGATTACTGCTGGTGTCTGCAACGAGATCAGCCTAACGCACAGCATAAGAAAACATCAAAGAAGCACCGGTTTAGTCGTCATTAGTCAGATCTACCTTCGTAGTCTTAAGTCTTTGGAATAAGTCCTGAAATGTTTGCAAGTAAAGAAGGTAAATATATTTTGTTTCTTTCAGTTATTTTTTTATTCTTTCATAAACAAGCAATATGCTTGTCCAAGAGCTAGGAGCTATTTAATTCTGCTTTAATTAGGTTTTACTCTATCACCTAAAGATTTCGTGCTACAAGGGGTGTTGTAATACCTCATCTGTCTGTCCCCAAATGTTAACCACCCATTGATGGGAGGGGAGAGAGTATTTTGCTGGGAACGGGACTGGTTGTTATATATATTTACCCTACATTATTATGTAAGCGTTACTGTAGTCTATAACAACAAAATTTATGGTTTACCATGTGCAATCCAATGTTGGTCTCGATAAGATGGTTCACATTTGGGGATAAATGTAGTAAGAAAACCATACGTGATAGGGAAAAACTAACTATATTTTTGAGATCAACGCACTCAAATTATATAGAATCACCAACTAGTTTGTAAAAATCGATCGACAAGTTTTCAAATGTGTACTGGTGTAATTTCTTCGCGAATCCATGATTTTGCGTCGGGCTTTTGTATCATTTATTTAATTATTTATTCATACTGTATATTCACGATGAATAAATTCTGTCGTTATGGAATAATTTCCTACCTTCTTATAAGTTTCGTTACCGCCAAGGGCTGAGCTTCCCAACGTCAAATGAGTGCCATTTGTCGTTGAATCTGGTACCACAATCCATTCGTGGGGCGTCGTAACAGTGAAGAGAAAGCAGAAAAAATATACAGTAAGTATCACTCGTTTAGCTCTTGATTGCGTGCAGAAGACCTAAAAAGAAATATAATAATAATAAACTTTAATAATTACAGTAGTTATTTACGAGCAACTACAGCTTCGCAGGCAGAAGTGATTATGGTAAATGAGCTATTAAGGAAACTAACATCAACTGATACAGTTAACAGAGCTAAGGTGCTTAAAAATGAATACAGAACTATAAAACCTTCAAACAGCAATTGACTCAATAAAAATATAGTATAGAACGTTTGAATTTAGGATTAGAATGATATGAGTATAATTTATATTACAAAACTTAAGATCAAAGACGTCAACTAAACCCCTCCTTTTAAACGATTTAAGAGGAACATTATACAGGGTGTACATAAAGTCAGAATCTATTTTTGTGAAGCACTTGGAAATTATATGGAATTCAATCATAAAATGATAAAGTGGTAACATTTATTAAATAATTAAGAGTAGGATTCGACGTGACGCCCATCAGTATCCCTGCACAGCTCAAATCGTTCCGCAGCATTTCTAAACACATTCTGGAGCATTTGCGGGGTTATGTTATCTGCAGCAGTTCGTATACGTGTACGTAAGTTTTCAAGACTAGTAATCTTCGTCTGATAGACGTGCGATTTGATAAAGCCCCATGCAAAGAAATCAAAAGGGGTTAAATCTGGTGATCTCGCTGGCCAAGGTGTTGCTTCCGCGTCCGATCCAGCGATTTGGAAAACGTCCATTTAGATAATCCTGAACAATTTTGGCATAGTGACAAGGAGCACCATCATGTTGATAGACGACGGTACTAACAATCCTATCCCCGTCGTCTATCAACATGATGGTGCTCCTTGTCACTATGCCAAAATTGTTCAGGATTATCTAAATGGACGTTTTCCAAATCGCTGGATCGGACACGGAATCAACAGACCTTGGCCAGCGAGATCACCAGATTTAACCCCTTTAGATTTCTTTGCATGGGCTTTATCAAATCGCACGTCTATCAGACGAAGATTACGAGTCTTGAAAACTTACGTACACGTATACGAACTGCTGCAGATAACATAACCCCGCAAATGCTCCAGAATGTGTTTAGAAATGCTGCGGAACGATTTGAGCTGTGCAGGGATACTGATGGGCGTCACGTCGAATCCTACTCTTAATTATTTAATAAATGTTACCACTTTATCATTTTATGATTGAATTCCATATAATTTCCAAGTGCTTCACAAAAATAGATCCTGACTTTATGTACAACCTGTATTTTCCCATCACGTTGACTGTTCGAGCACTTCATGAAAAATAATTCGTTCATCAGTGTTCTGTGATGAAGCATTTTAAACTCAAATTAATGGATTTCCATCAATCATCAGTAATGAATAACCGTAAGAGATTATAAATAAACGTCAAAAGTTTGAAATTATAAAATCGTTAATTTATCATAATATGTGGTGTAGTGGTTAGCGTCGCTGACTATGAATCCATCGGCCCCGGGATCGAGACCAGGTGACGGCAGGCGGCGTGCAGCAAAACCCAGCCGTTCATCCTTCCACACAATAAAGAAATTGACTGGTAGATAAATGGGTATCCTGGGTAGTCTAGTGGTTAAGACGCTGGGCTGCTGGTTGGGCGTGGTTCGGATTCCACGTTAAACTGTAGGTCTAAGGTGGAGTGACAAGCTTGACCTTCGTCAGAATGAAGAATTCGGGCGGAAGCAAAACCAAGGTTATATATATATATATATATATATGTATATATATATATATATATATATATATAGTATATATCGGGTGGGAAAAAAAAGGGAGACTTCGAACTTTGGCTGTAAAATCCAAAGTTATGGTCAGATTTCAATATTTTTTTCACACCCTACAAATAAGTAAATTTCCTATACGGTGAGCGGATTTCAAAGAAAACTAATGAAAATTAAGGATTTATTGAACATTTCTTTATGGTACTGGAAATTCCCCATTTACACTACTACTGCATTGTCGGGTCGGCAAAAAAAAAGGGAGACCTTTTAAATCCTTCATATCTCAGCAAATACGGTACATAGAACCATGAAATTTTAGTATGTTATAACTAGGTAATGTTACGGTTTGTATGCCATCTTTTAACATTTTAGCTGAGAAATTGGATTTATGGCGAATATTCCAGAAAAATCTTGCTAATCATAGGTTCAAGTTTGATAATTAAAGCGATTTTAATTAACGTAAGCCAACTGCAGGAGGTTTGGACAAGCTTCTCAAGAAAATCGATAAAACAGGAGATACTGTATCAAAAGAATACTAGGCAGCGGTAAAATTTGGCCACCAAACAGTCCTGATTTAAATCCTGTCGATTACGGTGTAACAGGGTGCATGTTGTGATTTTTGGATGATCCGCAGGGTGGTTGATTGTATGGTATGTGATACGTGGCTGCATTTCGTGCGTGCTTGGACTTTTGAATTTTGTGGCTTGAAAGCGGACAGCTGGTTTTGAACTGGAAATTTTGGTGATTAAAGAGTGTAAAATTTAAAATAAGAAACAAATATTATCGAAGGATTCCCTGTAAAGGAATTTTTGTATTAGGTGAGTCATTAATGCTGTACATGATTGTAAATCCTAAAATATTGTGTATATTGAGCTATTTTTAGATATCTTTTAGAGTGATACATAAATGTTTTCATATTAGATTTGGTTGGAGAGACAGCATACTGTAACACCAGTAACCTAAGAATTGTCCTCTGCAAAAGAAGTAGGCTGTATGTTATAAATTGGTTTCTATGTCTATATAATGTATATATCGATGATACTTAAGCTTTTTATTATTGGAGAAATGATATTTATGTAAGTGGTGTTTTATTAGTTATTTTCTTCCGAATTTTTTAGGAGACGGAGTTGGGAGCCAGACCTCGCAACTTCTTGCAAGCTCTCTAAATAAACCCCTGTTTTTGCAAGTGCCAGCTATTTAAATATTTAATATTGTAGGTTTAAGTTTAGATTAAGATTGGGTTAAGTTTAGGTTAGGGTAATGATGACTTGTGTAGGCAGCCTGATTTGCTTTGTATTTACTAATATATAGTTTTGTAATTTAATGTTTTATTGTTCCTGGCTGGGACGGCCTCGCGCTGTAAAGGGGACATATATATGTTTGTGGAATCCTGGTCACGGTAACAACGGCCTTTGGGAAACTTTGTCACAGAGAATTTATCGGGTCAAAGTAAGAAATGTCGCTCATTTACGACAGCTTCTTCTGGAAAAATGGGATGAGCTACCACAAGAACAAATCAATAAAGCCATAGATGAGTTCCCTCCTAAACTGAAAAAGGTTGTAGAAGTTCGTGGTAAACATATCGAGCAATTTTTTTAACATCAAGGTAGCACCATATGCAAGTACTTTGTAACTTTTTATCTGCACATATAATGCAGTAGTAGTGTAAATGGAGAATTTCCAGTGGCATAAAGGAATATTCAACAAATCCGTAATTTTCATTAGTTTTCTTTGAAATCCGCTCACCGTATAGGAAATTTATTTAGTTGTGGGGTGTGAAAAAATATTGAAATCTGACCATAACTTTGGATTTTATAGCCAAAGTTCGAGGTCTCCCTTTTTTTTCCCCACCCGATGTATACAGGGTGTTTATAAAGTCCCTATCTATTTCAGTGAAAACGTAGCAAAACGGTTAAATTTAATAATATAATAGAAGCCATACATTTAATAAATATTTAAGCACCATCAGTATCTCTACAGAGTTCGAATCTGTCAGCAGCATTGCGGAACACATTTTGGAGCATGACGGGGGTTATTTTTGTAACTGCTGTTACGATACGAGCACGTAAATGTTCCAGCTTCATTCAGATGGCATTTTAAACACCGTCGTCTTTCAACAAGATGGGGCACCTTGTCATTACGCAAACATTGTTCGGGAGTACCTAAATGAACGATTTCCAAATCGGTGGATCGGACGTGGAGGCAAAAGGCCATGGGCGGTTCAATCTCCTGACCTAACGCCCTTGGATTTCTTTGCATGAGGCTTTATCAAATCAAACGTCTATCAAACGAGGGTTACAGATCTGCAAGATTTACATGCTCGTATTGTAACAGCAGTTACAAAAATAACCCCTGTCATTCTGTCATGCTCCAAAATGTGTTCCACAATGCTACTGACAGATTCGAACTCTGTAGAGATACTGATGGGCTCATGTAGAATCATATGCTTAAGTATTCATTAAATGTATGCCTTCTATTATACTTTTATTAAATTTTATCCTTTTTGCTACGTTTTCACTGAAATAGATAAGGACTTTATAAACACCCTGTATATAATACAACTCAGAATGGTCCCCTAAAAACCTTTTGTTACACACAGTCTGTGTGTAACACACACACACACACACACACGCCTTCAGGGCGTAAGTTAGTAAAAAAAGGAGTAACAAAACGTGCATACACACAGTGGAACCTGTTTTGAAAGGATATGATATAATCCACAAACTCTTGACAATTTCAGACGTTGATATATTCGTGAAATTGAACGTAGTGTTAGTTAATACAATCAAGATATTTATAAAAATAAACTCTTTCTAGTTCAATGCCATTAATTTTTAGTTAAATGGAAGTCCGAGGTTGATGGTCAGGCTGAGAAGAGTATCCATTTATTTTGTTGTAATTTATCGTTATTATAGCGATTAGATCTGTAATAAATAAATTTGAGTGTGTTTAAATAATCATGAACGTAAAGAATTATTTCTGAATTTCTATTTCTGAATTTCTATCTACTTTTACTATATCTCTGACGAACCCTGAAGAACACCTATTGTAGCACATTCCAAATCCAATTTCTTTTCCCAGCCAAGACCCTCTGATAACTCCCTTTTAAATAACTGGTCAATAGATCATGTATCCTTCTTTTACATCATGTGGAAATAAAATCTTGAAAAGAATCTCATAAGTCAGTGTGAAAACCCTTTTAAATGTCAGTAAAGATTCCAGTCATGTACATTTTTGTAGAGAGGTTTCGTTTACATCATATAACAAATTCATTACTGAATTTTGGATGTTTTTACTTATTTATTTAAACCAAACTCATAGTCAGGAATAGGTGAATTCTCAAAGAAATAATTATATAGCCTAGAATATAATAGTTTTTCATTTCGTTTTTGTAACGAAGTAAATCATGGATATATCATAGATTGATGGTGTTGAACCTCACATTTTACGCCATTATCACTCTTTAAACCATTCAGCGAATACCGAATTCATCATATTTAAATAAATATGAAACAATAACCAATTAAGAACATCAGAGGTAAATTTTGACTACGCTACTTTTACGATAAAAATTATTATCTTTAGGCCTATGATGGATAGTGGTAATGTTGCATTCATGTAGACAAACCAAATATATTCGAAAGGGAAGAGCATGAAAAGTGGAAATTTTTTACGTCACGTCTGTACATGAACACTGTATAAGGAGGGTGAGGGGCGGATAATTTTTGTGGAAATTTTTACTTTTACATAAAATCGTAATTAAAACCCTGCAGGAAACGATGAAATAGCTTCCGACCGAGTAGCCTTTCCTTTTCAGTCCTAAATAAAATAAAAAATAAAAGTTTAAAACTATGAAAATAATCAGCCGATATGGTACTGCTGATATATTTGTATTGGATATCGACAGAATTATTATTATTATTATTGGGAGTAGCGGCACTACTTTTTTAGTAGCGGTAGAGGTAGCGCTGCTGCTTTTGAAGAAGAGTTGCGAAAGCAGTAGGGGCGCTATATTTTAGAGGAATTCCAACTGCTACTCGTTACTTTTAAAGTGAATAAAAACCATTTTTGTTCTTATAGGTTACAAGGTAATAATAATGCAATAAATAAAAGCAATGAAAAATTAAAATTGGATCACTGACAACGACGTGGTGGTGCTTGGAAATCTGCCTGCGTTATCAGCTGGAATGGGCTATATTTAGCTTTGGCCAGCATCGACTTCCTGATGCTGCCGCATACATGTAGTCACACTTATTTTATTATAAATAAATAATAGGTGGTCAAAAGGTAGCATGAAATAGTCCAGTTCTACTAGCAGCACTTATTCCTACATCATTTGCAATCAAATAAAAGAACTGTGAATTGAATCAACGCAATTTTGAATATCCCACCACCAGTGGTGGGCACCGTTAACCAAAAAGTTAACTTCGATAACGATAATCCGTTAACCCCAATTTTTAACTCCGATAACGATAATCCGATAATTTTACTTCAAAGTTAACGGAAGTTAACGATAATCCGTTAACGATAACTATTTCTTTACTAACATTTAAAAAAATCAAGGAAAAAAGCTTTAAAACCCATAGAAAATGTTTATTTATGCAAAATCCAACAATAAATAGGTATTTAACTGTATTTTTATCAAGTTTTGCAACTTTTTTGCTTAACTTTTTTTTATATTTTTAATAAAAAATGTACTGATTACATGTTTTGAAACCCTTGTAACCACTAACCATTAACTAAATTTTAATTTACCAGAGAATTATTATGGCGGGAACTGAAAGGTAAAATTAAATTTTAGGCACATTTATTAAAGACTATGACACAATGTGCTGGTTGCCCTTCAGAAAGACCAACTTCTCAAAGTTAGGCCCAACTGCCAGTCTTGACCTCTTGGGCCTCAGGATGTCCTTGCCGAGAGAGAAGAGCCGTTCCACTGCGGCAGAGGACGGAATTGGCAGACTGAAGTTACGGTGGTTTGAATTCATTCGCGGAGCGGTGATCTTCCGTGAATGACTCCTCGCAGTTAACGTGTTAACGGACTTTAACAGACTAAATATCGAGTTATCGGAAGTTAACTGGTCCGATAAGGATAAATGGAAATTAACTTCCGTTAATAGTCCGTTAAAAAAGTTAACTTCGTTAATTAACTGTTATCGGATTAACGCTTTAGTGCCCAACACTGCCCACCACTATAGAAGATGTAACGAGATATTAGTGTCTTCCGTTTGCCTTCTTTTTTCATGTCTTATTGTTCTATACACTATACGCCTTTTTTTCCCAGCACAGCTGCTCAGTACCTGAAAGCAACAACTTAGTTACTGAATTTGTGAGTTACAGATATGTACACTGATGCTATTTTCGGTACTTTTGCATTATCCTCCCAACACTAATTTTTTTTTATAATGGAAGGAAAATAAAGTACGTTAGCAACCTAACCTAACCTAACCTAACTTGAAGCCGGCTAACTACGGCTAACGCCTGCGGCGGGATGTTTTTACCGTAACCTAACCTAACCAAACCTAACCTAACCTAATACCAACACTAATTTTTTTTGTAATGGAAGGAAAATAAAGTACCATAACCAAAACCAAACCAACATTATATAAAAAAATTAGTGTTGGGAGGATAATGCAGAAGAACCCTATTTTCTAATACTTGCACAAATTACACATACGTATTGAGGAATTATTATTCCAATTTTGAATGCTTTTCAAAAGTAGCGGCAGTTCGCTACTTTTCCCAGTGAGTAACTGTAGCGGTAGCGCCGCTACATTTGGCCCAAGTAGTGGTAGGGGTAGGGCGCACAACACTGTATATATATACTGCAACACAACTTTTGTCCAGATTTCCATCCATATCGTTCATTCAAATAAAGGACAAGCTTGTTATCCGAGAGTGGAGGGCTTACAGTTTAATATGAATTTCGACCCACGACCCGCAAAGGAAGACCCAAAAAAGACACCATAACCGTTGAAATTTGAAATCACAAAGTCTGAGATGAAACTCAAACCCGCGTCTTTCAGATTTGTAGCCCGACCTCTTAACCATTAGTTAGTTGGTAAGTGGTAGTTGTTATAAAAAGTTGTTTTAAAGTCATTGAGGAAGGTTAAAATTTCTAACTCGTTACCAAGTTGAGAACGCACCAAATTATAAATGGCATTATACAACTTAACTATTAAAGTTTTTCCATACTTTACACAAGCATTTTACACTTCAATATATTTTCCATCTTGGGCAACACAACGCTCGACTTTCGACCCTGCTTTGTAAAGACTGAAATACATTTTCGATTTGTTGCAATGTGATTTGTGCAATGGTTGTTTCCATACGCTTCTTCAATTACGATGCTCTTTACATGGCCCATAAAAAGAACACTAAAGGGGTTAAGTTGAGTAAGGTTGGTGGCCAAGGAAGTTTTCTTCTTCCAATTCATTTCTCTGGGAACGTTTGGTTAAAATTTATCTAACATTCAAAGCATAAATATATCGTGTCAGGGAGCTATCTTGTTGGAAAATTGCTTTGTCCATCAGATTTATGGTCGTGAGCTAAGGAAGAAGGAATCACCTCTCTATTTAGGGCAGTCTCCTAAAAAAAAAAATGCCAATGACCTGTGGCTTTCATAGCGTGCACCAGATTGACCCAAGGAGAGTCTCTCTGCATGATGTTGCTGAATTCACTTGGTTTTACTTTTCCCCAAATGCAACAGTTGTGATAGTTAACACTGCCATCGAGATGAAATGTCGTTTCATCAGAAAGTGTTAATTGCCCCAAAATGTAAGGATTTTTTCTGATTTTTCTTAGCAACTGTTCGTAGTAGTCTAGCCAAGGATGGAACCAAATACACGTGACCAAATACAAATACGTTCATTTAGGAAAAGTCAAATGCAAATACAAATATTCTAATTTTGAACTCATCAATACTAATACAATTATAACAAATACAAAACTTCAAATACAAATCTCATCTTATTCCTGAACTGCACGTCACAAACATTAGTTGCTGGGACATTTTTTTATCCTGATCCTGATCCTGTCTCTGATTTTTTTCTTGTATTTAGTTCTAACTGAATTTTTATAACGTGAATCTTTCTTGTGATAGGTTCCATGGATGGAACCAAATACACGTGACCAAATACAAATACGTTAATTTAGGAAAAGTCAAATGCAAATACAAATATTCTAATTTTGAACTCATCAATACTAATACAATTACAACAAATACAAAACTTCAAATACAAATCTCATCTTATTCCTGAACTGCACGTCACAAACATTAGTTGCTGAAATTATTTATATATCAATGTAATAAAGCCTTATTTTCCAGTCTTCAAAACAACATTCACGGCCTTTACTATTAAGTATTAAATATTAACTAACTGTGAGATGTGTCCACAGATTTGTTGTGCTCTTGATAAAACCAGCAACTGACTTGTGGCAATGCTTATAAACAAGTATGTAATGATTAGGATCATTATCACCAGACTGTATAGGTCCAAAGCTACTTAAAACAATGCTAGACATGTTTCAATATTTAGACGAGATTATTAGTGACTAGTGATCACTGTTCTGCACATTCTGCAGTAATCTAATATACTGATGCCACAGAGTAGAGATTTCACAGTGCTGCTTTTTAGTTTTGCCACTTTATAAATTGCAGGAAAATAAAAATCTAGTGATTTTTAGAAACTTTTTTTTTTTGTAAGTGTTTCTTAGGTTCCGTTAGTGGTGCAGTCTAAAATTGCAAAAACTATATCTGGAAGCAAAAGCAAAAATAGCAAATATTGGCATTAAATACAAATATACCACTTTTAAATGTTCTTCAATACAAATACACCATCTTTAGATGTTCTCCAATACAATTAAATCACCTTTAGATGTTCTCCAATACAAATACAAATATCAGTTTCACTGTATTTCAAATACAAATACGTATTTGGCCCCATCCCTAATGGGTTTTGAACTTTCATCATACTTTTGTGACGTACATAAATTCGGCTAAGCAACCGCACAATTTACTTTTTCTTTAACTGTCGTCATTTTAGTCTATACTCTGTCGTACTCCTTACCAGTGCATCCAGCGAATAGTCTTTCCTAGTCTGCGCTAGCCCTTAAAAACTGTGTTACTTAAGATTTGCAATGCTGTAACTATTTCGTTCTATCTCAAATAAGAAAAGAACTTATTAAATTTTAAAGCCCCTCAAAGTCTTCATACCAACCATATACACCTTATGAACCTTATGTTGTTTCGTGCGTTGGTCTCTCTTCACACGAAGGTCAAGCTGGTGGCCCAGCCTCTAGGTCTGGCTTGGTGGAGGAGCAAGTTGCTTTCTTGCGCTCTCCACCGTACATAGCCAGGCACGCCCGGCTCATCTGGTACCGTCCTGTGCCAGGCATCCAGTCTTCTCTTGAAGACTTCAACTTTGACCCCCGTTACGTTTCTGAGGCCCTTTGGAAGCTGGTTGAAAAGTCTTGGCCCCCTGACAACCAAGCTATTTTCCTTCAGAGTTGAGAAGGTCCCTTGTCGCGCCTTTAATTTGGGAACACTACACATTCTGCCTTTCCTATTTTCCAGCGTTGTCTGGATGGTAATTGGGTTTTGTTTGAGGTTTGGTACCAGTTTTTTCGATCATTTTCCATATGTAGATTATGGTGTACCTCTCTCTTCTTCTTTCCAGGGAGTACAGATTTAGTTTACCTAGACTTTTCCAGTAGTTGAGTTCTTTGCAGGCATCAATCTTGGCTGTGAAATGCCTTTGCGTTTCTTCTAGTTTATTAGTTTCTTCCTTTTTATATGGGGACGTCAAAACTGAGCACTATTCAAGTTTTGGTATAATCATTGTTTTAGCAGGAGAATCATTACTGTCCTGTCCCTTCTCTTGAACGTTCTTAGTACCTGTCCGGCGACTCTTTTTGCTTTATTTATCGCTACCTGATTTTGTGTTTCGAATTTCGCATCATCGCTCATTATTATCACGAGATCGATCGCTTTCGTGCTTCTCTGAATTTCCTGTCTATCTGGAGCATAATATGCAGTCTGTTTAAGTTCTTCTTTTCTACCATATCACAAGAGCTGAAATTTTTCGATGTTGAATGACATGTTGTTGTCTTCTGACCATTTGTATATTTTGTTCGTGTCCCTCTGCAAGGCCTCCACGTCATGTACATCGCTGAGTTTTCTGCTGATATTTGTATCGTCTGCAAAGGATGTTACTATACTGTTGCTGTTTACTCCGCTGTCTATGTCTGTTAACATGATAATGAACAGGAGTGGGGCCAGTACTGTCCCTTGTGGTACTGAGCTGCGTACTTCCGATTCTGATGATGATATACCTTGAATTTTGACGACCTGCAGACGTTCTCTGAGGAAGTTGTAGATCCATTTTCCCACTTTGCCTGTTATTCCCATATATTTCATTTTATGTGCTATTATACCATGGTCACATTTGTCGAAAGCTTTAACAAAATCTGTGTATATAACATCGTAGTTGTCATTGCCTTCCAATGCAGCTAGGATATTATTGTTGTGTTCTTTTTGTTGTGATAGGCATGATGTACCTGATCGGAATCCATGCTGATTTTCGTTGAATCTTTCCCGTGTCTCCAGGAAATCATAAATTTTCTCTCTCTTTCTTTCAAACATTTTGGTGAGGTGGGACGTCAATAACACTGGTCTATAGTTCTTTGCTTGAGATCTGTCCCCTCCTTTATATATAGGGACAATGTTTGCTCTTTTCAAGATGCTCGGTATTTCCCCAGTGTCTAGGGATCTTCTCCATATCCAGTATAAAGATGTAGCTATTTCATTTTTACAGTTTTTAATCAACAATGCGTTCCAATTGTCCGGACCTGCAGCTGAATGTGGTTTCATTTGTCTTATAGCTCTCGCTACATCTTCTGGGGTAAAATCAGTCTGCTATATACTCTCCTTGCGATTCCTCTTCAAAGAATGCATTTATGTCAGGTATCGCTTTGTCACTTTTTGGGGTACTGAAAACTGATTCATACTGAGCTCTCAATGTATCAGATATTTCTTTTGGATCGTCGGTTAGTTTATTATTTCTCGTCCTTGAGGGCCCAATAGCGGCGCGTGTTTTTGTTTTCCTTTTTGCATAGCTATAGAAGTATTTTGGATTTTCCTTTATTGCTTCTAACGTCTTTCCTTCTTCCCTCTCTGTATGGTCCTTAATCAGGGCTTGTATTTCCCTATCGATACCCTCCAGTTTTTCTTTTATTGCTTTTCTGTCATTATCTCCGCAGTTGCCTAACTTCGCCTCCACTCTCTTTCTTTTGCGGAATAGTCTTCTCTTTTGCCTCTCTAGCCAGCTCCTCTTTCCTTTTGGCTGTGATTCCGGAGCATATTTTTCTAAAATTCTCAGCGTTTTTTCTTCCAAGGTTGTTAGCATTTCTTCAGCTGTTTTATTCTCAAAAATTGTTCTCCACTCTATTTGGGCCATGTGCGATCTGATTGCTTCCCAATTTATAGTCTTGGAGTTTAAGTTAAAGGCCTCGAATTTACATCTTTCCTCGATATGTGTATTATCTTTTAATGCTGTCGTCATATTTGTTGATATCTCGATTAAGTTGTGGTCTGAAATAATGGCTGGGGTTATTTTTATATCAGCAATCAAGTTCGTGTTATTCGTGAATACCAGATCCAGGCAGTTATTTTTTCTGGTATTTTCTGTTATCTCCTGTGTCAGCAAAAACTCATTTGTGAGAGCCATCAACATTTTTGCTTGCTCCTGGTCTTCTCTTGTGCCCTCCTTGTCCTGGTGAATATATATATATATATATGTGTGTGTGTGTGTGTGTGTGTATATAATGTCATGCATGAACAAGCACGGTTTTTTATGATAAAAAAAATCGCCCACGCCCGGGTTCGAACCTACCACCTCTTGAGTAGAAGATGAAGCACGATGCATTCATCAAAGAAAAGACAAATTATTGCTCTCCCTTTATATATATATATATATATATTGAGAAAATCGCCCCATCAGGGTTCGAATCTACCTTCTTTAGTAGGTGAGGGTGATAGCCACTACATTACGACGGGATAAAATCTAACAACCTGTCGTATATTTAAACAAGTGAGGTAACACAACCTTTCGCATCCAGAGGCATTTTACGTGTTAACCGTCCCGCACTCGCAGTGTAATGGCTGTAGCTCTCACCTTTACCCTCTACGATGAAAAATCGTGTGTTCATGCATGATATTTCATTTGTGGGGCCCCAACGTTGCACCAGATAGTTTGAATGAAATGTTGGACATTACCTCGAGCGCGAGACGGTTAACACGGCAAATGCTTCTAAACACGAAAGCATTATGCTTTCTTCAGTTGTTTAAATATACGACAGGTTGTGTTAACTTTTATCCCGTCGGAGTGTAGTGGCTAGCTCCCTCACCTTCTACTCAAGAAGTTATTGATTCGAACCCCAGTGGGCGATTTTGTTATATATATATATATATGACCGCACTATGGCAGCCACTTACCCCGGGGCACTATTTTGCTTGCAGTCCTGCAATGTGCAACGGTAATTTAATATGTAATTCGACTCGTCTCTTCTCCAAGGTGGAAATGTAGGCAGCACTCGACTTTCTTTAAATTGGTGCCTTTCTACAGTTTCTATTTTCTTGAAGGTTACACTCTTGCTAGTCAATCATAAATCAACTTACTGCTCTTGACGTTAAACTCAACCTTGGACCAATAGAAGAAGGGAGCCATAGAAGAAAAAGAGAGCCAAAATCAAGGTCAGGGGTTTTCAAGATGCCTAGACACCCTGCGTTTGAAAGATGGGAGGACTTAGAGAGGAGGAAAGATGGATTGAGGAAGATTGTTCCAGAGTTCACCGGTTGAGTAGATGAAAGACTTAGACTCTTAGAGAGTTCAGAAGAGCAACATAGGGTTTCAAATACGGTTTCAAATACGGTTTCAAATAAGGTTTCAAATACGGTTTCAACTTACGGTTTCAAATACTAAATTTAAAATAAATGAGTGAAAGAAATATAGCGAATTTTGGTTCCAATCCACTTACAATAATGTTTATTTACTATAACAAAATGTGACCTTTACGTTTCAAATAAAATTACAAATAAAAAGAAAGCAAATACATCGAGAGAATTAAAAAATATTTCAAAATAATTTCAGCAACAAAACTGTATAAATTTACTTCAGGTAATTAATTCTTTATTGTTACCACAAATTAAAGTTTTTCACTGAAGTATTTTTGAGTATAATTTCCATGTATTATATTGACCAAGACCTGGTTAAATGAAATAATAGGTCATTTTTTAATATTCTGGGCTACATGAGCCACCACATATGTAGAAATAATAACAGAGGCGGCGGAGTAAACATTTTTATAGACACTAATCATAAAAGTAAAAGTATTGAACAATTAGCGGACATAAATGATCATTCTGAAATTCTAGCAGTTAAGGTGTATATAAATAACATTTCCTGTTCAATATTAGGCATCTACCGACCACCAACTGGTAACTTCTCAACGTTCATTGCAAGCATAGATAAAACTTTTCTTCTCATGTCAACAATAAATGTATCATTGAGGGAGATTTAAATATCGATTTTGCTAAAATAAACCCTAATAATAATGCTAACTTCTACAATCTCGTCACTGCAAATGGCTTTAATTTAACTATAACTAAACCAACAAAATTACATAGTACCATAGAAAACTCCATTTTATTAGACCAAATCTGGGTGCGATCTTCCCTTGACTGTGCAGTACGTCAGGTATACTCCGATTACATATTACAGACAGTGGCGGATTATCATTGAGGCAATTGAGGCTGAAGCCTCAGGCCCCAATGCTTGAGGGGGCCCCCAATCGAGATTTCGCAAACTTCTTTGATTAAATATGACAGAGTACACAAACTGACAAATTCCTTGTTTTATTTTATGTTTTATAGGCCCTCAAGTAAAGTTTGCTTAATTAATTAACACTGTTTTGTTTTAGCAAACGACAAAAGACACTGTGTTAAGGTTCTTTTAAGTTTGTTTCTCAATTAGCCTAAGCACCGTACATTAGGGTGTGTCGAATTTTTCAACTTTCAAATTCCAAATATGAGGGGTGCTAAAAAGTTGCAGCATGACTTAGGAATTCTAAAGATATTTTTGTTAATTTAATATAATTTAGTTTTGCTTGGTAAGAAGCTACATAAAAATAGTTACTTTTTTTACTTTTTTGTGGAATTATATAATAATTATTATATTAATAATTATATATGCGGTATATATAATGCACTGCTGTTTTTGCTTATTTCACAGGTTGAAACATATTCATCAGTGTGCTGAAGATTACTTGTCCGTCAGTGCTACCATCCTAACCAGTGGGAATTGACCTACAATGGCTTCTAAAAGGAGGACAAGACTGGGGACATTCACACATATGAGCAACCTAATTGGAACTGGTAGAGAGTTGTTGCCCTCTGAACTCCCAACTCTGCGAGACGTTCTGAAATATGGGCCACAGCTAAGAGAACAAAGTGGTGAGGATGTGAGAAACTACCCAGCAGCCAGTCTTGCAAAGGACATTTACCCTAAAGTGTTTGAAAAGTGGGAACGAGCAAACAGTTCTTTTGTAGCCCCCGTTGTAAATTCACGAGTCACAATCTTAAACAAGATCCAAGAGAGCTGGGAGCAGGCCAAAAACATATCTCTTGGGAGAGGAAAGCTACATGTCAAAGAGGCTTTCATTGCAAAACTTGACAAGCTTTTTGACATCCTCAGTTGCAAGTGTAAAATTGTTCTCTGCTCTGAATTTGGCTGCCTTGCAGATGCTGGTTGCAAAAACGAAACTCACATTAACTGTACATGCCCTAGGGAGATGAAGATCCCTGTGAAGGAACTTGCTTTCATTAAAGGTCAGAGAGACAAGTCTGTTTCTATTGGACCACATCAGATTGGCTTGCCAGATCAACCTGAGCACAACAGACAAGTCAAAAAGCAGAAGCGGCAAGAAGACGAAAGAAGAAGGCTTGCTGAATATATGCAGACAAGTAAGCAGGATGTTTCAATGCCATCAAATGAAATAATTTTCTCTGATGATGAAAATGAAGTACAAATAGCTGATGCTCAAGATGGAAAGGATGGAAGTTATGAAGTGACATTAGAAATACCAAGCACGTCTTCAACTTCCAATAAAAAGCCAGAGTACAACACATTAGAAATACCTAATGTTGCTATGCATAGCATCAGATATGGTGTTGGCCTGCGTGCCACAGCTGCCATCACCACTGCTGCCTTTATGGATGCTGGCTTGATCGCTGAAGAAGACAAGAGACTTGTAGTTGATCACAATAAAGTCAAGAGGGCCCAAGAAAAAGTTATGAGATCCCTGGATCAGGAATTTGATGATCTTTGTAAGAAGGGTGAAATTGACTGCATCTTCTTTGACGGCCGTCAAGATACAACTAAAGTTATGCTGAAAGCAGACAATTCAGATCGTCAGTTCCCCAGCATCATCAAAGAAGAGCATTATTCTGTGTGCTGTGAGCCAGGTGGAAGATATCTCTACCACTTCACTCCTGAGAAAGGCTCAACGAGAAAAAAACCTGCTGAAGTTATTGCTGATAATCTTGTAGATTTCATGAAGAAGAAGGGCATTGATAAAAGCCTGCAGGCCATTGGAGGTGATTCTACAAATGTTAACACTGGCTGGGAGGGTGGTTCCATGCATTGGTAGAGGTCAAGCTTTGCCGTAAGCTGATCTGGTTGGTTTGTGCCCTCCACACTAACGAGTTACCCCTGCGACACTTGATCACAGCACTGGATGGGAAGACCTTGTCTAACAACAAGTGGACAGGTAACATTGGCAAGATGCTAGACACTGCAACCGAACTTGAAATTGATCCTTCATTCACCAAACTCTCAATTGGAGAGCCTCTTACTTCACTGAGTGACAATGTCGTAAAGGATCTCTCTACTGATCAAGCGTACGGGTATAGGATCACACAGGCCATAAGGACAGGAGAACTTCACAGATCTGACCCTTCTTGAAATTGGTCCAGTGAGCCATTCAAGGTGGTTGACAACAGCAAACAGGCTTTGTCGCATATGGGTTTCAAAACATGGCCTTAAAGGCAAAACCCTCAACAACTTAAGACTGATAGTGGAATACAGTGTTGGTGTGTACTACCCCTGTTGGTTCAACATCAAAGTAAAACACTCTTGGGTGGAAGGCCCACGCCACATCTTGTTTCAGCTGCGGCTAGTTAGGCTGCAAAAGAAGGCTGTAGTGGATGCTGTTTTGCCAACCATCAAGCGCTCAGCATGGTATGCATTCAGCGAAATGATAATCCAGACACTCTTGTGCTCAGATGACAGTGAGGAGAGGAGAGCTGGTGTCCAAAAGATTGTTGACATGAGGGGTGGAGATGATGACACACTTGGAGATCTTTCTGTACGTCCCAGGAAGACACCTTCCATCAACCCCAGTGCTTCTTCCGTGTTGGAGCTGACAGACTGGTCTGACGGGGTATTTGAACCTCCTTTGACATGTAAACTGACTACAGCGGAAGTAAAGAAGTTCTTTGACAAGCCTATGCAAGTTCCACAGTGGCCCTGTCATGCTCAGTCAATAGAGTGGTGTGTGAAACAAGTCACAGAGGCAGCAGGCAGGGTGTATACACATGAGAAACGTGAGGGCTATATCAGAGGCCAAGAAGCAAGTCGGCGGCTGATGTCCAAGAACGAATCAAAGCAAGACTTGATGAAACTTGTTGGTTAAATATTTTTTTTTACTGATGTCATTACTTTCTAATGTTGTTTTATGATTACAAGGATATGTTTTATGATTACTAGGATATGTTTCATGCAGAGAAACTAAAATTTTTATAGCATTACCTGACATTTTGAGAAGCTAAAATTAATAAATTTGTTTTCCAAGAGCAATTTATGTGCATTTTAATCAAACGTAGATTTACCAATCTAAGTGTTGAGCAATCACAAAAATAATAGCAGATTTGAATTCTTCACATCCAAAAACATATTTTTAAAACCCCTCAGTGAAGGAATTGGCAAAAATTAATTTTCATCTCCCAAATTGACACACCCTAACCGTACATATAATTCGTGTAAATGTACAATGTACTGTACATGTACATGTATTATTAATAAAAAGCTATAGAAAAGGGCCCCCAAAATAAAATTAGCCTCAGGCCGCAAGTATAGTTAATCCGCCCCTGATTATGGACCATCTTCCCACATGCACAAAGCTAAATTAGCCATTTACAAATACAGCAGAAAATAAAAATTGACGATAGGCACTATAACTATAATAATAAATTGAAATTTAACAGAGAAGAATCAAGTTTTGAATAGTCGAGAATAACTAAAAGTAACTTTGAAATAGAAACAAAATTTCAAACATTCTCAAACACACTGATGGATATATTTAATGCTAACTTTCCTATAAAATCGAAACTCATTTAAAAATATAATTATAACAACCAGTGGATCACTCCAGCCCTCACTCTAAGCATAAACCCATCTTCCTTCAACGTTTGTATCTAGAATCTCACGGACAGCTGCAGAATAATGTGGCGGCGCTCATCATGTTCATAAAGCAAATTCCTGCCAATGCCATTGGTAAATTGTGACAAAACTTTGTCTCTCAGTACCTGATAATAGCTTTTTCCACACATCTTATCTCTCGATATGTCAAAGGAAACGAGTCCTGAATAACCAATGCACGTCCAAACTGTCAGTTTAGCCGTTTTAACAGGTTTACCAAATCGTATTTTGAATTTTTTTTTCGTCCAATAGTGAACGTCGTGTTTGTTTCCTTTACTTGTTAAACTGAAGACATTCATCTGAAAATTAGACCTTTCGGAGGAAATCTGGATCTGTACCGGATTGAACTTTTGTCTCATTGTTTCAGCAAAGTGCAGATGTCTATCAGAATCATCGTCGTACTGAATATGAGCTGAAAGTAAATGGGTTTATGATTTTAATATTTTTGCAACTGAAAATTTTGAAATACTCAATTCCTAGGCGACTTTTCTCATTGAAGTTGTTGGATCGACTTGAAAAGTGGCGAGGAAATTTTCTTTTTTGTTGTCTCCTGTTGCCGTTACTGACCTTCCGCTTTTTGGACGATCCTTTACCAGGCTCCCTGTTTCTAAAAGTTTGAGCTTCCAGTATCGAATACTCTGCGTTTGAAAGATTGGAGGTCATACACAGTAGGAAAGATGGATTGAGGAAGACTGTTCCAGAGTTCATGGGTTGATTAGATGAAAGATTGAAAATACCGATTTATTCTTGCATTAGAGAGTTCGACAGAAAAGGAATGAGAAAGTGTAGAAAGTCTGTTGTTGCGTGCTCTCCAAAAAGGAGGAGGCATGCAGTTAGAGTGTTCAGAAGAGCAGTGTCCGTTACAATGGCGATAGTAAAGAGAGAGTGAGGCAACATTGCGACGAAGAGAGAGGGATTGAAAACAGTCAGTAGGAGGTGGGGAATTGATGAGCCGAAAAGCCTTTGATTCCACACGGTCAAGCAGAGACGTGTGGGTTGAGCCACCCCATCTATGAGAAGCATAATCCATACAGGGGTGGACAAGACCCCTTTACAGAGACAACAACTGAGCAGGGGTGAAAAAACTGCGTCAACAATGGTCAACAAATTTTACTTTTTTTGTTTTTTCGACTAGGTTCTGTGTCCTTCGTAGAATTTTCAACGCTGATTATGATTATAATCTTGGCATTTTTGTATCACGTATGGTTCTTGAGAAAACTGCGAATTAAGTTTTACCCAAAAGTATACAAACCTGTATATGTTGTATTGTATATGACGTGCTCTAACATTATACGGTATTAACCATAATATAATCTCTTTGTCCACGACTTACGTTTATAGGCGACATTTAGGTCCAGCAGTAGTCAGCCAGCATCGTTGAGTCCCATCTGCCTTGGAACCGGTTTTCCACTGTGGAAACGTCCTGGTGAAATCTTTCCCCATGTTCGTCACTAACGTCACCAAAGTTGGTCGGAAAAGAGTCCAAATGGGAGTGCAGGAAATGCACCTTTAAGAACATACTGCGCCCCATTAACCTAAACGCTTCAAGCATCTCCTCAACCAACTGTACGTAGTTCGGTGCCTTGTTTTCACCTAACAAGTTCTTGACGACTGCTTTAAAGGCTTCCCATGCGACCCTCGGTTCCGTCTAGGACTTCATCAAACAGGTTGTCATTCATAATTTCTCTAATCTGTGGACCAACAAAAATCTCCATTTATCTTCGCCTCACTTATTCGCAGAAACTTCTGTTTTAGGTATCGAAATCCTTCACCTTCTCTGTTCATTGCTTTCACGAAATTTTTCATTAGTCCGAGCTTAATGTGAAGAGGTGGCAGGTATATCTTCTTGGGATGAACCAGCTGTTTATGTGCGATGCTCTTTTGCCCAGGAACTAAAGCTTGACGAAGTGCCCACTACTTAATGGTATAATGAGAATCTCTGGCCCGACTATCCCACTCACAAAGAGAGCAGCAGTACTTTGTATATCCCAGCTGAGTGCCAAGAAGAAACGCTACGACTTTTAAATCGCCACAGATGTGCCAGGTGTACTTAGTGTACTCTATGTAATTCAAAACACGCTCCATATTTTCATATAACTTTTTCATATGACCAGCATGTCCGACGGGAATTGATGGATAAACGTTTCTATTATATAACAGCACAGCCTTCAGACTTACCTTGGATGAGTCAATGAACAGTCGCCATTCTTTTGGTTTATGTTCATGACCAAGTGTCATCATCAATCCGTTTACATCGTTAAAATAACATAGATTTCCGTCCAAAGAAAAAAATTTGGTCAAATCGCTTTGATGGTTGCGAAACAGAAATGTTAGTGTTTTTTACCAACAGATTCCACCTTTGCAGGCTAGAACCTAGTAGCTCTGCTTGACACTTAGACGAGGTCATTTAACTCACCTTATGTAATTAAGTGAGGCTCTCTTGACTCAGGTGGTTGAAAATCTGGGTCCATATCTTGTTCCAATTCCATAGGCTCGTCTACTGATAGTTTCATCCACGTCTCTGGCCGTTCTGGTATAGGAGGACTTTCACCGTTTATCACCTGTCTTGTTGTCAATGGAAAATTTGGATATTCAATCGATTTTTTGTTGTTAGAAGAAAATCCAGAAGCATTCGTCAAGCAACAGTTACAGTCTTTGACGTGATCTCTCTGCTCTCTCCAAACCATGGGGACAACAAATGGCATGGATCGGCAAGTACCTTTTAGCCTTGCCCTGAGATTTACTGCGCAAGATGTACAACAAATATGAAGAGCTCAGTTTTTGTCTTGGTCCCCTATTTTACATCCGAAATAGAGTTGGTATGCTTTTTTAATGAGAGGAGTGACAGTCTTCTTTCGAGATTTGAGAGTGAACTCACCACATACATAGTGAAAAGTATCAAGGTTGTTAACATATTTGCGAGACATAATGGCTTTTTAGAGCTTTTGACATACAACAGCGTTGAATGACAATCAACATATGACTAACGACAATGTTTTTTAGATAACGCAGTGCAGCGGTCACTATTGCATCATCCTACTAACACGGTTGCCAGATTGTCGATTTTAGCGGCCAATGAATCTTAATTTTTAAGCACCTCAAAAACTGGAAAGTAATAAGTACAATGATATTTTTTAATATGGAATATTATGGTGAAGCTGCTATTTAAAAAAAAACGTTACAAATACTCAAGCTGATAATAATGCAATAAAAGAGTAGAAAATTCCTCGAAAATCGTGCATAATATAGAAATTTCAAGGTCACTTTTGTAATCAGCATTAAAAAATATATAGGAGTCACATAATCTAGTTGAGAAAACAAAATCTTTGTTGACCAATGTAACCATGGCCGTAACTACCTATGAGGTCACCGAGGTCCGGACCTCGGTAATTATTTCCTAAAAAAAAAAAAGAGACTGAACCGTTCTCCGTGTATGAAACGCATATTACCGCTTTTCTTTTGAAAAGAGGGAGCGTCGAGCGTGTATTAAACATTAGAGGGCTTTTATTATAGACAAGGGTTTTGTGTTTAGTGTATAGCTTGGGTTGTGTTTGTAGATGTCATTTTGGTCTGAATTTTGCTCGTCCCGCCGCGCTCGAAAAAAATCTGGACCTCACTAATTTCTAAACCCTAGTTACGGCCCTGAATGTAACAGGTACTCTGATGCCTCTCCAATGTTCAGAAATTTAAATATTCTAAAACTAAATGACTTGTATAAACTTATTGTCGGTATCAGTATGTACAAAGTTGCTAATAATAGAAACTATACTTCACCCATTCACAGGGCGATTACCCCACATTAGACTAACCATAATCATAATACAAGGCTTCCGAATGATCTACAAAGGGGCAGATATCTGGAACGCTATACCTGTAAATATCAGACAAGCACCATTATTAATTTCGTTTCGCAAATCACTAAAGAAACAGTGTATTAACTCCTATAAATGTATGTGTATATGTGTATATATATATTGCAACTTGTAAATATTACTAAACAAGAAAATCACCTATTTTATATGCAAAATTCACAATCTTAAATCGGGTGCAATCACAAATTATATTATTAAATTATATGTTAAAAGTTTCCATTTATATCACGCCATATTTATAGTGTGCATCATTTATCTGTATTTTTATAATTTTAAGTTTGTATCGTCATTTCTAATTTGTAATAATAAAAATTAATTATAATTATCGGTATTTGAACATGTTCTGTTTACCGTATTGTCTATTGTTTACCATTTTTCTTTTCCATAATTTCTATTATTATTTCGGGACTAGTATGTTTCATGGACTGCTCTCGATTTTCCTACGAAATTGCAAACAAGGGCAGTCGATGACCCTGATTTTGTTTCTGCAATCGGTTTTCTTGAGAAATGATAAAGAAAAATGTTATTGGATATTGAATAAATTTATTTACTGAAACGACGCAATACACTCCAACATCTTTTTGAATAAGTCCGAGCTGGTGTGGCGCTTACGCCATACAAATTCACAAAGGTACGAGTCAAGTTGGCCGCGATCTGTTCCGCATCGCAGTTTGTTCGATTGTTTCAATGAATTCCACAAGCTTTCCACCTGCTGAGTGTGAGCTCCGGTAGATGGGTCGATAAAGTTCATACTGTGGTTAACAGTGTAATGCGAATAGTTGTACCCAGCGAGTTGATCAATGCCCTCGTACGCCTTCCACATGTCGAACATGATCGTGGACCCTGGGAGAATGGACGCCTTTATACAGTCAACTAACGTTGTCCGATCGCGCTTGGGAACAGCGTAGAGAAACACGTCTCCTGATTCTCTACAAACTCCACCAAATACCCATTGCTGTGGAAACACGCGTCCTTTATTGTTTTTCCGGCGAGAATATAATGTCTCGTCAATTTCGACAGTACAACCAGGTCCGCCGATTTTCGTGTGATTTTTCAAAATATTATCAGCACACACTTCTCGAAGATAACTGTTGTAGTCGATCACGGTTGTGTGTGCCATGCCAAGTTCATCTGCACAGAACTTCAAATTGGTGTACTGCTTCGTCCAGGCATATATGAACGCTACAATTTTTGATAGCGATAGCGTTGAGCCCTCTAGCCAGGTACTTTTGTGTACCGAAACCTTTTCGTTGCACATGCTCTTCTGGCAACGCCAGGTCGGCACGCCAGCCAAGCACTTAATTGTCATGTTGTGCTTGCGCTTGCATAACTTTTTCTTAGGAGTAACATCATGTTCCTGGAAAAACTTTACTGCGGATTCATTGTCAGGCACATTTTGCCATAGCCACTTCAAATTAATACAAACATCACTCATTGTTCTGCCAAAAAAATGACAAGAATTAGTGCGATATCTTGCAAAAAACAAAAGTATAAGAAACTCAATTAGGTCAGGTTAGGTTACGTTAGGTTAGGTTTCTCAAGAAAACCGATTGCAGAAACAAAATCAGGGTCATCGACTGCCCTTGTTTGCAATTTCGTAGGAAAATCGAGAGCAGTCCATGAAACATACTAGGTCCATTATTTCTATTATTATATCATATTGTTTACCATTTATTTTTCTATTTCGAAGATTACTTCAATTTTCACTTGTAATGACAGAATGAACTAAATGCAACTTTATTTTATTTTCGACTAATTCTATTTATGGTTCTTATTTTCCTTTGTAAAAATAGAATTGAATCATATATCTATGGCTGATATATGATATATCTTATTATTATTATTATTATTATTATTATGTTACGTTCAAAGAAGACTTATGCAACAATATAAAGCTGAAATAAACTTATAAAATAGATAAGCCAGTATAACATTAACGAACAACTATTTACAGAGATTATTTACAGATGAACGTGTCTCACCACAAAAACAAAATTAATCAGATTCCCACGAATTAATTTTATATCTTAAAAATTTCGGTTGGCTGCAGTAGAAAAGCTTGCCTTTCAGGTAGGATTCCCTTTCAATTAACCACTAATCTTATTACATTTTTGCCGGACTTTTAGTGATTAGGTTTTCTTTGAAGAGGCTGGGTTCCTTTTGAACCAATGCCATTTACAAATTAGTCCTTCTCTCGACTTTTAAAAAAGTTTTTTCTATTAGTGAAGACGTAGGCAATGAGATGCGATATCATTGGTTTTTGGGTGCAAAATAGACAGTTTTAATTACATTTCGATAAAGGGGAACTTCGGTGTAGTCATTACTCATAAGTTATACTAAGAATTATTATAAAATTAATATAAAATTAGTATAAAATCTATATACAGTATATATGATATAAAATGATAAAGGACGATACGGAGAGAACATATTATATAACTCAGAGAAATACTGTATTTCGGTTATATTTGTCCTTATCTTTTGTACCATGCAAAGGATAGTTATAAAAAGTTTACCGTTCATTTGGAAAATTTTAACAAACAAAAAAATTAGTTCAAATGCAAAATATAAAATATAATTATTTAATACTTTGTGTGTCCACCTTTTGCTTGAATGACTTCAATAATTCGTTTTGGGTATTTTTCTACAACCTTGCAGAAAATTTCAACATTTCTCAGTAGAAATTTTAGCCCGCTCTTCTAAAAATAATTGTTGCAAATGATTCAGATTCGAAGGATTTCTCTTGCGGACACCTTTTTTCAAATCAAACCATAAATTCTCGATTAAATTAAGATCTGGGCACTCGAGAAGCTTGAAATTCTTTTCTTCAAGCCATTTCATGCTGCTCTTACTTTTATGCTTTGGATCATTAATTTGAAGCAGTACTCAGTTGCGAACTATTCGCAACTCTCGAACTGAAGTCAATACATTTTCTTTCAAAATTTCCTGATATTTCTTCGAATTCAAGATTCCATTGATGAGAAGAAGCTTTCCTGGACCAGAAGACTAAAGCATTCCTAAAGAAGCATACTACCACCACCACGTTCAACCGTAGGAAGGATTTTTTTTTCTCGAAGGCAGTATTTGATTTTCGCCAGACATTCGGTTGCTCATTGTTCCCAAATAATTCAGTTTTGGTCTCGTCTGTCCAGAGAACTTTCTTCACGAATGCAAATCCATCATTTTGATAATCTTTAGCGTACTTTAAACCACTTCGTAGTGCGCTTTTTGTAGCAGAGGTTTTCTTCGTACATACAAACCCTTCCATATAAACCATTGTTTCTCAGTGTACGAGGTACAGTAGAGGGATGGACATCGATCATAATAGAAAGTCTTAATGTTTAGCAAATATCAGCTGCAGTCACTCGTGCATTCACAGCAGCCATTCTTTCACTCCCTCTCGCTGTATGTTCTGAAATCTTGCAAGGTCATCCAAACCTTGGTGGAGTTTTGATTGTTCCAAAACCTTTACAGTTCTTTATAACTGCAGCAACAGTCGGAAATGGAATTCGAAGTTCTCCTATCTTCCTATAACTCTTTCCAGATTCGTGTGCAACAATAACAGATTTCTTAAGATCTGTAGACAGGTCTTTACCACGACGACCAATTGCTTACTAATGCTTGTACAGTCTTCCATGAAGATTCAAATAGAAAATTCTAAAATTCAGAATTGCCCACAGTTTCTAATCAATAAACAGCCAACTATTGAAAAAACTTAAATTCTTGAGGCCTAAGATGGACACACAAAGTAGTAAATAAGTACTAAAGTATTAAATAAGTATTAAAGGATTCGTTGGCTCATTGTGTAAATTCTTGCTAATGTTTCAGCTCTCGAAGAAAGAAGAGTTTTGGAATCTTATTTTATTCATGTTAATGAAAATTTTAATTCTAATAAATCATCTTTTCAAGCGGACAAATTCATTTATAATGTCTAAAAAGCACCTGCGAAAAAAGTACCAAGCGCTATTTAGGGCTTCACATTTTTCTATGTACTTATTGTTCCCATCTGCCAGATGTTGGTTAGTAAATTCTAGTTTCTCCTTTTTTATTTTTCATCTTTTCTTGCTGTTCAAAGGGTCGAAATTATCAATCTTTTAATTTTTTAATTGTGATTTTTGTTTCCTTTGCAGGTTTTGTAAGATATATAGTATATGAGGGCCAGTCAATAAATTCGCGGAATTTATTTATTCTTTTTAATAAAACAATTCCGCGAATTTATTGGTTGGGCATTTTTTTTATGCAGGAAGAAGAGAGGAAGAAGAGAGCCAAAATCAAGGCTGGGGGTTTTCGAGATGCCTAGACACTTTACGATTATAAAATGGGAGGTCACAGACAGGAGGAAAGATGGATTGAGGAAGATTGTTCCATTGTTCCAGAGTTGACCAGTTAAGTAGATTAAAGATTGAAAATACCGATTAACCTTTCTGTGTGTGTATATATATATGCGCCTCGGTGGTGTAGTGGTTCGCATCGCTGACTACGAATCAACCGGCCCTGGGTTTGATTTCTGGTGCAGGCGGTGCACAGCAAACTCAGCTGTGCTCAGATTGTACTTAAGCGTGTACAATCCTGTAGAAGAAAACTGTAGAGAAATCTACGCAGGGTTAGATTATATTAGGGTAAGTTAGGTTTGATTATATCTTTTACAGTTTTAATTATTTTAAGTTTCGATAACTTTGGTGCCGTCGTAATTACTTGCCTGCAAAAATAGCTCATATCTAAAAGAAACATGCCTGATCGGTATTTATTTTTTGTATTGTAATAGTAACTTTGAAACCCTTCATTTTATAAATTACGTCGTAAGCATATACAAAACAGCAATGTATCCAAACTGAAGTTTAAAGTAGCACCACATTAAATTTGCTATTCAAAAAGTTTGGAAATTTAAATAGCTTAATGTTTCTAAAGTAGTTTCCGACACTTTCTTTTTCGAAACATTTGGAACATTTTAACTTCCAAGTATTCTTCCTAAAATGGCGTCCGTTTTTCTTTTTTTTCTTTAATTCTTTCTCGACGACCAACAAAATTGATGCTTTTAAGCTAAATTAATTTTGAAAAATTCCCAAAATGTTTACGCATTTACATTTGCAAATTAAAACTTAAATTCTGTTCTAGAACAAATTAATTTATTTGTCTTTGTTGGTTGCTCCACTCCGCAATAACCTTGGTTAACCTTAGTTTTGTTTCCTTCCAAATTCCTTCTGACGAAGTTTAAGCTTGTTGCTCCACCTTGGACCTACACCTTAACAAAGAATCCGAACCATGACTCAACACGGGTGGTCAGAAATTAAAAAGTCATCGCCCGGACTCGATCTCACGTCCTCCCCAGCATCTTAACCACATGGCTACTCAGGGTACCCATTTATCTACCAACCAATTTTTATTTTATGAGAGGATAAACAGCTGAGTTTGCTGTGCACCGCCTGTCGTCAGCAGAAATCAAACCCAGGGCCGGTTGATTCGTAGTCAGCGATGCGAACCACTACACCACCGAGGCGCATATATATATATATAGGTATATATATATATTAGGGGGGTCGAAACATATCAAAAATCGAGTTTCTCCAATTCCACAGTATACACGTAGTTGGAAATGATCATCTCAACATCTTGTAAAAAAAATGAGTATATGCGACCCCCCTTACCCCTTCCATAGCATCCCCCCTATTTTACTCTCTCCACAGATATAAACCCCAAATGTGACAATCATGCATTATATTAAGTCTTATTAAGTAGATTAGATTAAATTGGATAGATTATTTAAATAGAGTTTTAGATAGATTGAATAGATTACATAGATTAATTTAGATAGATTAGATGAATTATATAAATTGTCACGTTTTTTGGTTTAGTTTCAGATTGTTATTTTCAGATTGTTTATGATTGAATGAGTTATGATGTAATTCCGAATGAGTTATATTAAATTCAGATTGAATGATTCAATTGCTAGAATCTAACAATTAGTTTCTTGTTATTAATGCTACTAGACCTAAATAAGTGAAATCATGGCGACAAGAAGCAAAACGCACAATTCAACATTTGGTCACCTTGCAGAATTTCCATCTTCAATGACTCCTTCAAAGGCTGACGTATTTAGGCATTATTTATTGGTAAGAAAACGAGAAGAACTAATTTCGAAAGGTTCTAGAACAGCAAAAGAATGTTACAGAATTGTCACTAAAGATGACAAAGAAACAACAAAGAAACAACGAAGAAACAAACAAAGAAACAACAGTTTTCAGCAGAAGGTGGAGACATTCGATGAAATGTTTGATATTTGCACTTGTACTTGTTACGATAAAAAAATCAGTCGAACGGATTGCAGATGTGATATTAGAGTTCCAATGATTGAGTGGGAGTCTTTTGTGCGGCAGAAACAAAGAAAAAACCAACTAGGACCAATCGACAGAGTAACGACTTCCGCAAGAAAAAGGACTCACGATAGAGTTAAAGGATTAGAAAGAAGAGCCAAGATAAGCCTAGATATGAATGTCGCCTCAACCAGCAAACTGGACTCTTTATATATTATGGAAGATGAGAGCATGGAAATTGATGATGACAGCGACGATATTAACTTTGTTCCGGATTTTGAGCTGTGAGAAAACCATCAGAACAGAATTATTTACGATAACTTAACAATAACAGCAGATAGATACCGTGTAAGTTACAGAGCTACTGCAGCTATAGTAAATGCAACTTTGAAGGATATGGGAATATTAGACGAAACCAATATGTTGAATAGGAAAAAAGTGGAAAGAGAAAGAATACGTGTGTGTAAAAAGAACATAATCAAAGTGAAATCAGAGAACACACAGCTTGAAGGCATCGGATTTGATGGTAGAAAAGATCAAACTGAGACAAAGAAAGGAATGGAGTACGAAGAACATTATGTAATAGTCAAAGAACCTGGTGATGTTTACATGGATCATATAGCTCCAGATAACGGAACTGCTTGTTGTATTGCAGATGAAATAATAACGTTTATAGTTGATTCTAATAGCAAAGAATCCTTCAAAGCTTTGCTATGCGATGGCACCCCAGTGAACACTGGCAGGATTGGCGGAGTGCTAAAATTGATTGAATTATATCTGGACAGGCCGGTACAATGGCTGATTTGCCTTTTGCATGCAAACGAACTGCCCTTCAGGCACGTATTTGAAGCATTTGATGGAAAAACTTCGGGACCAAACACCTTCAAAGGTTCTCTTGGAAATAAACTCCGAGAGGATTTGACCAAACTGGATATAGTTGATTATACCCCTGTAGAGGGCAACATTAAAGAAGTTTCGGCCGATATTGTTAAAAGTTTCAACAGTGACCAAAAATATATGTATGAAATGTGCATTAGCATACAATCTGGACGCATCTCACAAGCGTTAGCCACCAGATCCCCAGGTGCCCTCCATCATGCAAGATAGCTAACACGAGCAAACAGGATCCTGCGCTTATCTGTCTCTACACGGAATCCAGACAAAAACATCCAAGAACTAGTAAAAATTATAATGCTGGTTTACGCTCCAGGCTGGTTTTGGATAAAGTCTCATCCAAAGGCAAATGAGGGAGCATCTAATTTTTGGTATATCATGCACTTGCTTAAAGGCTTAGATAAAAAGCATCGTATGATTATGGAGCGTGTCCTCAGAAATAACGCCTATTTTTCCCACCCAGAGAATATCTTACTCTCAATGATAACAGACACAAGAAGAGAGGTCAGAGAGCTGGCTCTTCAGCACATCATTCAAGCAAGAACTAGGGGCACCAATGCGAGAAATTTTGAGCTGCCAAAAACACTGAACTTTGAAGCAGACGATTATCCTAACATGATCGACTGGGACAACGAAACCATCACCCCTCCACCTATTTTACAGAATTTGACAAATGATGATCTTCTTAAAGTTCGAAATGAACCACTTCAGCTTATTCCTTTTCCCTGTCACAGCCAGGGAGTAGAACATGCTGTAAATGTGGTAACAGAAGCATCACAAGATAGAATTGGTTACGAAAACAGACATAAATTTATTTTGAATGTACTGGAGTCGAGAAAAAAAGTTACCTGTGTTCCAATGGAAAGGCCAGTGGTGTCAGTAATTTACGATTTTAAATTTCTTAAGGCGAATATTTTGGTTTTAATATGCTTCAATTAAATTTCTTAAGGTGAATATTTTGATTTTAGTATGCTTCAATTGATTCTTTAAGTAATATACGGAGAAAGATTTCTTATTATATATATATATATATATATATATATATATATATATATATAAAACTTGCTTTAACTTTACTTATATCATATTTACTTTAATCTTTGTCATTCATCAGGTTTTTTATTCAAAGAATTGGTTCCAACTTCATTTCAATTTAAAAAAAGGGGGGCATATGCAACGGGTAGCGGTGTAATTACAGTATGTTGTTTAGGGGCCCAAAGGAAACTCCGAGCGGTGTGTATAATAAGAATACAAAATTTCGACCCCCCTAATATATATATATATATATATGGTGTTATATCCGCTGACCACTGATCCACCGGCCCCCGTGATGGGTCGTGGTTCGGTTTCTACGTTAAACTCTAGGTCTAAGGTGGAGTGACAAGCTTGACCTTTATCAGAAGGAATGAGTCGAGCGGAAGAAAAACCAAGGTAACCAATGTATATAGGCTACTTGTATATATTTACAATTCAAAAATCTTTAATCAGAAAAGAATACAAATGACAGAATTTTACCATTTTTAGATATTTGATATGACATTAATATGAGTATATTCACAGTACTCTAATCTGAATATGCCGTTGAAAGCATGGCGGCCTTTTAGGCAAAATTAATGACATTTAGTTTATTTATTACATAAAAAAGTGAAAGTGGTAAGTAATAGTAATACTGATAAAAAATAATAAAAATAATTGAAATATTAATAATAACTATATAAAGTTTACAAAATGTTACATAATTTTAAATTAAATGATTTATTGGACAGGGTGTTTATAAAGTTCCTATCTATTTCAGTAAAAACGTAGCAAAAATGGTAAAATTCAATAACAATGTAATAGAAGGCATACATTTAATGAATACTTAAGCATATTATTCTACATGAGCACCATCAGTGTTTCTACAGAGTTCGAATCTGTCAGCAGCATCGCGGAACACATTTTGGAGCATGACAGGGATTATTTTTGTAACTGCTGTTACGATACGAGCACGTAAATCTTGCAGATTTGTAACCCTCGTTTGATAGACGTTTGATTTGATAAAGCCCCATGCAAAGAAATCGAAGGGCGTTAGGTCAGGAGATCGAGCCGCCCAGGGCCTGTTGCCTCCACGTCCGATCCACCGATTTGGAAATCGTTCATTTAGGTACTCCCGAACAATGTTTGCGTAATGACAAGGTGCCCCATTTTGTTGAAAGATGACGATATGGCCGCAAAGAATATGGCCGCAAAATAGGAGAGTGCAATTGCAATGTCGCAAATATTGATCAATGTTGCAAGACCCCTTCCCTTTGTTGCAAGATCTCCCTTTTATTGCTACCTCCCCACTCCGAAGATGCAAAAAAAAAAAAAAAGAAGCAATCTGGATTTCCCCCAGCTGCCACAAGCTGGGGAGAATCAACCTAACCTAAGAGAGATAGGAGAGAGAAAGAGAGCGACCATCCTTCGCCTGGCTCCGCCAGACGCATAATAAAGCTCTTGGTCTTTACATTTGGCTTAGAAGTCCTAATCAGACAGTTGGCTTAGAAGGCTTAATCTGGCTTAGAAAACGTAAATGGCTTTTTCAGGTGTACATTATTTTTTTTTGAGTTGCCAGCTTGTGCTATTTATTTAATTAAAGCAGATATTCTTGACAGTTGGGTTAGAAGTCTTAAGCAGCCAGTCGGTTTAGAAGGCGTGACCAGCCATTTGGTACATTTATATATATTTATTTATTTAAATAATATCGTTCATATATACAACCAAAAGAATTAAATAAAACACCATTACATCATTCTGTTTATTTAGACGAATTATTGGAAATAATTTCATGAAATATATAGAAAATAAATATACAATCAAATTAGTTAATTCTATCCACAGTTCAAAAGGAATAAATATTATATATATATATATATATATATATATATATATATATATATATATGCAATAAAAAATATAATAGTATAAGAAATACACAAACTGAACGAAGAATATATATACAGTATAATCAAAAAATAATATATAACCATTAAAATACATACACTTTATGTTCTACTGCTCTTAACTAAAATACTGAATTCGCACGTGATCGAGGCTACAGTTACATCACTGTTGCTTTGCACTATGCAATAAATAAGATTTAACATTATTTCACCGCTCAAGTTATAGGGAGGCCTATACCCGATGTAAAGGGCCTTCAATTCGTTCAAAACTATTTTTGTGCCCACTTTACATTCGGTTGGCAAGTTATCTTTAAACACGGCCAGAATACAATCAAAAGCACGCACAAAGAAGGCATCGTTAGCCACAACATCATTATAAAATTAAAGTTTATAAACACTCCTTTCCAATCGAGGGTTTATTCTTACTGATCCGAGTTTTCAATCGTGAACTCATCTTCACAATGCATAGCGGCAGTGGAAATAATCATCTAAGTAGTAACGACAGCTGCTCATTATATAAAGAAACAATTCTTCAGGGTGAACGGTGTAGGCAAGCTCAGCCCTGTACCGCTCAAGTTCTTTGTACCAAAGTTCATGATATTTCGAAGAGTCTAAACCTTTGAAATAAGTATCCAGTTCCAGACCATTCTCGCCTTGTTCAGTCCGACACTCGGTTAACCCGTTGAGCAGAGCGGTGTATGCGTATTCAAGAACCGTATCAAAATATATCATATCCGTAGCTCGTGCGTCTAATATAGGCTTCAGCTTGCGGAAACCAACGACTTCAAACATTCTGTCGAGGATGAATCGGTTTCGCGTAGGAACAGGAACGTTATTATCAGACGCAGTCTTCCACATCAGCCTTATATCAATGCATGGCTGATCGTTATTTATACACAACGTACAAACAATGGCATGTGAGGGGTATCGCTAATCTGCTCTCTTCTTGTACCTACATTTGCAGGTATTTTATAACGATTCTCACTCCACTTCTTAACTACCACGAAGGCACTATTCATCTCTTCAACACTTAAATAAACAACATTCCGTTTACCAGAGTTTGTCTACAAGTCGTTTCAAGTACATAGCTAATGTCACCGGTTTTACGCCTGAACACGCGCAATGACTTCGTCACGGACACATCGTACACGGCATTGAGAATGCTGCTCAAAGGAAGCGCCATCGTATTCTATTGTGAGGAGTGCACGTCCATTCGGTTCAAGCTCTGAGATGAAAATGAGCCACAGTTAGGTGGGTCGGCTCGACGGGAGGTGTTGGGGAGTGAGTCACACTATAAGTTGATGAAACGTGTACGGTGTTGTTCCAACGTGAAAGAATCATGTGAATACCTGTATCCCATTATACTGGGCATTCGTTTAGAGAATTTTTTCGAAACATGAAGTAATATCGGTTTTAATGTTTTATCACTCCCATTCCCCAGAATGCGCACCAGACATTTTCGCGCATTTCCACGAACTAAACCCATTTTATTCACACTCCGGCGCACTATTTGAGAGAAACATATGCCAATATTTTTCCTTTTTGCTTAGCAGGCGATACTCTTCTCTAAATTCTATTAAAAACTCACGCAAGCCTTTAGCCACAACCCCACTACAAACCTCTTCATAATATATATTAATGTATGATAAAAATATTTCAGATTCTCCATTATGACTAGATTTACATTCTCAGCCGCAGGGTACGAGTACTCGGTATGATGCAACATGACATAATACCGCTTGTCACACCACTCATCAACAAGACTCACTAACCATAACCGTTGCGTCTCTTCTGCACGTGTTGTTTCTTCCACTTCACTGTATATGTAAGCTTTTATAAAGCTTAGTCCTACAACATAGTTCAATACATCGTTTGTACCACGAAATCCTGCAATGCTCTCGGCAGAATAGCCGTAGAGTATTTGAACCTCTTGTTCTTCAAGCTTCGCACGGTTCAATGTAGCCTTAAAAGTATCAAAGGAGGGAGGGATAGGGAGTCTTTCAGTATCCACCACATCTTCACACTTTATCGAATACCACTTCATAAAACTCGAGCACGCAATATTAAAGGTAGCCATCACTACTTTTCGTCTACGTGATATTTCGTGAAATACACGTGTGAGCTCCAGGGCTTGCAGCGGTCAACTGAACAAGCAGGGGTAGAGATATGCCCAAGTAGTAGCAGGAGTCACGTGACAATTTGGTCGATCATACAGGGGGCGGAGCTTAGGACTTTTCCTGTACACACACACACACACACACACACACACACAAAGGAGAAAATGAAACACTAATTGAAACACGATTTATTTAATGAACATATCATCGAATTATTCAAGGTATATATATTACAAATAGTAATAAATAAAATAAACAAATCGTTACCAAGTAAATAGACACATACTGTATATATATATATATATATATATATATATATATATATATATATATATATAACAATCAAGGAGTATGGTATCCAAAGGGTACGTTATCATAAGTACCAGGCACTTGGTAATGTTTCTTATACGTGTTTCGGCACACATTCGTACCCCTAAGTTCCTTCACGCCCCCAGCTTCTGCGCCCGAAAATTGTAGCTCCCTACAGTTAGTTGGGGCGGTTAGTCGTCACCATCTTCCAAGCACACAAGATCCTTCAGCGAGTCAAAGTTAACGACCCGTCGGTTCGCCTGGTTAAGCGTGATACCCTTAGGCTTCACGATATATTTCATATCCTCCCCCACCCTCACCGGTACCCCATAAGTTTTTGGACCTGTTGACACAAAAGAGTCGGCGTATGCGATGTCTCCATACTCATCCTTGATCTCATCAGTCAACTCTCCGAGGAATGTATCAATAGGCGGCATGTATTCACCCTCGCTCGCTGTGAATATCGCACTATCTGTGTCGGCGTACAAAGCCCTCGTCCCAAGAGAATACAATAGACGCCAAAGTTTGATGCGTGCGTATGCCGTTGTGAAGCTGGCTACAGGTATGTTTGTAACACGCGATGTGTCTGTGGCCAATTCGGTAATGTTGTACTTTATTATGTACGTATTACCTACATTCACGATCTCCATGACCTCTTTATCGGGAGCGTTGGCATAATCCCAGACTTCACTATAACTTTGGGTTAGGTGCAAATTTTCCCCAAAGACTATTTAGACACAACTTTGCACTAAAGCGCTTGCCTGGGTTCTTTACAATTTGGGAACGGTCAAGCTGTATCCCTTCACGGTCACAGTAACGTTCAATATAAGCCGATTTTTCATCTTCGGTATCAACTCCTCGCGGATACCATGATGCCTCTACCTTATCTTTCAAAAAAGTTTTTATATATGGCGTGAAAAGGTTGGGTACCTTCTGAAACCTCCACACCTCATATATCTTCAATATTCTGTAGCCATGGCGAACGGCTAGGGATAGCTCAGAGCTTGTATATACGCCTCTGATTTTACGCTGGTTGGTTGTGTGATTACAAGTCCCATTGTTTTCCTCTGCACACTTCACGCACAGGGAAAACATGAGCTTGTGGTCTATAACGACGGGCAAGATCGGCATCGATAAATCGCGAGGGGGGAGCACATCTATGAAAGACCGAAATAGTACTTGTTCAATGGTGGGCAGGTCTGGTCCCACCAGTTTTTCAGGTGCATCTACGGTGTACGGATTGTTTTTCATCACGTAGGGGTATAAAGAACAGAAGTCGTGGTAATGGAGTTTCACGCCCTCCGTAGGCGGAAAGTGTAGCTTCAAGGGATTTGTACGCCATTCGAACAAGCTATCACCGCATTTGAGAGGATCCAGCACCATTGAACGCTTGATCGTGGTTATTTCTTCACGGTACTGTCCATCAGTTTCCATCCGTGTATCATACTCATGCCCCCACGAGGCCTTGTGAGTGAACTGGTGGGCGCCAATAAGCTGGTCGCGGGTGCGGGCCCATGCAAGACTGTCGGCAGGAGATCTACCGTGGATATCTCCTACGATTCCACACCCAGGATGGGGGCATCCGTGCCACCAGCAACCGTTAAAGGAGTACACAGTCTTCTCACCAGTGGCAGGGTTTTCGCTTCGATCATCAACCCAAAAAACACGACCATTAACCTTAATGAGTACTTCCTCCGTGTTGCGGGCATGCTTTATGTATACATCTGTCTGCTGCTGTATGTGTATGAGCCAGTAAATAGCCTTGTGCCCATAACTGCGGGGATTGTTTCTGTGAATGACAGCTAAGGTGTGTTTAGGCATGAAATTGTTCTTGAACACCGTAAAGCACAATGAGGCGATCGTGGTTGCGACTTGCAACGGATCGCATTTGAAACGGTCTATGTACATCCTTCTAAAGGCTTGGAAACATACTCTAAGCACGCACACATCATTCACGCAATAGCGTTCACATTCATCTGTTATATTGTTAGGACTAGATTCATTAAAACTGTTGTAGTAGCGGCCAAACGAGGCCAACGAGGCCAGAAAGCATGCGAAATACATATTCTAAATATTGTACATTATGCAATTAATTAGTGATTTTTTATGCTTTTCAGAAAATTAATTTCTAAGTGAAGTATAACGAACTGGAAGCATTCGTGAATTTAAAATAAATAAAGAGGTTTATATTGTTGGTCTCTTTGCACACATACTACTCACAGCTTGATCCTCAACTTTCCCATTTTGGACATAGGTTAGGTTAGGTTAAGTTACATTGGTTATGGAATCCGAACCATGGGTCTCTACATCTTCATCAAGCTGAGATAGGTTAGGTTAGGTTCCAGTTACAAGGAGAATCTATGGTCTGAACCATAGGTTAGGTTAGGTTCCAGTTACAAGGAGGACCTAAGGTCTGAACCATAGGTTAGGTTCAGGAGCCAGCATACTAGAGCGAACCAGAGCCTCACCGCCAAAGTCAGACACAGAAATGATGAGTTCCAACATTAAATGTTCATGGGTCATACATATTTTAGCTCTCAATTGTCACTCTTATTTGCAGCTATATAAATTTGTTTCCTCTTTTCAAGGGATCACCTATAAATATCTCAGATGACTCGAACCTATATATAAAAAGAATTGGGTTTAAAATAAAATTTCACTATATATATATATATCATATATATATATATACACACACACATATATATAGAGTAGTGTCTCTAGGTCTGGTGAATGAGTGAATTGCTGTCTGATCTTTATTATTATTTTTTATGCTTATCTTCCATCGTTTAAAGTGTGTATTTCTTATGTTGAGGGAGGGAATTGCTGTCTGATCTCCTACTCCCTGTATATGAATTTAATAGATAGATTGATTCCCTCTGCAGCGTTACATTTATCAGTATGTAATTTAAAATTGCAATGAAATTGCAAAGCTGTGGAAAAACCACTATTCTAACATTTTAACAGTGTGAGTAAGGATAATCTTAAGATAGATTGCAGCGAAACGATTGTGGGAGGAACAAGGGAAAATACTTTGATATCATTTTCTGAAGTAAAGAGGTTAATTAAAGAGTTAAAGACTGGTTCTGCGTCAGGGGTAGATGACTTACCGAATGAGCACTTAAAATATGCAAATGACGTAGTATGTCTACATATATCTTTGCTCCTATCAGCCATGCTTGTTCATAGCTCTATCCCTGCAGAGTTCATGAGGGTATATATCTTGCCCCTGGTCAAAAATAAGTACGGAGACATTCTGTCCAGCAATAATTACAGGCCTATTGCTGTCGCTTCCTGCTTCTCGAAACTACTAGAAAAACTCTGTGTTCCGATTAAATGATTTCCTATGGACATCTTATCAGTTTGGCTTAAAAGGTCCCACTCAACTGACCTGTGTATCTATGTACTTAAAGAAACAATATCTAAATACATTGACAGTAATTCAACTTTTTATAGCTGTTTCCTAGATATAAGTAAGGCATATGATAAGGTGAACCACAATATTTTATTTGCAAAACTAGAAGACAGGAAGGTTCCCAGGTACATATTAAATTCATTGAAATTTAGGTATTCCCACCAATCTTTCACTGATAGGTGGAGCAATGTACTATCCGAGTGTTTTGACTCCTCTTGCAGGGTGAGACAAGGCTCCTTGCTCTCCCCTATGCTGTTTAATGTGTATATCGACGGATTAATTGTTTCACTTAATGAGGCAACAGTGGGATGTTGTATAGATAACACAAAGATAAATAACTTAGTTTATGCCGATGATATGGTGTTAATAAGTCCCTCTGTTAAAGGTCTGGATCGGCTACTAAAAGTCTGCGAAGTGTATTCGCAGAAACATGATATTCTTTTTAATGTTACAAAAACTAAGGTTATGCAATTTTATCCTAAAAGCTCTAATCAGCAGAGCTGATATAAGGTTTAAAATGAATGGTGAAGTAATTGAGGAAGTACAAAAGTTTAAGTATTTGGGTCAAACTATTACCAGCTCCTTGAGTGATGACTCGGATATAAGAAAACAATCTCGAAGCCTGTGTGCTAAAGCGAATATGACTATAAGGAACTTTCGATTCTGTACAAGTGAAGCTAAAGACACTCTTTCGTACTTTCTGCAGTAATATATACGGACATAACTCTGGGTGAATTATTAAAAAGGTTCTGGCAGAAGCCTAAATTTGCTGTACAACAGGTCTTTTAAACTCTTACATAAATTACCCCCGAGATGCTCAGCTTCGCAAATGTTTGCCACCCGCAATGTCCCGAGCTTCCCGGAGGTAACAAGACGTGCTGAACACAGTCTAATGCAAAGAATTAAAAAATCAACCTACCCGATCATCCAAGCTCTCCATGAGTCTTGCTATTTATCCTCTAAGCTATGGACTTCTTGGTACGAAAACGTCTGTCTGTAGCTCCACTTAACTTCGACATTATGGTATTATTTCTAATCAATTTTATATATTTCTATCCTTAGTATATGAACTGTCATTGTATTAATAATATTTGTCATATGGACTATAGTCTGCCAATAAACCTTTTCATTTTCATTAAAAAAAATTTTAAGCGCAGTAAAACATAAACTGTATGTATTTTGATATAAGATTTTTTCATAAATTGAATTCGTATTCGTATTAAGGGAAGATTTTCGAACTCATTTTAATGTGTCTTAAAAATAATTTGAAAGTTTTTGAATATTTATTTTTATTAAAACTCGCGAGGTATTGATTGAATAAGTTATTTAAAAATGGAACAGACCCGTAGGAGAGAGAGGAGAGAGAGAGAGAGAGAGAGAGAGAGAGAGAGAGAGAGAGAGAATTTTTCCACAGAGTGCAAGTGTTCAGTTAGAAAGTAGGACAACCGCATTCCGATGTAACCGCTCCTGTTGCTTGAGGGTAAATTGCTTGGCTTTGGAGTAGCCCCCGGAAATTCACCTGAAACCATTGCGTGTTTTATGCATTTTTGTCCCGTTCGTTCTCGTTCAAATGATTCCTCGAAGCATCCAAGAAATTTCTTTAATTTTTTTTTAGTGTTTTGAGATTTACCAAAAATTGTGGATATAGACTTCTCCTATACAGTTATTAGTGTGTATGTATATGTGTGGATTATCGAGGTTTATTTAATTGTCGTTTCTTTGGAATAAAAATAAGAGAAGTTAATTTTTATTTTTTGAAGGCAATTCGTGTCTTCCGTTTTATCGGGAAATTAATAAGGTGAAAAATAAATATTATTCTCATAAAATATTTATAATGTTTATTGTCAATTTTAGTATACTGAAAACAAAGAATGAATGTTAAGAGGAACGAAAAAATAAATTGTACGAAATTGAGAAGTGAAGACATCTTATATATGCAGAGGATTGACAAAAGTAAATAGACACTTTCGAGTTTTCCATAGTTTTTTATTTAATATTGAAACAGTGAAGCTGCACTTTCGACGCACTGAGTTATAATGGACAGAAAGCCTTTCAGCGTTTTTTAATTATTTTCTAATCTTTGTACGAGGCTGTCAAGTTTAGAGATTTAAGATGCTGTATGAATTAATATTTTAATTCTTAAATAATTATTTAGTATGATTCTTATCTCTTTCTTTTTTTTGTGTTCACGCTTCCATCATATGTATGTAAATTTAAATTAGCTTAATAAGAGTATAAAGGTTAGTTAATGAATGTAATTTTACTTATTAACTATAATTATTGAAAAATTATTTGTTTTACGTCAAATAAATTATAAAGTCTTTGTTTCACGTCCTTAATCAGTTTGATTTAATCAATGTACGGACTTGCAGGTTTTCTTTTAAATATTAATGTACAATATAAAGAGTCCTGTGTATTTCTTATATTATTAATTTTTTATTAAATAATTGGGATTCGTTTTGCGTCTAAATAAACAAAAATAATGTATTGGAGTTTTATTTAATTCTTTTGCTAAGCAAATTAAGGAGAACATCACCCTCTCTCTTGCCTTTAATAAATAATTAATTAAAATAAATAGTGGTTTCTGGTGTCCGTTCCATATATAAATAAACAAATTCAATAACTGGCATCCCACTCTAAGCATTGAGAGCATCTTTCTCTTTCCTTTCATAAATAAATAATTAAAATAGTGCTGTCTGGCAACCCCTCCATATATAAATAAATGGCGCTCTCTGGCAACTCCCGACCTTCTATATAACAGATGCTGGTACCCTTGGATCGCATTAAGCGTCTGGCTGGTGCTAGGTTAGGTATACCCCTTTGGGGGTGAGGTCGTCCCAGCTTCTCCCCCAAAGACTCCTCATTTTCTCTCTTAGGTTAGGTATACCACTTTGTAGGGTGAGGCCGTCCCAACTTCTCCCGTAACGCTCCCCCATTCATGCAACTTGTGGTTTCCCCCTACCCCTTGTTGCATAACCCCCTCCCCCTTCATGCAACTTGGGGGATACCCCAACCCCCTTGTTGCATACCCCCCTTGGTGCATAATCACTCCCCTTTGCAGCATTACCCCTTCCTTTGCAACATTGATCAACATTTGCAACATTGCAATTGCACTCTCCCATTTTGCGCCCATGCTACTAACGGTGTTTAAAATGCCATCTGAATGAGGCTGGGACATTTACGTGCTCGTATCGTAACAGCAGTTACAAAAATAACCCATGTCATGTTCCAAAATGTGTTCCACAATGCTGCTGACAGATTCCAACTCTGTAAGATACTGATGGTGCTCATGTAGAATATATATGCTTAAGTATTCATTAAATGTATGCCTGCTATTATATTGTTATTGAGTTTTACCCCTTTTGCTACGTTTTTACTGAAATAGATAGGGACTTTATAAACACCCTGTATATTTATTAAAAGCTGTTTCTTAGATATAAGTAAGGCATATGATAGTGAACCACAATATTTTATTTAAAAAAAACTAGAAGACAGGAAGGTTCCCATGTACTTATTAAATTTATTAAAATTTTGGTATTCCCACCAATCTTTTACCGTTAGGTGGGGCAATGTACTATCCGAATGTTTTGGCTCCTCTTGCGGGGTGAAACAAGGCTCCTTGCTCTCCCCTATGCTGTTTAATGTGTATATTGACGGATTAATTGCTTCACTTAATGCGGCAAAAGTGGGATGTTGTATAGATAACACACGGATAACTAACTTAGTTTATGCCAATGATATGGTGTTAATAAGTCCCTCTGTTAAAGGTCTGGATCGGCTACTAAAAGTCTGCGAAGTGTATTCGCAAAAACATGATTTTTTTTTTAATTTTACAAAAAATAAGGTCATGCAATTTCATCCTAAAAGCTGTAATCAGCCAGCTGATATTAGGTTTAAAATGAATGGTGAAGTAATTGAGGAAGTACAAGAGTTTAAGTATTTGGGTCAAACTATTACCAGCTCCTTGAGTGATGACTCGGATATAAGTAAACAATCTCAAAGCCTTTGTGCTAAAGCGAATATGACTATAAGGAACTTTCAGTTTTGTACAAGTGAAGCTAAAGACACTCCCTTTCGTACTTTCTGCAATAATATATACGGACAGCAACTCTGGGTGAATTATAAAAAAGGTTCTGGCAGAACCCTAAATTTGCTATAAAACAGGTCTTTTAAACTCTTACATAAATTACCCCCGAGATGCTGAGCTTGGCAAATTTTTTCTACTCGCAATGTCCCGAGCTTCCCCGAGGTAACAAGACGTGCTCAATATAGTCTGATGCAAAGAACTAAAAAATCAACCAACCTGATTATCCAAGTTATCCATGAGTCCTGCCGTTTTTCCTCTAAGTTATGGAATTCTTGGTGCGAAAACGTCTGTCTGTAGCTCCACTTAACTTTGACATTACTCTATTCTTTCTAATGAACTGTATAGTAGACATGTTAAGTGCACAAAATAGGGTGTCTACTTCAAATCATGATGCAAAGGTCCCCTTTGGTATGAAAGTTCCTTAGGGCCATAGGGAAGAATTTATCCAGAGACAAGTTGTATCTGTGCACAGACATGCTTAATTTTATGCCTCATCAACAAAAATTATGCTAATGACCGCATTTCTAACTTTTGAACGAATTAACTTAGAAACGTGTGTGATGACTCGTTTTCAGCTAAATTCAGCATGAGAAATCCATTTCTGGGGTTATTATGGATTTGGAGGTCATTTTGACCCCCAAAATCAAATATGACCGCTGGCCGCCATGTTGAAATTGGGGATTTTCCGCAGTTTCCAAACTGATGGAGTGAGACACCCCAAAATAACCTGAAACCCAAAAATAACCTCAGAAATGGTTTTCTTATGCTGAATTTAGCTGAAAACGAATCATCACACACGTTTCTAAGTTCTGTGACCTTTAGAAATTCAATTTCATGTTTCAGATTCACAATGATTAATCCGAAATGAGTGACTCTAAAAGCACGCCTGCCCTCATGGACACTCGCGACTGGAGCTTATGCTTCATATGTCAGTCAGACAAAAGCTATGAACCGACTAAGAATCCTTCATCATTTGTGAAATTGAGAAAAAACCTGAAAGACTTTCAGCCTCTTATAGAGAAGTTATGCACAACATCCAGGAGCTCAAGGAATTAGGGGAGTTGCCTGACTTTGTAGTCGTAGATGACATTGGTGGCTGTGCTGGTGGCGGTGCTCAGAATGTAGTGCAGCTGATGATGTCTAATCAAGTAGTGTGGCACAAAAGTTGCAGGAATGCTGTCGACAATCAAAAAGTGCAGAGAGCGAGGAAAAAGCATCAAGGGCAAGAGTCAGTTCGCCCGGTGAAAACTCATCGCATGATCAGTGGTGCCAGGTCCATCACACAGGCCTTACCCTCACCCTCTACATCTTCGAGCGAACCAGTCGACACTCCATGCCTCTTCTGTGACGAAGTGGGCAACAAGAAAGAGCTGAGGAAGGCCTCCACTCTTGGCTTGGATAAGAAAGTCACTGATTGCGCTCGAGTGTTAGGTGACAAATGTCTGTTGGCTGAACTTTCTGCCGGTGACATGGTCGCTATTAATGTCGTCTATCATCGTGCGTGCCTGACTCGGCTCTACAGGAAAGCGGCGACGGTCGGATGTGACACGAGTGAGAGACATGCGACTCAGGTGATCTGAGCACATGTTCTTAACGAGTTACTTGACTTTATTGAAGATAATCGTTTTTGAGGGACGTCACTGACAATGGCTGATTTGACGGCCCTCTATGACAAGCGCCTCGCCGCTCTCGGTTTTCCCTACATCAAATGTAATACAACACGCCTTCGAGAGGATAATGAGCGCATGATTCCTGACATCAAGGTGATACCAATGAATCGTTGCTGGTCTCTTGTTTTTGACGACGACCTAAGCAAAGCTGTAGTTGATATGAAAAACTATGCATCAACTGAAGTCTCCATCCTCCACAGAGCAGCCAAGATCCTCCGGCGAGATTATCTCCACATGAAACAGGCTTTCACAGGCTCCTTCTCAACCTCATGTGAAGCTGAATCCATCCCTCCCACGTTGAGATCATTCTTGCACATGCTTCTTGATGGACCAGGTATCGATGAGCCGGCTCCTGATTCTGAGAAGTCCAAGGTTGCAACATCCATCGGGCAGAAGATCATCTTCAACTCTGTTGGACGCAGATCCAAGAAACCTGGGAGTGTTTCTCGTCAAGGAGAGGGAAACACTAGCATCGCTGTATCTGTCTATGAAACTATATCTTCAAATTGGCCGTGAATCTAAGCGATGCTATGCATCAACGAGGACTGTGCTTCTCGTACGACCTTTTGAGAGTGTTGAGCACAGATATCGCGGATTCAGTCATCGGTCACTGGGAGCAGGTCGGTGTGGTAGTTAGGGCGGAGTGAAAAACTCATTTTTCGAATTTTCAAATTGGCTAGTGTGGAAAATGTGTGGAATAGTGAGGAAATAAGCTGGTATAAATTTAAAATCATAACATTAATATCTTCAGGTGCCACAATGACCTTCAATATTGAAAAAAATTGAAAAAAGCAGATTTTAACCAATAATTACAGAAGAGTCCACGATGCACAATAGACAAGAATTTATTCACACTTGTATAAAAATAGCTCAGTCAACCTTTAAAAAAAGTTTCTATTCTCTAAAAACAGTTTTCTATAGTCAGCTCACTCAGCTGTCACGTGAGTACCTCGGTTCAGTGTAGCTGTCGCTCTCGTAGCAGGTGGGTGTTCTGTTGTTGGCGTTACTCAGATAGTCTAAACTATATTTCTTATATATTTTGCATTTCTGTATTGTGTTGCCCTAAGTTTGCCATGTACTATTAACTGAAATTAACGTATAATTGATATTAGTCTTTCTTTTTCAGATTTGTATACTTTCAAAATGTCTCGAGTTTGTGCAAAATCAACCAGCCTCAACTGAGTGCCCCATGTTTGGTATGGGGGAAGATTTGTGGCACAGGAATCTTCCTGCATACGAAGGAGTTTTTAAATATTACTTGTTTGTAAGAAACGATTTGAAACAGAATACTAATAAAGATCCTTCAATATCTCAAATATTAGAACAAGTTGTTGATAAATTGAAAACAATTTGGGAAAGTGCTTCCGTCCCAATTCTGTCAGACAGGCGAATTGAAACAATGTTCAGAAGCTACCACGAAAAGTATCGTGTCATTATGAAGCCATACCAAAGCAGAAAAAATTCTGAAGCTTACAAAGCAAAGATTGATATGTTCAAAAAAGAAGCACACACGAAACTTTTTGACATTGCAGCGTGCAAGTGCAAAGTACTAACACAATGTTCTTGTCCCAAAGAAAAAACGGTTCCAAAGGAAGAAGTGACGTTCCTCTTAGATCAAAGGAGTGAAAGAAAACTGTTTATTGATAGAGTAGATATTACACTCTCAAAGAAAAAAGCATCTACGTTGCTAAGAAAGCAAAAAGAAGCTGTGAGGCTCACCAAAGAATCTTCACAGGAGAAATTGCAGGATACAAATGTTGAATTATCATCATCGACATCAAATAGTGAAAGTGAATCTGGCGAAATATCAGACGATACATTTCCAGAGCCAGTTAGCTCGAAGAGAAAGCTCGAACAACCTGAAGAACAATTATTCAAGAAAAGGAAAACTACAAATCTACCTTCAGTGGCTACTGCTTGTGACAGGACTGCAGTTTCAGATCGAGCTGCAGCATTCATTGTTAGTGCAGTATTGCAAGATATTGGAGAAGTTTCTATTGACAATACATCTGAAGTAGTGGATAGGAGTAAAATCAGAAGAGAAAGACAAAAGAAGAGATCAGAAATTATGAAAGATCAAAATCAGGTCCCAATCAGAGGAATCTATTTTGATGGTCGAAAAGATTCTACACTCTTCCAAGAAAAAAAAAGAGTCCAAAGTATATCAGAAGAAGGTAACAGAAGAACATATCACTTTAGTGAGAGAACCTGGTTCAGATTATTTGGGCCATTATTCTGTGAATTCTGGATCAGCTGAAGAAATATGTAAAGGAATGTTTGAGTGTATTGGAAATAATGACATGAACCTGGAAAACCTTGTTGCCATTGGATGCGATGGTGCAGTAGTCAACACTGGAGAAAAGGGAGGCGTTATAAAGCTTATAGAATTGAAGCTGAAGAAGCCAGTTCAACATTTAGTGTGCCAGCTCCATGCCAATGAATTGCCATTACGCCATTTAGTTGCAAAGCTGGATGGAAAAACATCTGGCCCCCGCGGATTCACCGGTCTTATTGGCAGGGAATTAGAGAACTGTGAGAGTCTTCCTATTGTCGAGTTTGAAAGGATTGGTGCTGAGGAACCAACTGTAGACTGTGAAGATCTTAGCACGACCAAAAATATCTAATTAATATTCATCAGGCAATAACAAAGGGATATTGCTCTCCAGATCTTGCTCATCGTAGTCCAGGCAAAATGGCACATTCACGATGGCTGACTACAGCAAATCGTTTGCTTCGTCTATACGTTTCAACTGTAAGTCCATCTGAGAACCTCATGAACATTGCTTCTTTTATAATGAAGGTCTACATCCCAATGTGGTTTTCTATTAAGCAAAGTACGTCTTTTGTCAATGGCTCAAAACATGTTTTCAAAACTATTGAACTAACAAGAACACTGAATGACGAAGTAAAGGATATTGTAAACCCTGTCATACAAAGAAATGCATTTTTTGCAAATCCAGAAAATATTCTAGCATCAATGATTCATGATGACCGCAGCGCCATAAGAGAATTAGCGTGGAGGCGAATAAAGAAAGCAAGGCAAACAAACAAGGAAAAAGTTGTGAGGCGTTTCACAGTACCTGTTATTCAATTTGAAGCTACTGATTATACTGATTTAATTAATTGGCAAAAATGCATTGTCACTGAACCACCTGTGACAAGACACCTGACAGAAAATGAGATTGAAGAATTCATAGAAAACAAGAGTACCCCTCCATTCGAGAAATTCCCTTGTCATACACAAGTAGTAGAAAGAATGGTAAAATTAGTGACTGAAGCATCATCAAAAGTATTTGGATTGAACGCGCGAGATGGCTTCATAAGATCAACACTTCAGTCACGTAAAAAAATGCCATCATTCGAAAGTAAGCTGAATATAAAGTTTAAATAAAACGTTAATAGAAAAAAACATGCGCAAGGATGGGTGGTTGGGAGGGCATGGGTGGAGCTCGACACGCAGCCACCTCCTCGTGGTGAGTTCTGGATTATTTAGATCATTAATCAAAAGAACATTGATCTAAATAAACTAAGAGCTGCGTAATTCAGTAACTATTTTGGTAATTGGAACACTTAATATATAATAATAACAAGTAAGTTTCAGTTATTGTACTAATGCAGAATATAAGAAAATCATTATATTTCACTTTTTTCGACGGCTTTGTGGCACCTGAAGATATAATTTCGCAGGACTAATATTTATGCACAGTCATTATCTATAGCACCCACATATTTTCCGCACTAGCCATATTTGAATTTCGAAAACAAGTTTAAAAACCTCATTTTCGATCCGCCCTAGTGGTAGTGCCACCTTAGACTGTCAAAGGCGTGTTCACCACAGGCGGTTTTGACAACATCGACCACAACCCTTCCTCTACGACGGCAAAATCAGCCCTTCATGGAACATGCATCAGTATTCAGCAGCACTTCTTTTCAGACAGCCAACAAGTTAAGAATCTCGCCGACATCCTCAATCCAGCTGAGATAGGGAAGAAGGCTGTGATGTCCTTGCCAGCTATCTACACGACCATGGATCTGGATGTCTCGCTGCCAAACGATGAGGTGCTGCACGTTCCTATCCTGAAGACCAACAGTTATCCTCTTCCGGCTTCGCGCTCTCTCACCAGCATCATTGAAGACGGATACGGGTGGTTGGAGCGAGTCAGAAGCCTTCTATCCAAACAGACCCTCGAAGCCGGTGAATGGATCTCATGGGCCGCGTACTATGCCAGCATCAGAGAGCATCCTGCTATTTCCCCAGCCAAGTCATACATGCGGTTTTCATAAATTTTATCAAAATGTCAACTTTGTGTATCATTTCCCGGATTTGACCTTTAACCCTTTGAGGACGATTCCTGCAGCATATGCGATCACTGTCATCAAAAAGTATAGGTTTTGTCATTATTCAAAACTATATTAGTAATTAGTCACTGAAATTATACATACTGAGTTCCTTTCCCGACAACTAAATGATACCTACACAAACGTGTAAAAACATTTATAGAAACGAGGCGTTGTAGTACAATTTATATTATTATTTCTAGTGGGACTTTAACGTACCATCTGTCATGAAAGGGTTAAATGCATTCCAAATGTAAAATTGATGCCAGACATGAGTTCAGTGACATCAAATTAGCTGGAAAACATGTATCATAATAGTTTCTATGATAAATGGTTCCTTGGCTCTGAGTCGGTCATGTTTTCCAATATGGTCGACGGCGGCCATCTTGGATTTAAGATAAAACTTGTGTTTTGGATAAATTTTTTCCTATGGCCCAAAGGGGACCCTTGCATCATGATTTAAAGTGAAAAGTCACTTAGCATGTCTACTAGAATATATTTCTATCTTTAGTATGTGAACTGTCATTGTATTAATAATACTTGTCATATGGACTATATAGTCTGCCAATAAGCATTTTCATTTTCATTTTCATTATTAGAAAATAAATGATGTTTAATAAAAAAATATAAAAAGAATAAATTACTAATTTAATAGTGCTTAGTGAAATTAACATATTTTAAATAGTTCATTATAAAATAAGAACATCGTTAATATGGTAAAAATGGCAGTAGTGAACTAACTTAATACATTAGTAGGAGCTAATGAAGTGCTTTTTCATTGATTTGGGAAATACATTTAGTGATGAAGCCTGCTTGATGTGCAGGGGAATTGCATTCTATACATCTGCCCCTTTGAAAGAGAGTGCATTTCTTGCCGTTTCTATTGTATAGTTAGGTTTGTGTATATAATCAGTGGGCACTGGGCAGTCTAGTAGGGTGGAGTGAAAAAAACTTTTTTTAGAATTCAGTTTTGTAGGGGCATCCAAACGTTAGTCTTTGGTACCAATAAGAAATCTGTAAACTATTAGCTACCTGTGAAATCAACTTCACCGGCCCCAAGGAGGTAAAACATTTTGCCTTTCAGGTCCCCCCAAAAAATAAGGAAAAAGTCAAAGATTTAAGTGTATCTTCCGTTGTGTTTATGCTAGAAAGATCATTTTTATTTCATTTAATTTGTCTGTTTATGTTCTTTAACTTTTCCCTTATACACTTTTCTCCCATTCCTCAGAAATTTGGAAAATTTGGTATTTCAAAAAAATACTAACAAAAAATAGGAATTTTTATATCTTTTGTTGAGTTTTTCAACTTTAGTAGGTTTTAGCACCATTTTAAGGTTTCCATTTATTTTGATTTCACAGATTTAAATTATTTCATAATTATATTATTTAGGGTTTCCTATTTATACTATATTACATTATAATTTATAAATTATAATTATAATTATTGATAAATTTTTATGTTGAATCTGATTCGCTAAAAACATTTAGTCACTAAATATAGTCTAATTCTATTCCGATGCACAAAGCAAAATTAGGCATGGCTTCCATGGCCGCGCATGAATCAGCAAAAAGGAAGACAAGGAATACTCAACAGCTGAATCCAATCCTTGGACCACCAAAGGATCTCTCACTGATTTATTTGCCTTCGTCCGAAGATATACTTCGGTGTTTCTTTTGCAGTAAGTTAGACAGGAAAGAATTAAGTCAGGAGAAGCTAATCCAAAAATTGATGATGTTGCAACAGTCGTTCCCCAAAAAGTAAAGACTGTATGGGCTCGTGCTTCTATTCCAACTAGCCATCATTTGAACATAACGCAGCGCATCCAAGGTTTGTAACGAAAAATATCAAAATGTCTTGAAACAATTCAAATGGCAGAAAGACCAAACATCCTATCAAGCATTGCTTCTCAAATTTAAACTTGACTCACTGAGCTTTTTGCTATAGCTTCTTGTAAATGTGAAGACTTCCTGACATGTCGTTGTGAGAAAGATCGAAAAGTTCCTGTTCTGGAAAGGGATTTCCTTAATGACTAGGCTGACCATACGTACCGTTTTGAACGGGACAGTACCGTTTTGTATGGGTTTTTGTATGGGTTCTGTCACTGAAGAATAATTGTAAGCTCAATATGTTTATGTACTTACTTTTTCATGAATACAGAATATTACATAACCCCCGTCCCTTTTTTGCCATCCCAATGTCCCGTTTTTGTCTCAAGGAAATATGGTCAGCCTATTAATGACCAACGAACACCTCAAAAAATAATGATTGGATCCGTAGATAAAGTGGTCACCAAAACGATGGAAAAAAAGAAAAAGGCTACACAAAAGTATGAGGAATATACAGCACAGATCTCGAAAGGAATGAAAGAATTTGATACTGCTGCAACTGTTCCGTCAAGTTTCAGCGAAATGGACGAAAGCAGTGAGCTGTTTAAACTCACAACAAAGCCATTAATTAATCCCGGACCTTCACAAATGAGAGTGCGGTTGCCAACAGTGAGTAAAGAATGCGATCGAAGAGGAATATCTGACCGTGCTGGGGCAGCTCTTGCACCTGCTGTTTTTCAAGATTTAAAATTAATTAGTAGTGAAGTCACTTCTTCAGTGATCGACAGAAGCAAGATAAGACGAGAATGGAGCAAGTTTAGAAAAGATCTCTCTGAAGATACCTCAACTTTCAGTTCAAATGATCATGTTACGGGTCTCTACTTTGATGGAAGAAAAGATTGAACAAAAGTTATGATAATGAAAGGTAATATCATTCTAGGATTACTATGGAAGAACATATTACACTGGGGAACAAATTTCAACTTTTTGTCTATTGAATTAGATTTGACAGTTAGTTCTAGGTAATTTGGGTGCGCTGAGCACGAAGTTTTACTCGGTTTTGCTCTATCAGGTCCTGATTTTGCTCAACACCCCTCCTCTTTCGTCGTATTCATAAAAAGGTTTTTTTCTCAATACTCGCTGTCTTTTTGCAGTTACACATTATGCAACTAGGTTTTTATCTAGGTATTTGTACCTATTGTTATGGTATTGTTGTATTATGTATATTTTTATATGTAACACCCTAAAAATATTTTTAATTTTGTCATTTTTAACCCATTTTAATATTAGTAAATTAAGCTAAAAATATCATAGAATTCTAAAATTTTCTCGAGCGTTCCTGTTCTCTGTAGAGTATTCTAGAGGGACAACTAAAATATATAAAAGCGACTCGTTTCCAGAGTTAATCAGTCAATTCAATCAGTCAGTCAGTTAGTTGAGTTAGTTAGTTAATTAAGTTTGGGCATTAACATAATTTTGAATTGGCATATGATTTAGTGAGTAATTTTGTCATCGTGATTTAATATAGTTGATTTAATTAGACGTAATTTATATTGTACCTACTCATCCGTGTTTCTAGTTTAATTTCATAGATTGTAAGTACCTATTTCATAATAAGTACCTATTTAAACTAATTTTTGTGTTTATATTTCAGATTTTCTTAAATTTATATGAATTAAGGGCTTTAAATACCTTTACAAATTGGCAGAACAATCAAGCAATATGTCATCAAGCACTAGAAAGTTCAAATGCAAAAACAACCCTGATTCCTTCTGTTATATATGTGGAAATTTTACACTTCCACATCAACGAGCAAATATAACTGACTTCGTAAAAAGTGCTTACTTAGCTTATTTTGGCATAAAACTGGGGGACCAAGATAAATCGTGGGCTCCACATAAAGCCTGCACTATATGCATTGAAAGACTGCGACATTGGACGAAGGGTTCTGATTCAAAAATACTTTTGGAGTTCCGATGGTAAGTTTATGATTTCATAAAACTACGTAATTTAATCACTAGTATTCTGTAACTTACCTAAATGTAATTGTAACTTAGGTACATAAACAAAAATTTACAGAAAATGTTTATAAGAATCTCAAATATTGCATAAGGTTGAAACACATAGAAATGTTAAATGTTTGGGTGATAACTTTTGATAAAATTCATTAAAACAAGTCTCTCGTCGCTTTTGTTAACGCTTTACAATTTTTTTTCCATATCAGGTGTGGCGAGAGCCTACTAACCACGAGACCGATTGCTACCTTTGCTTTGTCAAGACTTCGGGCTTCACTAAGAAAAATAAACATTGTATCGAGTACCCAAATTTCGACACCGCGATACGACCTGTGCTACATTCAAATGAGATCCCCATTCCAAAATTTAAGGGTCTGCCAACTCAAGAATTAGTTGAAGATGTTCCTGAAAATATTGTTATGCACTTTGAGGAGTCAGACACCGATTTTGACCCCAGCGTATTTGAAAGTCAAAACGATCCGCAAAAGTTTAACCAGGCCGAGTTGAATGATCTTGTAAGGGATCTAAATTTGCCAAAAAAGGCTGCGGAAATTTTAGCTTCAAGACTTAAAGAGAAAAACTTGCTTACTTCAAACACATACATTTCATTTTACAGAAAAAGAGAAGAACTTGTTAAATATTTTAGAACAGAGGATAGTTTAGTATATTGCTGCGACATAGTTGGTTTGTTAAAGAAGATGGGGGTTGAGTCTTACGATGCAAATGATTGGCGCTTGTTTTTAGACAGTTCGAAAAGAAGTCTTAAGTGTGTGTTGTTGCATAATGGCAATCTATACGGCTCGATACCGATTGGGCACTCAACAAAATTAAAAGAAAAGTATGAACATATAGAAAAGGTTTTAAATCTTATCAAATATAGGGAGCACGAGTGGATCATATGTGTTGACTTAAAAATGGTTAATTTTCTGCTAGGACAACAAGGAGGGTATACTAAATATCCCTGCTTCCTTTGCTTATGGGACAGCAGAGCCAAGGAAGAACATTATTTCAAACAAATCTGGCCAGCACGAACATCACTTACTGTCGGAGAAAAAAACGTAATTAATCCACCTTTAGTGAGCAGAGATAAAATCATATTTCCTCCTTTGCATATAAAACTAGGCCTCATTAAACAATATGTAAAAGCTTTAGATACGAACGGCGAGTGTTTCAAATACATAACTTCAAAATTTCCAAGTTTAAGTTATGAAAAAATCAAGGCGGGAATTTTCGACGGTCCACAAATAAGAACAATGATTAAAGACAGCAATTTTCCTAATGTCATGAATGAACGCGAAAAAAATGGCTGGTTCTCATTCGTGGACTTGATAGAAAACTTTTTAGGCAATTATAGGGCAGATAACTACGAAGAAATCGTAAAAAAACTTTTAAGGGACTACAAAGAGTTAGGTTGCAATATGAGCATAAAAATGCATTTTTTGAATAGCCATCTTGACCAATTTCCAAGTAATTTAGGTGATGTAAGTGACGAACAAGGGGAGAGATTCCACCAAGATATCAAAATTATGGAGGAACGGTACCAAGGCCGCTGGGATTCCCACATGATGGCTGATTACTGCTGGTGCTTGAAAAGAGACCTGCCATCAACAAGCAAATACGCTAGAAAGTCTTACAAAAGAAAATTTTTGACACAGTGAAAGCTTCATATCTGTTTGTTTTTTTATTTTAAGTCATTTCTATCGTTATAATGTAATTTTACTGTAGTTTGAACTGCTTGTATTCATGAAACTTGAAAAAAAAATTTAACACATGACTTAATTTTTTAGTCCTAATTTGAAAAATCTGGAAAATGGCACATAGGCTGTCGACAAGAATCAGGACCTGATAGAGCCAAACCGAGTTGAAATTCGTATTCAGCGCACCCAAATTACCTAGAATCAAGTGTCAGATATCATTCAATAAAATACGTGTTGCCCAGTGTTATCCTTTTGAAAGAACCAGGCTCAACTTACTTAGGCCACATATCTCCAGAATTGAGCACAGAAAAAAGCATTTATAAAGGCATTTTGGAGTTCTTGGGATGCAAAAATATCAGTTCTAGAAATATTGTTGCCATTGGCTGTGATGGCACTGCAGTCAATACTGGAATAAAAGGAGGCATATTAAAAAATTTGGAGCAGAACTTAAACAAACCCCTTCACTGGTTTATTTGTCTCTTTCATTTTAATGAGTTACCATTGAGGCATTTGTTAGAACACCTCGATGGGCCCTCCCATGGTCCACGAGAAATGTCAGGACGAATTGGGAAAGCATTAAAATCTGTCGACCAACCAATAGTTAAGTTTGAAGCCATGGAAGGAAATCCTCTTCCAATTACTGATTCTGATGATCTAAGTACAGATCAATTGTACCTCTATAAAACTTCTCAGGCTATTATTTCTGGGTGTTGCAGCTATGGAAAAAATAGGTCCTGCTCCAACCAGAGTAGCCTAAACACAACCTAGGCTACGTTGGAGATGGAAGACCTAGGCTAAAGATGAACCAGCCTAGCTGTTTGTCCATAAACAGGACTTCCGTACTCTTTTGTTAAACAATTACAGCTGAAATGTCAGCTTGTTTAACCTAAATTTAATAACCGAAGGGAAATTTATGAACTTCTTACCTTGAAATTTTATATAAGTTTTATTTCTTGAAACCAATAATGAACATTTTTATTCCGGCTTCTTTCGTCTCGCGCCGCCCCGTCCTCCCTGTTCCCGATCTTTTTCTTCTTCCCAAAACCATGTTGCCATTTCTAGCTATGGGATCTCTCTTTCTTTTCATCCCATATTTGTTTCTTCGTTGGTGTCTTTTTAATTTTTCTCAGCAAGAGTTCAAGTTCTCCTTCTGATTTATTTTTTATTGTTTTTTTTTTTATGTCGATATGGCTTATCCAAGATTAGGTGGGTCTTCCATTTCGGTACTCCCAAATTTTCCACACAGCATTGACTTGGCAAATCTTCAACATGGGCCAATGGTCCATTCCAAATGGTTGAATACTGCTAACCGCATTCTGCGTTTCTATATGGGATGTGAAAATTCGATGGATAGCTTAAAAGTACTGGTAGAATACATCGTCAAAGTTTATGCTCCAACGTGGTTCACGATCAAGACAAAACCTTGGTGCTATGATGGACCTCGTCACCTATGGCAGATAGTAGCTTATTCAAGATACCTAACAAAGGAGCTTAGAAATATTGTTGATAAAGTTATCATTCGTAACGCCTACTTTGCGCATCAAGAGAACCTTCTTCCAATGATTACTAATAATACTAATTGGCAATACGAAGAATCGAAGTAGCAAGATCTCAGGCTGAAAAAATGAAAAGCATTTGTGAGTTCAGTGTACCGAAGCTAAATTTCCGTACACTTCACTACACTGATATTATATTTTGGACAGGTAGTCCTATCAGGCTTGAGCCACCATTAACAACATTTAGGCAAAGAGGAGTTGACATCATTGGCTGAGAATACTAACAAAGAAAAATTAAAACTCTTTCAATTCCCTTGTCATACACAAGCAGTAAAAAAGAGTATTTGTAACAGAAGCGGCAAGAGCAGTTTATGGAAGTGAGAGGAGAGATGGCTACGTTAAAACGAAAATTGCATTTCGAGCAATAATGAAATCATTTGAAACCAAGAGAGACTACAAAACTCAATAAGAAGCTTTCTAAATTATTGTGGTGGGTAGGTTAGGGTGGAACTCAAAGAACAGCTACCTCCACGTGATGAGTTCTGGGTAATTTAAGCCGAGATATGCATGGCTCGTATCTAGCTTAAATTAGCGGAGAGCTGCTCCAATAAACCAATATATTTAAAGCTATGCAGCTATTTTATAAGCTTCTGAAAGAAAACTGAATCACTGAATGACGCTTAACATCAACCAATCAACGAAAGCAATAGAAACTCCTATTTTTCATGAAATACCAAATTTTCCAAATTTCTGTGAAGAATGGGAAAAAAGTGTATAATAATAAAGTTAAAGAACATAAATAGACAAATCAAATGAAATAAAATTAATCTTCCTAGCATAAACCCAACGGAAGATACGCTTAAATCTTTGAATTTTTCCTTAATTTTTTGGGGGACCTGAAAGGCAAAATCTTTGATCTCCTTGGGGCCGGTGAAGTTGATGTCGCAGGTAGCTAATATTTTACAGATTTCTTATTGGTACCATAGACTAACTTTTGGGTGCCTCTACAAAACTGAATTCTGAAAAAAGTTTTTTTCACTTCACCCTACAGTCTAGTGTTACAACGATGGTGTATTTGATGTGGGGGGTGATTGCTTTTTGAATGGGTGATGTATGTTGATTTTTATTGATGACTTTTAACATATTGACAGCAACATTGAGTTTGTAAAAGTCATTTAGTTTTAAAATATTTAGCTCTTTGAACATTCGGGAAGTGTGACTTTGTCTGTTATCATTATTCGAGAGAGTTCGCAGACATTTTTTCTGAATTACTTCCAAAGGATGTTTTATATATTTCTCTGAGCTACCCCATGTTGTAATGCAATATAATAAATGTGGATGGATGAGGGAATAATATAGGGTAGAGAGTACGTTTTAAGGAAGGGTCTGTTTTAGTTTAAATAATGTGAGAAAAACCTTGATATTTTGGATTTGATATGTTGTGCATGACTTTTGAAATTTAGTTTTACGTCTAATTTAATGCCAAGTACTTTAACGTCATTCACGCTTACATGAATAGTATTCCCAATTTTTATTTGAGTTTGTATTAATATGTTCTGCGGTAATAGTTATATAAGATGACTTTGTCAGGTTCAGTAAAAGTTTATTAGAACACATCCATTTATACAGTACACATTTTCTAATTGCCTGTTCGTTTCATTAATCAGCAAGTCTGAGCTATAATGATAAGAAGTGTGGTATCATCTGCATATTGTACGCATTTTAATGTGGTTGAGAGATGAAAATCGTTGACGTGAATTAAAAATAGTAATCAGCCAAGAATAGATGCTTGAGGGACTCCAGTAGTTAGCATCGCCTTGTCGGACTAATTATCTTTTAATATGATGTACTGATGACGATTTGGGACTTATAATTTAAACCAATCGAGGATATTTCCTCTTTCCGTATATGTGAAGTTTATTCAATAAGATTTCATGCGAAATGTATCAAATGCTTTTGATAAGTTGAGGAAGATCAAGACAGTGTGTTTTCTACTGTTTACTTCTGATACACATTTTTGAACAGCATGTTTATGGCCTCTTCCGTTGTATATCCACCTCTAAACCCAATTTGTGTTTAAGTTAAAATATCGTATTTGATTAAGAATTTAGTAAGTTTACTGTACACGATATTTTCAAATACTTTACTTAAAATTGCCAATAAGGAACTGGGGCGATAACTAGATAGTGTTTGGGTTTCCGACTTAAATATAGGGAGCACACTGTCTTCCCTTAGAGGCTTAGACCGTCAGGGAATATACCTTGTGTTACTGATTCATTTATTCATGCGTGTTTTTGCAGTTTCATCGATACTAATTTGTATATTTTTACCGGGATTATATTGATGACAAAATCTATATTTTTTAGACTTTTTTATTGCTAGGATTGGGTCAAAGAATTACGAGTTTGGATTTGGTTATGGTATGTATTGTCTGTAGTGAGTGTCCGGTCTGTAATTGGAATTGAGGGTGCAGTATTAAAGCCGATATTTGCGAAGAAGTTGTTTAATAAATTGGCTATGCCTCTAGGGTCACTGTAAGAATTTCCGCCTTGTGTGAGGGAGGACAGGGGATTTGTTTTAACCTTTATTGTGTTAATTAACTCTTTCAGTATTCCATAGCCTTTTTGGATTGGATTTGTTCATCAATTTTTGAATAATAATGATCTGCTTTTGCTTTTTTAATGACTGCATTAAGTCTGTTACAGTAATATTTGTATGTCTATTCGGCAATAATATTAATTTCTCATAATTTAAAGAGAGTATGTTTGCGTTTAATACTCACAGTGAGTGCTGGCTAATCCATTGGTTGTTATATTTAGTTTTAGATATAACTTTTGATTTAAGAGGAAAGTTTATATTGAATATATCCATTAGAGTGCTTGAGAATGTTTGAAATTTTGTTCCAATTTCATTGTTACTTCCGGTTATTCTAGCCTAGTCAAAAGCCGTTATTTCTCTCAGGAACTTTAATTTGTTATTATAGCTGTAAGATTTATAATCAACTTTTATAGTTTCCTTTGCTGAGAAAGTTGGTACGTTACCAATTGGTGGTCGGTGAATGCCTAAAATTGAATATTGGGTGTTATGAATAAACATTTCAATTACAAGTGTTTCTGGGGTATTGTTTACGCTTGTTAGTTGTTCGATACTTTTACTTTTGTAGCCACGTGCTAAGGGGATCCACGCCATGTGTTTGGGATCTTCCAAATACAAAGGGAAAAATGGGAAAATAAATAAAATAAAATTAAATAAAAGAGTCAAATGTGAAAATTCCTGATGTGGAGTCAAATTGGATCTTTTCCGTTCTACCCCAGCAACAATTTCTAGTGTAGTTTTACTTGCTGAATTCAATAATATATATTTTATTTTGGAGAAAGCATTCGTGCTTTAATTAGTTATGGTTATAATTATTAATTTTTTTCTCTCTTTTGTAGATATTGTTATGGATGATAAATGGAATTTCATAAACATAGTTAAGGAAATAACGTTCTACCCCAGCCTTCTTTAGTTAACCTTATAAGGCTAACTAACGAAAATATCACGACCTAACCTAACCAATCGTCAAGGGCGTACAGTTGATTTAGCTAAACAAAGGAACAAGAGACATTGGGGAACATCTAGAAATATGATAGATTCTTATTTATGTGAATTTCTGTGGAGGAGAAGACAAAAAGGAAAGGACATTTCCATTGAAATCTTAAATGCAATCTCTACTTTTCAATAAAATAAACGGACTATAACTCTTTTCTTATTAATTTCTCCAAAGTAAGATATATATTATTGAATTCAGCAAGTAAAACTACAGTAGAAAATAATATATAATTTCATTTTTTGTTGCTGGGGTAGAACGGAAAAGAGCCGTCATATTTTCAGGAATTATAACATTATATTAGCCAATAGTATTAGTACCAGATTACCAGTAAGGCTAAGGTCAGCTTGGCCCTTCATGGGATGACGTGTCACATAGGTTGATTTGGCCGCATAGGTGAGCATTGAGCGCAAATTACTTACGCCTGGCAGCGCTGCCATCCTTTAATATCTCATCAGTGTTGCCACTTTGTGGAATTTTTACATTTTTTCGTGGATTTACCTCTAACAAAAAGTGGCAAGTTGGCAACACTGTATCTCATATTTTCATATATGGTTCCATTTTGAGAATGGTTAGTTGTACTTTGAGTGAATATCGTGTTATTTTTATTTATTATTTATGGTTAAATAGCAAAATGATTAGCTATTTTCCATATATTTAGCAACTTAATTGCATATTAACGGGTTATTATTCGTTTTAACACGCTTCTCGCTAATGAATTGAAAACATGTTTTTCTTATGTAATTTGATGTGTACTGTTTGAAAATGACCTTCATTTCCTTGGAAAATGTACCGTTTTTTCAGAAATGACTTCGAGTCATTTCTGAAGAAACGGCACATTTCCCAAGGAAACGAGCGTCCTATATCGTATATGGATATAATTCCGCTACGCATCGGAGAAAATGGTGGATATATACGTGAAAATGACTTTTGCATGTGGTTAGGTTTCGTTAGGGTAGGTTAGGTTTTGTTAGATTAGGTTTTGTTAGGTTTCGTTAGGTTAGATTAGGTTAGGTTTGGTCATTTCTGAAAAAATTTCTGAGAAAACGGCACATTTCCCAAGGAAATGAAAGTAATTTTCAAACAGTACACATCAAATTACATAAGAAAAACATGCTTTCAATTCATTAGCGAGATGCGTGTTAAAACGAGTAATTACCTATTAACGTTATATTATATAAGTAAACTTATTAGTTTCGTTATGCGCTACTGTACGACAATTTTATCTGAAACTTGAAAAGTTATTTAATGGTTTTCTATAATAAAATGTAATTTAAAAAGGCCAACTAAAACAAATACTTTGTTTTACTTTTGTATATCAAATATTTTTTATGATTATATATATGTATATACGAGTGTGTGTGTGTGTGTGTGTGTATATATATATATATATATATATATATATATATATATATATATATTCTGCATATCTTTATTTTAGACTATTTTTCACCCTTGAATCAAAACATCACGATCACAGTTTCAATGCTGTTGAAGACTTGGACAATGATGTCATGGTAGGGAATTCTGAGAATTTTAAAGGTAAAAATGAAAACTCCCCCAAAAGAAATGTCAACTACAGAGATCCAGCACTTTGGCCTGATGAATTATCAATGGCGGAAACTGATCACATCTTTATGAACGGGCCGCATCCTATTAATAAACAATACAGTTTTCCAAAAGATGCAAATAAACGTAGTTTCTCTGTGACAATGATGTATAGGAAAATTAACAACGGTAAAAATTTTCTTAGAAGGTGGATTGTTTATTCAGAGAGCACCAATAAAATTCATTGCTTTTGTTGCAAAATTTTTGGCTTCTCAAATAAGTCATTTTTAGGAAAATCTCGAATTAATGACTGGAAGCATGCTCATGAATATTTACAATCACATGAAAATTCAGTACATCACCTGGAATGTCATAAGAAGTGGTTTGAGACATCACTGCGACTGCAGACTAATAAAACTATTGATAAGGAGATGCAGTCATAGGCAGGGTCGCCGAGAGGGCGAGGAAGCCGGGTTAAATCCCCGTGGCCCGGACCTCTAGGGGGCCCGGAAAGAGGGGGGATAAAATCTAAAAATATTAATAAAGCAATTGATTAAATAACAGAGGAAATATAATTCATGAACAACATTTTATATAGATTATCATACTGTATGTTTTGAATAGTGACTTCGACATATAATCAGTTTGCTTGTTATGTACACAAAACACATTCATAATAAAATACTGAGTAAACAGGGGGGCCCATATATCAATCCTTCCCCGGGGCTCGTGGCAGCTCTCACCGGTCCTGGTCATGTGTGAAAAAAGAACGAGAGCATTGGTGTAAAGTTTTGGAACGTTTAATGAGCATCACTCTGTATTTAGCTGAACACAATTTGGCTTTCAGAGGAACTTCAGACACATTATTTACACACCACACAATGGGAATTATTTAGGTCCTGTTGAGCTACTTGGAAAATTTGATTTAACAATGAACGAACATTTACGTCAGGTTGTGTCTAAAGAAACTCACATTCACTATTGTGGAAAAAATGTTCAGAATGAAATAATTAATTTGTTGGGAAACGCTGTTCAGGAAAATATATTAAACCGAGCTAAAAAAGCCAAATATTTTAGCCTTATCTTAGACTGTACGCCAGATGTAAGTAATGTGGAGCAGCTTTCATTTACAATACGATTTTTAGATGTAGAAGACATTTCAATACAGGAACATTTTGTTAGCTATAAACCAGTTATAGATAGATACTACAGGCAAAGGATTATACAAAAGTATACTTGATTTTCTGAGAGAGAGCAAGCTAGACTTACATAACTGCAGAGGTCAGGGCTATGATAATGGTTCCAATATGAAGGGAAAGAATAAAGGGGTTCAGGCGCGAATCATGAAGGAAAATCCACGAGCGTTTTATATGCCATGTGGATGTCATTCCCTGAACTTACTGTAGTAGTTGGTGATAGTGCAACAAGCTGCCTGGAATCCACTTCATTTTTTGGTACTGCCCAGTGCTTATATGTTTTGTTTTCTGCATCTCCAGGGCGATGGCACATACTGAAAAAACATGTTAAATGTTTTACTGCAAGATCTTTATGCGAGACCAGATGGGAGTGTAGATTAGAATGTGTCAAAGCTATTAGATATGAAATTATGGGTATCCGTGAGGCTCTTCATGAACTTTCAGAAATGCCTGCTTCTGATCCTGCAATGCAACATGAAGCAGAGACTCTGGTATCACAAATAGAAGATTTCAGTTTTCTAGTGATGATGAATACCTGGGATGATGTCTTAGGCAGAGTAAATGTTGTCAGCAAAACTATGCAGAGTGCCTCTGTGGAACTGTCTACCGCAGTTTCATTAATGAATAGTGTCACTAATTACTTAATTGATGATCGTGCAAATGGATATGAAAGGGCACTAGCATCAGCAAAAGAATTAGCTACAGAACTAGATGTAGAGCCCACTTTTAAAAGTACAAGAATAAGGCGAGAAAGAAGGCAGTTTGAATATGAGTGCATTGACGAGGTTCCAAATACAGATGACCCAGAAAGAAGATTCAAAAATCATGTGTTCAATGTAATACTCGACACAGCTATTACTGCTCTATCAGACAGATTTGAACAGTTACAAAGTTTCAATAACACATGGGGATTTTTTGAATAACAAAAGACTTGCCAGATAAAAATAAACTGAGATTAGCATGTCAAGGTTTGGAGGATAAGTTAAGGTATCAAGAAAATAGCGATATTAAAGGATGTGATCTCCTGACTGAACTAGATATTGCAAAAGAAATATTTCCTGGAGATGTAAAGCTTCCGATAGGAGCAGTTAGATTCAACAGTAATAAGTTACAGGATGTCATGCTAAATCTGTGGGTTGCATTATGAATAATGCTTACGATACCTATAACTGTGGCTACGGGAGAGAGAAGTTTTAGTAAACTAAAGCTTATAAAGACATTTACGGTCGTCCATAACGTAAGAAAGATTAAATTGTTTGGCAATTTTGTCAATAGAAAATAACCTTGCAAAAAAGATAGATATGGAAAGTGCTATGAAAACATTTGCAGATCTAAAGTCGAGAAAAAAATGTTTTAGTTGGGATAATGTGTTTTTCAGCATCTGTTCTTTTGTTCATATTCTTTAATTTATTAGGAGAAAATTCATTACATCTACAGTTTTTATCATGAACTTCACTGAATATAGTATGCCTCTCAAGTTTTTCGGATTCTGTACAGATTTGAATGTCTCGTTTTTGTGTTTGTTTTTTTTAATTGCTTTTCACTTATTCTTATTAAGTTCTTAATTCGATTTCTTGTTTTTACCATGAAATATGTACGTACAGTATGCCAACTTGTGAGCATTCATTAACTATCACATTGAGTTTGATTATAGATTTATAAATAATATATATATGTAAGTCATGTAACATGTTACAGGCTGTCCATATATTGTTCAAAAAACACTGTATTATTACTGAATGTTTGTTTGTAACAAAAATGTGTGGAGATAATATTGCCAGTAATGTAGATACGCTCTCTCTCTCTTTGTTATATTAATGAATTTGTTATATTAATGAAAGGATTTGAAACTCTGATTTTATGTTTGAACTGTTTTCTTTTACCTGTATATTGTAATAAACTCTTTATTCCTACATTTGTAGTTTTTCCTCATTGTGAAAAAAATGTTAAAATTATACTTGTAAGGGCGCCGAAGTTCAGCTTGCCCGGGGCGCCAGTAACCCTAGTGCCAGCACTGTTTGGGAGACTGCAAATGTTTAAAGGTGAGGAAAGACAGGTAGCCATTGTTGTATTTCTTGTTTAAAGAGTTGTTTACTGAGATATAATCGGAGTTGACTACGATTTCAGATTAAACAATTTAATTTACAGTATTCAAAGTATTTAAAGTGTTTGTTAATCATAATGTGAAAATTAGGGTAATACAGTAACAGAAATAATAACAGGTAAGAAAAAATATATACAACACACACACACACACACACATATATTATATATACACACACACCACCCTGTATATATATATATATATATATATATATATATATATATATACTATATAATACTGAATAATATATATATATATATATATATATATATATATATATATATATATATATATACTGTATATACCGTGTAACCTTGTTCAGGTTCCGTGTGTCAAGCTGGTAGCCCCGCCTCTAGGCCTGGTTTGGTGAAGGAGCGAGTTGCTCTCTTGCGCTCTCCACCGTACATAGCCAGGTACACCCGGCTCATCTGGTACCGTCCTGAGCCAGGAATCTAGTCTTCTCTTGGAAACCAACTTTGACCCCTGTAATGTTTCTGAGGTCCTTTGGAAGCTGGTTGAAAAGTCTTGGCCCCCTGACAACCAAGCTATTTTCCTTCAGAGTTGAGGAGGTCCCTTGTCGCGCCTTTAATTTGGGAACACTACACATTCTGCCTTTCCTATTTCCCAGCGTTGTCTAGATGATAATTGGGTTTAGTTTGAGGTTTGGTACCGTTTTTCGATAATTTTCCATATGTAGATTATGGTATACCTCTCTCTCCTTCTTTCCAGGGAGTACACATTTAGTTTACGTAGTCTTTCCCAGTAGTTAAGTTCTTTGCAGCCATCAATCTTGGCTGTGAAATGTCTCTGCGTTTCTTCTAGTTTACTAATTTCTTCCTTTTTATATGGGGACGTCAAAACTGAGCAGTATTCAAGTTTTGGTATGATCAGTGTTTTCAGCAGGGGAATCATTACTGTCTTGTCCCTCCTTTTGAACGTTCTTAGTACTTGTCCCGCGACTCTTTTTCCTTTGTTTATTGCTATCTGATTTTGTGTTCCGAATTTCGCATCATCGGTCATTATTATCCCGAGATCGATCGCTTTCGTGCTTCTCTGAATTTCTTGTCTATCTGGAGCATAATATGCTCATTTCTACCATATCTCAAGAGCTGAAATTTCTCGGTGTTAAATATCATATTTTTATCTTCTGACCATTTGTATATTTTGTTTGTGTCCCTCTGTAAGGCCTCTACTTCGTTTGCATCGCTGATTTTTCTGCTGATCTTTGTATCGTCCGCAAATGATGTTATTATACTGTTGCTGTTTACTCCACTGTCTATGTCTGTTAACATGATAATGAACAGGAGTGGGGCCAGCACTGTACCTTGTGGTACTAAGCTGCGTACTTCTGATTCTGATGATGATACACCTTGAATTTTGACCACCTGTAGTCGTTTTCTGAGGAAGTTGTCGATCCATTTTCTCACTTTGCCTGTTATTCCCATACGTTTCATTTTATGTGCTATTATACCATGATCGCATTTGTCGAAAGCTTTAGCAAAATCTGTGTATATGACATCATAGTTTTCATTGCCTTCAAAGGCATCTAGGACATTGTTATAATGCTCTATAAGTTGTGATAGGCATGATCTTCCTGACAGGAATCCGTGTTGATTTTCGATGAACCGTTCCACTGTCTCCAAGAAGTCATAAATTTTCTCTGACTATTCTTTCAAATATTTTCCTGAGGTGGGACGTCAAGGACACTGGTCTATAGTTCTTTGCTTGAAATCTGTCCCCTCCTTTATATATAGGGACGATGTTTGCTCTTTTCAAGATGCTCGGTATTTCCCCAGTGTCTAGGGATCTTCTCCATATCCAGTATAAAGGTGTAGCTATTTCATTTTTACAGTTTTTAATTAATAGTGCGTTCCATTTGTCTAGACCTGCAGCTGAATGTGGTTTCATTTGTCCTATAGCTCTCGCTACATCTTCTGGGGTGAAATGAAAGTGTGTTATACATTCTCTTTGCAATTTCTCTTTGAAAAATGCATCAATGTCAGGTATCGCTTTGTCACTTTTTGGGGTGCTGAAGATCGATTCATACTCGGCTCTCAATGTTTCAGATATTTCTTTTAGATCGTCTGTTAGTTCATTATTTCCTTTCCTTAAGGGCCCGATAGTAGCGCGAGTTTTTTATATATATTTTATATATATATATATAGTATACACAACAGTATATGCAGAAAATACATAAACAAAATAAAAAGCTATTCGAACGTAATATTATGCAAGCATCCACAGTGAGAGTGTGGATGACAGTTGAAAATTAGAAAATTGTAGACTTTCGAAACAAATTTAAAAATTAAATAAAAAATTATATAAAATCTTAAAATTAACGATTACAGAATTTGAAGAACAGTGAGCAGATCAAAATTAGTGTATATTATCAGCATTATAAACTTATAGAATTTTAAGACAGCATAAATTTATGATTTTTTTCCTTTAATTATTCTTATTATAATATATAAAAGTAATTATACATCATGCTAAATTATATAGTGACAGGTTTACTTAATTTGTTTTATACAGGAAGGAGGGGCCAAGGGAGAATGCCCGAAAAAGCGGTCCCCCCCACACACACAGAAGGAGAAGAGAGCCAAAATCAAGGTCGAGGGTTTTCGAGATGTCTAGACACTCTGCGTCTGAAAGATTGGAGGTCATACATAGGGGGGAAGGATGGACTGAGGAAGATTGTTCCAGAGTTGACCGGTTGAGTAGATGAAAGAGTGAAAATACCGATTAACCCTTGCGTTAGAGAGTTGGAAGGAAAAGGAATGAGAAAGTGTTGAAAGTCTGGTGCTGCGTGCTCTCCTTAAAGGAGGAGACATGCGGTTCGAGAGTCCAGAAGAGCAGTGTCCGTTATAATAACGATAGTAAAGAGAGAGTGAGGCAACATTGCGACGAAGAAAGAGGGATTGAAGTCAGTCAGTAAGAGGCGGGGAGTTGATGAGACGAAAAGCCTTTTATTGCACACGGCCAAGTACGGCTGTGTGGGTTGAGCCACCCTATACATGAGAAGCATACGCCATACAGGGGCGGACAAGACTTCTGTACAGAGACAGCAACTGAGCGGGGGTGAAAAAACTGCAGAGGCGGTATAATACACATAACCTCCTACAAACTGTTTTGGAAAGAGATTCTATGTGATCTTTCCAGGAAAGATCACGAGAAAAGGAAATGACAAGAATATTAAGAGAAGATGAAGGATTGATTTTTGTATTGTTGAAGGTAAGGAAATAGTTGTGTGAAAGATTGTGACTGTTGAGGGGGACGCTTTGCGAGGAGGGTGGAGAAGTGAAGAGTGGAATCATCGGCATAGGAGTGAATAGGACAGGAAGTGCGAATTAAAAGAACAATAAATAAAAGGAAAAAAGTGGATAACAGGACAGAACCCTGAGGAACGCCACTGTTCATAGCTTTAGGAGAACAACAGTGGTCATCTACAACCGCAGCTATAGATCGTCCAGAAAGGAAATTAGAGATGAAGGTACAGATAAAAGGACAGAAACCGAAGGAGGGCAGTTTCGAAACTAAAGATTTGTGCCAGACTCTATCAAAAACTTTCGATGTGTCAAGCGCAATCGCAAAAGTTTCACAGAAATCTCGAAAGGAGGATGACCAAGAGTCAGAGCGAGATGAAACAAGATCGCCAGTAGAGCGTCACTTGCGGAACCCATACTTACGATCTGAAAGAAGATTGTGAGAAGAGAGGTGTTTAAGAATCTTCCTATTAAGGATACATTTAAAAACTTTAGAAAGGTAAGAAATCAAAGTAATTGAACAATAGTTTAAGGGTTGAGAGCGGTCACCTTCCTTTGGGACAGGTTGAGTGAAAGCGAACTTTTAGCAGTAAGGAAAAGTACCAAGTGAGAGAGAAAGACGAGTTTGCCTAGGCTGGGTGTCAGCATTGAAGCACAGTTTTTAAGAACAATAAGAGGAACAGGCTACTGTTAGTTTAGGCTACTGTTAATCTTGAATAGTTTTCAACCCCTCTAATTATGGTTTTAAGTAAAGGTAATCAGGCGATAATTGAAAGATGTCTTGTTGAGAAAGGATGGACTGGGACAAGAATTGTGAAGGAAACAAATTGGAATAAGAGATCGGTGAATAAATTAATAAAGAAACTTAAAGAAACTGGGTCAACTGAAACGAAATCTGGAAGTGACAAACGTAAAAGTGTTTCCACACAAGAAAATAGTGACTATGTCCAAACCGTTAGTTTGTCTCAAGAAGATCGACCGGACTCACACATGTCTTAGCGAAAATTGCAAGAAATTTGAAGACTAGTCGCAGTTCTGCTCAAAAAATGCAGAGAGCTCTAGAACTTAAGGCATATAAAAGAATCCATGTCTCAAGACGTGACAGCAGTGATAGACAGAAAAGGAAAACTCACTGTAAAAAGTTTCTAGACAAATTTTCAGCGCGTGATGTTAAAAAAATTGTTTTCACAGATGAAAAGGATTTTACTATTGAAATTGCGCGAAACCACCGAAACGATGTTGTTTACAGTGTGCGTAAAAGAGACAGACATGTCGGTTTTAAAAAAAATCATGGTTTTAGCTGGTGTATCATGATACGGAAAAACTAATATTCATTTCATTGATGAAAATAACAAAAAAGTTAACTCAGAAACTTGTTAAACTTTTGGAACAAAATTTTTTGCAAGATTGTCTGCCTCTGTATCCTGATAATTATTTCATATTCCAGTAAGATGGAGCTACTGCTCATACGAGCAACTACACCCAGGACTATCTCCAACAGAATGTGACCAATTTCATTGGGAAAAATGACTGGCCACCTCAGTCACTGGACTGCAATCCAATAGACTATTGCATTTTCTCGCAGAAAAGGTTTATGAAGGTCAAATAGAAAAAGTTACTGGGTTGCAATTAAAAGAAAAGACACTTAATTGTTGGGACAAAATAACTTTAAATGAAGTCAGAATATGTATCATGTCCTGAAAGAAAAGGTTACGATCTGTGTGCTACTGTAGTATGCGGTCTGCCTACGATTGGTTAGGTTTAATCATGATATTTTCGTTAAAACTAACGAAAATATCATGACTAAACCTAATCAATCGTCAACGGCGATTGACAATGGGATGTAAACAAACAATTAGTAAACAAGATAAGAAGCTATAATTAAAAGGTAGACCGCATACTACAGTAGCACCAAGATCTGTTTGTGAGCAAGACGGCGGGCATATTGACCATCTCTGTCAATAAATAAAATGTGAATAATAATTTTTTGTTTCATAATATTTGTTTATTTGAGCGTATCTTATTGTTTCCTAAATTTTCGAAAAAATATTGCATGTAGGATTCTGAAAATTTTATGGCAGCTTGTCAATAGGCTGAATTTATATGTATTTCAAATTTGTGATTGTACAGTGTATATTTTGGAAGTTATTGCATTTTACTGTAAATCTTGGGACGTTTCGTTTGGGCCACCCGATATATATTAAGTTTGATATTTATAACTATTTTCGATTTCCACAGCCAGTCACTCAATTTGAATTTTATGATTCTTTAGTCAGTGTCCGTCATTATTATTTTTCTCCAACTCGATGTGCCTCCGTAATGACTTTTTCAAAAATGTTTATTCAAAGTCTGGATCACCTGAAGATCAGGGCCCCAGCCTTCTTTAGTTAGCTTTATAAGGCTAACTAACGAAAATATCACGACCTAACCTAACCAATCATCAAGGGCGTACAGTTGACTTAGCGATTGGTTAGGTTAGGTCGTGATATTTTCGTTAGTTAGCCTTATAAGGCTAACTAAAGAAGGCTTGGGCCCTGATCTTCAGGTGATCCCAAATTTTTTCTTTGATGACATTTTTGACAATTTCAGTGGAGTTTTCACTTCGGAGCCTTGAGGGACTCCAGATACACCGATAAACTATAGATTTTTTGCGAGGTTCTTGTTTGAGGTCGCTGTTTAGTCTCTTATTTTCTATTGCTTGGTTATGTAGTCGATCTTCTGTCGTGGATACTCTCATTAAGAGCGTTTATACACTCTTTTTGTTCTTTGTTTTCTTCTAATTTGTTATTCTTTTATCCTTTTCTGCCAAGCAGTTTAGGATAAAAGATAGGTACGATTCCACATACAGGGTGTTTCATAACATATGGAACGCACTTTCAGGATGGATTCAGGACCTGAAAACAATGAAAAAAGTTTATATAAACATATGCCCGAAATCGCTTTGTTTCCGAGTTACAGCCCGTTATGTGTTCCAGCAAGTATCCGCCTTACTTTTAAAGGAAGTGCTCAAAATGATCGCCTTGTGCTTGAATACACGCCTGAACACGCCTCGTCATAGCCTGCCTGACGCGTTCAAACATTCCAGGTATTGCTTGGATTTTCTGGCATCCTTGTTCTACACGTTGGCGAAGCATTTCAACGTTGTCAATGGGTGTCACGTAAACAATGGATTTCAGATGACCCCACAGGTAAAAATCGAGTGGATTCAGGTCCTGGAAGCGAGCAGGCTACGCATTTGGTCCTCCATGGCCTATCCATTTATAGGGAAATGGTCATCCAAACAGTCTCTGGCTACTCGACTAAAATGTGGCGGAGCGTATAAACCACATACGACGTTGGACACCAAGAGGAACTTCATCTAGTAAATCGCTTAAATCATTCCTTAAAAAATTGCAGGCTAAACAAAAGGACCGACTAAGTTGTCGGCAATAGGTCCTGCCCATACATTGATACTAAATTGTTGTTGATGCCTTGACTAGATGATGGCATGCGGATTCTTTTCAGCCCAGTGATGAGTGTTGTGAAAATTGATCACGCCATTTCTTGTGAAGGCAGCCTCATCAGAAAACAACACGGAAGAGAGAAAAAGAGGATCGTGAGCACACTGTTGAAGGAACCAAGTACAAAAAGTCTCTCGTGGTGGGAAATCAGCTTCAGTAAGGCCTTGTACTCTCTGAATGTGATATGGGTAAAGCTGTTGTTCCCGTAAAATTCCCCACACAGTTGTGTATCTTACACCCTCTGCTGCTGCTACCTTTGGGTGCTGACACCAGGATGTTCCTCCAAGCGATTCAGGACACGCTCCTTCCACTCAACAGTTCTGTCGCTGATTGGTCTACCACCATCTGAAACTCGCTTGTTGAATGATCCTGTATCACCAAGACGCTCGTCTATTGTCTGAAAGGTCTTCTTATCTGGCAGACGGCGATTCGGAAACCTTTCCGCATTACACTCGACAAGTCAATACATGAGATGCATGTCTGCCATTTCTCTGTTTGAATAAGCCTCCATTCTCACTTCAAATGCACACTATCACTGAATAGCACACAAACTTTTAAGGTTTTTTTTTCACTGGACTACACTTATTCACGGTAAGAAGTTACGAATATGAACAGTGAAACACCGCGATGCACCTCTGAGTAACTGATAGCTCTACACTCCACGATACTGAAACATGTCAAAGTGTACGAAACATTACAATCGGCAAGACCATACGTGAAATAAGTCTCGTACACACTCACAAACATTGTCGGCAAGCAGTGTTTGTAAAAGATGAGGGAATCGGGGATGTCTTGTTGATTTTTGTTTCCTCTTTTACCATTTATGTAAAGTTTATTCACCTGAAATTTAGATATTTGTTGATAGTTTTTGTAAGTCTTAATGAGAGAATGTGACTCCATGTATAGATAACGTTCTTGTTTTACATTAAGTTTTTATTTACACATATAGTGAAAATTTAGTCGTTCGTTCGTATGTCTATAGCATCACCCGTTTGTTCATGCGTATGTTTGTTATTTCAAGGTCACGGGTACAGCTCGTGGCCCTGTAGGACTAAGAAGGTAGTGCCGGATGTCGCTAGAAAAATTTGAAGATATTTTTAATGTAATATTATTAGTTAAGTAATATAGATTATCTGATGAGATTGTAACTGGCACGTTTACAATTTTGTTGGAGGAGTAATACAATGATTAACATACTTTAAACACTTTATTTTTATTTTATTTTTCCTTTATGACCATCCTCCTTATCTTACACCACTCCCCCTTATCATCAGATTATGTTTACACAACTGCGATTAACATTTAGCTTTTTTCCCTTTTCCCCCTCTTTTCCCCTTTCCCCTCTTCCCTATTACCCCCACCTTCCTCGGCTCAAATGCACCTATACTACTGCACTCCGTGGGAGATGGGTCTAGTCTGTGACGTAATAGAGCTCTCTAATATAAACTGTGTCCTGTTGTTTGTCAAGTATGAGCGGAACCATCATGAGGGTAGTACCCTGAAGCTGTTCTTTTGAGAGTATATCATGAGGTACTGTGTCAAGGGCTTTAGCTCGGTCAAGTAGGATGATTACCGATGTTTTCCTGTCCTTCAGATTGTTACAAAGTTCTTCTAATATAGCAGTTATTGCGTCACTGGTCATGTGATTTCGTAGAAAACCAAATTGTTCTTTGCGTATTATTTTGAGTTTTAAAATTTTTTTATATTTTACTGACGGTTAGAATGACGGAGATGGGTTTGTAGTTTGAAAGGGAAGTTAACTCCTGATTTGTAAATAGGGTACACCCTAACCGTTTTCAGGTAGTCTGGGAAGATACCATTTTCAATGGACAGGTTTATGAACTTTGAGAGTTTAGGCATAATTAAGTTCGCGCACTCTTTGCTGGAGATTGTGTCCAGCGTACAAATTTTATTTTTCAATTGTTTTATGGTTGTCATGAAATCGTGTATCAGAGTAAGGGATACGATGAAAGAGTGGGTGAGATAGTAGAGCAGATTGATTGATTGATTGAGTACTACTACTACTACTAGTAGTAGTACTGCTGCTAGATAATAATAATGCAAATAATAATAATAATAACAATAATAATAATAACAATAGTTACAAAGCATCACTTTTTGTACTCTTAAGGATACTGTTATATGAAGTACAATAAAATGACGCAAAAATTAATTTGAAAGAAAACGAAGAGAATAGATCAATTCTAGTTTTAATTATACTAAGTACGTAAAACATCATCCGAATGGTTTTCTCGCGATAACCGACCTTCAAAAGATGTTCTTGTCACTTTTTTCTATCGCCTCGGAATAAGGTCAAGAAATAACTCTTATTACGAAACATGGTCACAAAGTGCGACACAATCCGTCATGGTCCCAATTTCAAGTTTCTCATTTCCATAATTCATCCGTGTCATTTTTGGGGGTCATTCATTAAATTTGAGTAGTTAATATCCTCATATATATATATATATATATATATATATATATAATATATATATATATACACTGTATATATATATATATATATATATATATTTGTGTGTGTTTGTTTATGCGTGCAAACATAAGACGAAGTAAAAACATTATTTATAATTAAGTAGCACCACATGTAACACCTTGTGTTACATTTACTCTTAAAATTTAACACCTTGCAAATGTTGCCAAATGACTGAATTATTTTAGCCAAACGAGCATGATATATATACTGTGTATATATATATATATATATATATAATATATATATATATATATACTGATCACGAACCTTTCCTTTGATTGGATGGCAGACTGCGATGTATCGTTCTACTGTGAAGGTTACTGTCAGCCAAATAGAGGTGCTACCTGAAATGAAAGCAAGTCATTACTCAATCGTCGATGAACTTTTCAGAATGGAAACACACATTCATCTTTCATTTATTTATCAAAAACTTAATGACATTTCACATTTCTCATTTTTTTTGCCTTTAATTATTCGATCGATTAGGGTTCGTATGAAAGAGTGCGACTGGCAGTTCTGATCTCAAGCGAATATTGGGGAAGGTCTGATTCTGCAAAATCCCTTCATTGTACAGTATCATCGGATTCTCTCTCTCTCTCTCTCCACACACACACACACACACACACATATATAAAACATGTTTATTTTTAAGCGAATATTTATTGTCCTTATAGGCATTTATTTTTTACATTTCATCAGTGTTTGTTTTGGTTGTCCAATATCAAAACTAATTCTTATTCATCTTGGAGTTAGGTTAAACTTTAATTCGAAAATAAAACCTATAATAAATAGTAAAGAAAATAATATTTTCTGCTATCATTTAAAATAGTAAATATTTAACGCTTCTACGAATGACGTACTTGAAGCATCAGTAAGCCACAGAGCGTAGCGGTAGTAGTGCCAGTAGAGCCAGTGGTCCTTGTGCGACATACCCGGCGTATGTTTCAGCGACAGAGAGAACATAAAGACGAGGTACAGAAGATCCGAGATGGCTAATGCCGTCAGGTACACATTGGTCGAAGTTTGCATGTGGCGTCTGGTCATGACGGCGATGGTGATACCATTCCCAAACGCGCCAATGATCAGCACGATGGGGACCAGGATGCGCTGGACAGTGTATCGAGAATCGGAGAGGACTGACTCCCAGTAAGCCAGATCTTCCTCCTTAAAGGTATCGGAAGTTGCGTTCAAAATCTCCTCGGGGAACTCCATTAGAGCAGAAATCTGAAGCGAATCGTTCATTTTTGAGGAAGAAAATCCAACGCTGAACTCTTGATACTTCGTTGACTCAAACTTGTAGTCATTTTTTGGTTACATTCCTGGAAGAAAAAGAATTAATTGTACACACGAGAAATTTAATCTCTTAAAATTATCACAGACAACGATGCTCCGACTTTTTCAGACAATTCTTTGACTGACGAACCAAATTTTCGAAACGTCGATAAACAAAATGATGCAATCAAACCTAACCTGACTTCATTTAATTTAACCTAAAGACGTCGATTATAACCTAGTATAGCATAAACGGACAAAATATGGTTTTATCTAATCTAACCTAACCGGGCATTTAGAAAGCTTACTATAAGAAATTTCATAAACGGCAAAATCCAAATGAAATCTTTCCCTATACGTAGAAAACGGTATGTAGAAAAAATCTTTTGTCGTGTTTGTTCTCTTTTAAAGTATTTCCCAGAAAATTGGAGCAGCTTAAAAGTGAATGAAATAGAAGCTGGATCCTATCTGCTTTGCAGGTAGCTGGTGAGGGAAGCTATATTTTTGGGGCCTCTCTGCGAGTGACTTGTTGCCCACATTGAGCTAACATCATGAAAAAGGAAAAATATAGTGTTTGAAATTTACCATTACTTATTCGGACTATAGTGGATTTAATTTTCCCAGATTAGTTCCTTGTTCCATGCACGGGTCTGTGTGTATCATATATATATATATATATATATATATATATATATAGAGAGAGAGAGAGAGAGAGAGAGAGAGAGAGAGAGAGAGAGAGAGAGATATTGATTGATTGATTGATTGATTGATTCTGCCAATAAACCTTTTAGTTTCAGTATATGTATATGGTGTACATTGGTGTAGTGTTTCGCATCGCTGACTATAAATCCATCGGACCCAGATTCTATTCTTCCATACCAAAGTAAATGGGTTGGTAGATAAATGGTACTCTGTGTATTCTAGTGGTTAAGACACTGGGGAGGTCGTGAGATCGAGTCCGGCCGAAGAATTTGCAGTTTCTGACTTCCTTGGTGGGTCAAAATTCGGATTCGATGTTAAGCTATAGGTCTAAGGTGGAGCAGCAAGCCTGGCCTTTGTTAGGATGAGTGTTTTTAAGTACAATGGGCTTATACACGTAATTTAATCAAATTAAGTTACTTACCAGATCATTAATAAAAAAAAAAGTAAATTCAAGAAAATTTATTGTTTTCAATTTTAATGAACAAAATTTCTACGAATTAGGTAGTGAAAATGGTTCCATTTTCTATGCATGCCATACGCTTGAAAGTGGTCACATTAAATGTCATGTCTTTTTAACTTTCAGCAATCCCTTTGGAAGACCGAGATTACCATGAAGTGAGTTCGTGCAAGGGAGAAAGTTCTGATAATCGACTAATATTAAATGTTAAAAACCCCAAAATATTTGAACTTAACGACTTGAAATTTAAAAAGAAATTACGTACATGCCTGAGAAGGCATCCGCCATAATTTCTCTAAATATTTTGCATTGATCTCATATCCTGAAGGCTCCCTTTATTCCTCCGGAAAAAAAAAAAGTGCAAGACTTCAGGCTTCTCCACGTACAACCCTGGAAATGTGCCAAAACTGAACTGTCGTCTGTAACATAGAGGCCACGCCTTGTCGTTTCAAAGACTTCAGAGACCGTGTAAATTCATAGTTTTCCTTCATTACAATGTTCCTTCTGTTATATGAACTTTAATTTTAGTTTTCTATTTTATATTACTATTAATATAACATTTTATATAGAATTATATATTATTGTTCGCTTTATATTCGCATTACACATTAATGTAATTATTATTAATGTGATTCGGTATTGTAATAAAATGAAATCAATACAACCTGAAAATAATTTTCCACTTCCTGTAATATAATCTTAATATGTTTGTTTAGCCATCGTAAAGATGTGCGTTTCAAAGCACTTGCTTGATTTTATATATTTTGAAAGATCTGGAGATTGTTTACTGAGATTTCGTGTATTTACACACAAAACCTTTTTTCATCTACAGTGGTGTTTAATATTTTGAAGTTGTAAATTATTGTGTGACATATATTATTTTGTAATTTACATTAAAAAAACCATTGAAAAATTTGATAATAAAAACCCACTCTAATGACAGAGTTTATTTCCACAACAGTTTCGATGCCCACTGGCATCCTCTTCGGGTGGATACAGAAAAACGAATGAACCAAAAACAATAGGGAAAACAGTCCAGGGACCATTAAGAAATTCGCACCTAGGTTAGATCCCGTTCTCCCGACACTGGATGGGCATTTTTATTAAAGGGACTCGCTTATAAGTACATTCGCACAAATTTAAAACTATCTTCTTGTTCTATACATACAGATTCTATTTTTTTTTTTACATAATTATTACATTTATTATTAAATTTATTACATTTAATATTGCATTATTATTTATTACAGAAATTATAAATTTATTATTACATTGATTATTACATTGTAGTTTATTATACAGAATTATAAACCGAAAAACTAATGAAAAAAGCGAAAAGGAAACAATCCAGAGACCATTAAGAAATTCGCACCTAGGCTAGATCCCGTTCCCCCGACCCCAGAAGGGCATTTTTATTAAAGGGTCTCGCTTATAAGTACATTCGCACAAATTAAAACTATCTTCTTGTTCTATACATACAGATTCTATTATTTTGACATAATTACTGCATTTATTATTGCATTGATATTTTTTAACATTTATTACTATTACCTTTACACAAATTACATTTATTTTATTACCTTTATTATTACATTTTCCACATTCCTCTATTTATTATTACATTTATTGCATTTATATTTATTTCCACATTCCTCTATTCTTCATTACACATGCATGCATTTTACACACCACACAGGCTTTTCAAAACTTATAAGAAAATGGCATTATGAAACTCGAAGACCTTGATTTCGGCAAAAGAGGACAAAAACTCACCAGACAAATGTTTTTGCGAAATACATACACTCTAGTCTAGATCTTAAGATCTCAAGATTTTAGACTCATTGTAGATAATAATTACTCTTCATCTTTCAAAATGTTCATTTTTCAAATTGTTCTATTTTTAACCAACCAACCAATATTAATTTTTCACCAACCTACCAATCTTTCGTTATAAATTAATGCCCAGTTAGTTCAATTGAATGCCCGGTTAGGTCAACTGAATGCCAGGTTAGGTCAATTGAATGCCCTGTTAGGTCAACTGTACGCCCTTGACGATTGGTTAGGTTAAGTCATGATATTTTCGTTAAAAACACATTAATTATTTAAAGTGCTCTAACATGTTTGTTTTTCATTTCTCCAAAAAAAGAAAGTTATTTTTTAAATCAGTGACCAAAACTACATTAGTATACTGATTTGGTTAAAAACAGAACAGTTTAAAAGATGAAGAGTAATTAAATTATCTACAATGAGTCTAAAATCTTAAGATCTGGACTAGAGTGTATGTATTTCGCCAAAACATTTGTCTGGTCAGTTTTTGTCCTCTTTTGCATTTAAGTGGTGAGTTTTTGTCCGGTGAGTTTTTGTCCTGGATTCCCTTCTTACATAGGGCATTTTTGTGGGTGCTTGCCCTTGGCCCCTCTTTTAAATAACTTTTTACGTCAGTTTTTACAGTTGAGGATACACTTTTTATTCCGGAAGCAAGTAATATTTCATTGCTTACTGACATAACTGTTTATACTGAAGAGAATGCTCACAATGTAAATAAGTTAAAAATTAATAAATCACAAGTCGATGCCATTTTTACCCAAACCATTTAAGAGTTAAAGAATGCAATAGTAGATCCTTTAGTTAAAATTTTTAATAATTCTTTATCGCAGGGGGTTGTTCTTTTGGATTTTAAATTAGCTATTGTAGCTCCAATTTTTAAACAAAGAGATAAGCAACAACTGGAAAATTATAGGCCCAATAGGCTAACTTCTATTATAGGAAAGCTTTTAGAGTTAGTTATTCAAAGTCGTATAGTCGAACATCTTGAAAGCAATAATCCCATTAAACAAAGTCAGCTATGTTTCGTAGAAATAAATCTGCTTGAGCTTTTTATGACGTTATTGGTATTTATGATTGTAATAGAACGGTAGATATAACATATTTATATTTTCAAAATGTATTTGACAAAATTCCACATTAACCATTGTTAGAAAATTAATAGCTCACAGAATTAGGGGTAAAGTTCTTAACTGGATTAATAACTGGTTAACTGGTAGAAAACAAAAGGTAGTAATTAAAGGGGAAGAGTTAGGGTGGAGAAATGGGTGCTACTGTAGTATGCGGTCTACCTACGATTCGGCGGTCTACCTTTTAATTATAGCTTCTTATCTTGTTTACTAATTGTTTGTTTACATCCCATTGTCAATCGCCCTTGACCATTGGTTAGGTTTAGTCATGATATTTTCGTTAGTTTTAACGAAAATATCATGATTAAACCTAACCAATCGTAGGTAGACCGCATACTATAGTAGCACCGAGAAATGTAACTAGCGGTTTACTGGATAGAGTTTGCAGCACGATACAGTATTGGGTTTTCTCGTAATTTTGAATATAAATCCGTTGTTTTTCCATTATATAAGTCGCTTGTTAAGCCTCATTTGGAATATTCTCTACAGTTTTGGTCGTCCTATATAAGTAAGGATATAGAAATGGTAGAAAGGGTTCAGCGCCGTGCATTGCTTATTCCAGCAATGCGTATTAAACCATACGAAGACAGACTCAAAGAACTGAATTTGATAATTAAAACCCACTCTAATAGAGAGAGTTTATTAGAGTGGGTTTTAATTATCATATTTTGACCTTCACGTAGAAAAAGTGGTCTTTTGCATGAACTGAATTTGTATACGCTTGAAACTAGTGATGTATCGGTATCGGCGGTATTCGCCTGTTTTGCCGATGTATCAGTATTGATGAAATTGTGGCCGATAATACCGATACCACCGATACTTTATAAAAATATTCAATTTATAAAAATATTACATTTTAATCCTTTAGATTCTCTAAACTCTGGCATTCTTGATAAGATTCAGATAAAGAAGGATGATTAGTAATTAACACATTAAAACCAAATAAAGCTGCTGGTCCCAACAATAGTTATGTTAGGATTCTCAAAGAAGGGGAGGATAGCTTAGATGAGGTACTATTTTGTTTGTTACTGGTACATCTATTAATTATGCAGAAATACCTGAAGACTGAAAAAAGCAAATGTTGCATCCATATACTAAAAAGGGTAGTAAAGAGGTGGTAGGAAATTAGTTTAACATCATTGTTAGTTTAACATTATTGGTAGGAAAGATACTAGAATTATAAAGAATAGTATTAAAGAGCATTTAGAAAGTTTTAAATCTTATTTCAAGTTCCCAACATGGATTTAGATCAGGAAGGTCTTGTTTATCGAATCTCTTAGACTTTTAGAGTTTGTAACTGAACAGGTAGATAATGGAAATGATGTAGATTAGTGATGTACTGTTGTATCGGTATCGGCCAAAATTTTGGTATTGGTATATCACTACTTGAAACTCGTTGTTTAAGGGGCAAATTAATCCATGTGTTTAAAATTTTAAATCTTTTTTACAAATAAATTATGAACATATTTTTTCCTTACACGATAGGAATATTACGAGAAACAATGATTTTAAAATAAGGGAGCAAAGATTTGAGACAAACACTGCTGATAGGTGAGATAGCTAAGAGGTGGAATAGCTTTCCCGTAGGGTGCATGGCGAGCGCTTTGGTAAATATGTTTAAGAATATGTTGGACAGGTATTTCAGTAGCATCAGTTAACGTCAGTTACACTTTCGTAGGATGTACACTTTCTTAGGAATTCTCAAATTCGAGTCTGGTGATCGGCTGGAGGTGCCTCTGGATCAGTGTTCCCTTATCTAAGTAATTCTAGAGCGGAAGATGGCAGTGTAAATAATTAATTTTTAAAAGTAAGTCTCTTAGCACGATGACCTTATCATTCATTGAAGGAATGATGCAGCAATGAAATGATGACTTCCTGTATATAATAAATAAATAAATAAATAAATAAAGCCTTAAAAAAACTGCATGTGTAGATTAGATTAAGTAGTTTAGTGTTTCATGCTATCCTTTATTTTCCACTGTCCACTAATGCGTAATTGAGTAAACAAGATAAGTGTACGCAAGCATAGTGTGAATGAACTCTGAAGCTATTCCTCTCATTATACTTTTTTCCTACCTTCCTATAAATCTTCTTTCACAACAATTTTCGGAGCAATCCAAGAATAATCACCCCAAAGTCCCCAATCCAAGAAAAAGCACCCCAGTTCGACTTCAATCCAAATTAAAGGATTTTAACATCAACATTCCTCGAAAACTTTGTCCAGGTCGTTGCTTGATCGCACTTAGCACACAGCATCACTTTTTTAATAAGATTTTTTTCCCTTACACCAATTTATTACTGGCAATGGATCTTCAACCAATAATGGCAACACTTCAGTTTGAAAAGTTGATGCTGTCATCTTGCCCTCAAACTTCTGAATGGTTTTTACATTTCAGGACTTATTTATAAATATATCGAAACCTATGGTAAAATTATTGAATGCCCGGTTAGGGCACTGTACACCCTTGGCGATTGGTTAGGTTAAGTTGTGATATTTTCGTTAGTTTTAACGAAAATATCACGACTTAACCTAACCAATCGTCAAGGGCGTACAATTAACCTAACCGGGCATTCAATTAACCATTTTAGAGCAATTAACTACATTTTAATCCCATTTTAGAGGAATCCAAGAAAAAGCACCCTAAATTGATTTGAGGTGTTTATTCCTGGATTGCTCCCAATTTTCTGTCAGCAGTGGCTGACGAAGGATGGAGACCCTTGTCTGTTCTATACTTTATTACTACAACTAGTTCTTTACGATTAGCTTTACACGTCTATAAGCGTAAGCATGGTATTTGTTTTTAGTACTTTTAATTTTTTGTCTTTTCTATTTTTTCTCTATTTACTTCTTGGGTCAGCCTAGAGCGGATCTTAAGGTCTTTGTTAACCTGTAACTCTGTAACTTCTCATTTCGATAATAAAAAGTATTTTTCCATGGTGTTAAGAGAAATAGTGACTTTATGAGTAAATTCTCATTCGCTTCGTGATTCTTGTAATCACAGACTGAATTCTCAGCATTAAAACGTACATTTCAACTTAAAATTTTAATATCTTTCAACAACTGAAATATAATGATGCATCTCTTTCATCAAAAAATGACGCTGTAACATTCTTTTTAAATGAAACTTACAATTTATTAAGATGGCAGTTAGAGACGACATTAAGAGAAATGCAAAGGCGCATTTCAGAGCTCACAAAAGTTTGATAAATGTTTTATGGAGTAAAAAGTAGCTTTTAGGAAAAGCGTCGCCATGCAAATGATTTAAATGAAATTTTCGTCACGTACTCGAAATGGGTCTTTCAAATCCAAGAGATTAAGATTTTAGAGAAGGTATTAATATTTCAATAAAGAGACTAGTATTTTAATGCAGGTTCATGGGAAAAGAACGTTTGGCATCAGACGTTTAACTCAATTTAGGTTCGAAATTAAAGTTTCAAATTCCTATAACAAAATTTTATCTATACTGAAATGCACCTTTTTATATTCAGTTTCGGAGACAATCTTGTAATTGGAATATGAAAATCTCTCTCTCTCTCTCTCTCTCTCTCTCTTTTCCTTCCCCCAGCAGTTAGTCCCCCTCCCCCAGCAGTTAGTCCCCCTCTCCCAGCAGTTAGTCCCCCTCTCCCAGCAGTTAGTCCCCCTTTCCCAGCAGGTAGTCCCCCTCTCCCAGCAGGTAGTCCCCCTCCAACAGCAGGTAGTCCCCCTCCAACAGCAGGTAGTCCCCCTCCCCCAGTAGTTAGTCCCCCTCCCCGAGTAGTTAGTCCCCCTCCAACAGCAGGTAGTACTCTCCTTCAACGTTGGAGGGGGCTCAGGCTCCTGCGGAGATTGTCCCCTTGTTAGTGAGGGGCTCTTCAACTCCCGACAGCCCTGGCTGTTCGGGAATTGGGTCGTGCTAGGGGGCGGTCAGAATAGGGGAGGCTCCCTACGTGCAATGCTTTTTAATGCTAGGTCGATCAGGAACAAGTTTGGCGAGCTACGGGCGCTCTTAGCATCAGAATACCAGGATATCGTTGCTATCACCGAGTCCTGGATTCATACTGATCGTAGGGACTACGTTGGGGAGTTCGAAATTCCCGGGTATAGAATGTTTCGCAAAGACCGCACCCGTGGGGAGGGGGGTGGGGTACTAATATGCGTCAGAGACACGTTGAGTCCGGTTGACTGCCAGTTCCGGTCGGAACGGGAGCTGCTTGACGTCGATCTGAACGTGGGAGGGACGAACTATAGGTTAATCTTGGTGTACAGACCTCCGCATCTCCTCCTCGAGGAGGATACAGCCCTGTACACCGAACTCAGTAACCTGCTAGGGGATAGGGTGTGTGTAGTTTTAGGAGACTTCAACTGTCGCGGCATAAAGTGGGAAAACAGGACTGCCGATGCTGAAGGGAGGAGGCTAGTTGACTTTGCTGATGAGAACTTCCTCATTCAGTGGGTCAACGAGCCTACACGAGGCGAAAGCGTTCTAGACTTAGTATTCACGACCGAAGACAACCTCGTCACTGGCCTCACCGTTGACGAATCATTGGGCGGGAGTGATCACGGTCTTATTAGGTTCAGTGTGTGCGTCCCTCGGGTGAAGCGTAGTAACTCGAGAGGCAGTAAGCTCGATCTCCGGCGGGCGAACTTTGTTAGCCTCAGGGATAGCGTAGGAGAGATGGGGTTAGAGGTTGGCGGCGATGTTGAGGGAGTGTGGAGTGCATTCCGGGACGAGTTTATGGTGCTGCAGTCTGCTGCCATACCCTCAAAACCGGTCACCCCTGCTTCAACGCAGCCTAGGTGGTTCAATCGTGACATCGCTTCGGCTATCCGAAATAGGAAAGTAGCGTATAGGAGGGCGAAGGCCAATCGTTCCCACGAGAACACTGAAGCGTATGTCCGCTTGTGTAGGGAAGTGAAGGCGAAGGTTAGGCTAGCGAAACGTAACGAAGAACTACGGGTGGCAAGCCTCTGCAAGGGGAACCCTAAGGAGTTCTTCAGTTATGTTAATAGAAGAAAGCCCATTAGAAGCATGATACGTTAAAGGACGGAAGCGGCTTTCTGCGGACCTCCGACGCTGACATCGCTAATGTGCTTAATGAGTACTTTTCGGGAGTGTTCACCAGGGAGGATACCCGCGTCATCCCCGAGCCAGGCGTGAGGCACGAAGGTGCTGGCCTGGATAGTGTTAGATGTACCGCGACAGTCGTTGCCGATAGAATAGACAAACTGAGCGCATTTAAGGCTCCTGGGCCAGACCAGTTTCTCCCCAGAGTGTTGCGAGAAGTGCGCGACCAGGTGGCTCCCCACCTGGCTACAGTCTTCAACAAATCGTTGGAGATGGGCCAGGTGCCTGGTGACTGGAGGGAAGCCAACGTGACCCATATCTTTAAGAAAGGGGATCACGAAAGTCCAGGGAACTATCGTCCCATTAGTCTCACTTCAGTTGTAGGTAAATTATTAGAAGGGATAATAGCTGATAGGATTGTTGACCATTTGGATTCCTACAAGCTGCTTGGGGACTCCCAACATGGGTTTAGACGGCATAGGTCGTGTCTCACCAACTTGCTCGAGTTTGCCACGTCATGTTGAGTGAGTACGATAAGAGTAGGGCGATTGATATACTTTATCTCGACCTTCAGAAAGCCTTTGATAAGGTACCTCACCGCCGGCTAATGGCGAAAGTGCGCGCGCTGGGTATCGGTGGGGAAATAGGTAGGTCACCGTCACCGTAGGTGGATTGAAAACTGGCTGAGGAATAGGCGGCAGAGGGTGGTAATTAAAGGGGCTAGTTCGGGTTGGGCCTCGGTCACTAGTGGGGTTCCTCAGGATTCCGTTTTGGGGCCACTGTTGTTTATCATTTACATAAATGATATCGACGGTGGCATCGTCAGTCGGATCGCCAAATTCGCTGATGACACCAAGCTTGGGGCCAATGTTGGGACGCCCGAAGCGATCGAGGAACTGCGTGCGGACCTAGGTAAGATAGGAGAGTGGTCCGAAAAATGGCAAATGCCGTTTAACTTGGGTAAATGCAAAGTGATGCACATTGGCTACGCCAATCCCAAGTCGGACTACTCGATGTTTGGTAGAAATATCGAGGTGACTGATTTAGAAAAGGACTTGGGTGTGCTAATCAGCAGCGACCTTAAGTTTACGAAACAGTGTGTAGAGGTGGAAAAGAAAGCCCAGAAACTATTGGGTTATATCAGGAGGCAATTTCAGTTTCGGAACAAAGAGATTGTGCTCTCACTGTACAATTCCCTTGTTCGGCCGCACCTGGAGTATGCTGTGCAGTTCTGGTCGCCCACCCTCAAGAAAGATATTGAGAGGCTGGAGCGAGTGCAGGCGAGGGCCACAAGGTTAATCCCTTCCGTTAGGCATATGGGTTACAATCGACGGTTACGCGCCCTGAAGTTGTTTTCGCTTGAAACTCGGAGGCTGCGCGGTCAACTGATCGAGGTTTTCAAGCTCTTACGCGGGTTGAACGATGTCGATTTTAGAAGTATGTTTAGTTTAAATGATAACCCAACTCGTAACAATGGTTGGAAGTTGGATTTGAAAAGGTTTAGGACTAGTGTGTGTGGGAATTACTTTACGTATAAGATCTGTGACACATGGAACAAGTTACCTTCGGAAGTTGTGAACAGTTCCTCTGTGGATCAGTTGAAGAAAATGTTAGACCAAATCTTGCACACTATTTGAGTGTGTACAAAATTTTCCGTGGCATCCGTTGCCATTGGTACCTCCTCGGTATGGGCCGGAAGGCCTTTTGAGGTACTTCTTTTCCTTGTAACTCCTTGTAACTCTCTCTCTCTCTCTCTCTCTCTCTCTCTCTCTCTCTTTCTCTCTCTCTCTCTCTACAAACTACTTAAGTCGCATTTCAACCACACTAATTCAGAAAACTATATAAACTTACGTAGGAGGGTTAAGTCCTTAATTAGATCAGCCAAACGTGATGAAGAAGCTAGAGTTGCCTCACTCTGTAAAGTTAACCCTAAAGAATTTTTTGCCCATGTTAATAGCAGAAAGCCAATTAAAAATTCTGTAGGCCCCTTAAAAGATAGAAATGGCGTACTGAAATTCGGTGATAAAGATATAGCTAATACGTTAAACGGGTTCTTCGTTACAGTCTTCACGGAGGAAGACACAATAGAAGTGCCAAGTCATCGGATTACATATGATGGTGACGATCCCGTAGAGACCATAAGTTTTACGAGAAATGAGGTACAGCAATTAATTGATAAGATGAATAAATACAAATCACCTGGTCCCGACTTATTTCTTCCAAGGGTATTAAAAGACGTTAGCCACAATGTTGTTGACGACTTAGTAACCATATTCAAACAATCAATCGAGTTAGGGAAAGTTTCAACCGACTGGAAGTTAGCAAATGTAACACCTATCTTTAAAAAGGGTGATAGAGAAAATCCTTGTAATTATCGCCCGATCAGTTTAACATCAGTTGTCGGCAAACTGTTGGAATCCATCATTACAAAACGTATTGTGTATCACCTTGAATCTAACAATCTAATTTTTTATTCTCAACGTGGATTTAGGCGACATAGATCCTGTCTGACAAACCTGTTAGAATTTTTCCATAATATGCATACACTGTACGATGCAAGTAGGGCAATAGATATAGTGTATCTCGACTTTCAAAAAGCCTTTGACAAAGTCCCTCACGCTAGATTGATAGCTAAAGTCAAAGGACTAGGAATCACTGGGCTCGTTTCCAACTGGATTGAGGATTGGTTAAAAGATAGAAAGCAGAGAGTGGTAATAAATGGAGTGGCTTCGGAGTGGGCGCCCGTCACCAGTGGTGTCCCACAGGGTTCCGTGCTGGGTCCTTTACTTTTTATCATCTATATTAATGATATAGACGTCGGGCTTTTAAGTGCAATCTCCAAATTTGCAGATGATACGAAATTAGGAAGTAGTGTAGGTACTGAGGAGGGTGTAAGAACGCTTCAGAACGATCTTGACAGGTTGGGCGAATGGTCTGCTACGTGGCAGATGCCATTCAACTTGGACAAATGTAAGGTAATGCACATAGGTTATAAAAACCCGAAGACCGATTACTCTCTCTTGGGAAGGAACTTGACTGGGACCGATCTAGAGAAAGACTTAGGAGTCTATATCAGCAACGATCTGAAACCGTCGAAGCACTGTGCAGAAGTCGAAAAGAGGGCCTTAAAATTATTAGGTTATATTAAAAGACAGTTCCAGTTTCGGAACAAGGAGACTTTAATGTCTCTTTATAATTCTCTAGTCAGACCTCAGCTGGAATACTGTGCGCAGTTTTGGTCTCCATCCCTCAGGAAGGACATAGAAAGGTTAGAAAGAGTACAAGCAAGGGCTACAAAATTGATCCCTTCACTGAGAATGCAAAGTTACCAACGGAGATTGGAGCGCCTACATCTGTTTAGCTTAGAGACGAGGAGGTTGCGAGGTCAGCTTATTCAAGTCTTCAAGATGCTCAAAGGAATAGACAGGGTAGATTACAGAAACTTATTCTCACTTAATGCCAATCCGACAAGAAATAATGGGTTTAAACTGGAACTAAAGACATTTAGGACCTCTGTCTGCGGAAATTTCTTTTCCTATAAAATAGTTAATATCTGGAACCAACTTCCCTCAGAGGTTGTTTCCAGTCAAAGTGTAAATGTGTTTAAAAATAGGCTAGACAAAGTACTGAATACTCTCATAGTTTAAGATTAAAACATAAGAAAACTCTGCATGAGTTCGCTTGCACGGTGTCTCTGTGAGCAAGCTAAATATAGAGCTATTTATATATTCTCCACTTTCCTGTAAAATTTCCTTGGCTACTTTTCCAGGGTCAAGGTATTTTCTTCAACCTTTTTCCGTACCTGCCTCTGGCAGGGAGGGAGCGGAGGGTGGGGAGAGAGCCTTCTACTTTTCTATCCAGTTTTCTACTACTGCTAGGATAGTTGAAAGAAAAATAAACTTGTTTTATAACAGGAACCTCCCAGAGTGGACCGAAAGGTCTTTGAGGCTTCCTCTTGTCCTTGTAACTCCTTGTAACTCTCTCTCTCTCTCCTCTCTCTCTCTCTCTCCTCAGGAAGGATATTGACAGGCTGGAGCGAGTCCAGGCGAGGGCCACAAAGTTGATCCCTTCTGTGAGGCATATGGGCTACAATCGACGCTTACACGCCCTGAATTTGTTTTCGCTGGAAACTCGGAGGCTGCGCGGTCAACTCATCTGGGTTTTCAAGCTCTTACACGAGTTCGACGATGTCAATTTTAGAAGTATGTTTAGTTTAAATGATAGCTCAACTCGCAACAATGGTTGGAAGTTGGATTTGAAACGGTTTAGAACTAGTATGTGTGGGAATTACTTTACCTATAAGATCTGTGACACGTGGAACAGGCTACCTTCAGAAGTTGTGAACAATTCCTTTGTGGATCAGTTGAAGAAAACGTTAGACCGAATCTTGCACACTATTTGAGGATGTGTGTTACTGTCTTCTAGGGTGGCTGTTCGAGAAGCTAGCTGTGACAATGTGTAGGAATTTTTCCCTGGCACCTGTTCCATTGGTACCTCCTCGATATGGGCCGCGAGGCCTTTTGAGGTACTTCTTGTCCTTGTAACTCTCTCTCTCTCTCTCTCTCTCTCTCTCTCTCTCTCTCTCAGTTTTGACGAGCGCTATAAATTCCATTAGAAACAAACTAATGGAATTTATAGTGCTAGTTAAAACTGGGAACTTTGATATAGGCATAACGGAATCCTGGATTCATTCTGAATCAAGGGATTTTGTAGGAGAATTTGAAATGGTAGGTTACAAAATGTTTCACAAAGATAGGAACGGAAGGGAAGGTGGCGGTGTACTTTCGTATGCTCGTAAACAGTAATATCGTATCTGCTCATGAAATGTTGGGAATTGATCTAAACCTAAATAAGAAAGTCGTGCATCTACTTCTAGGATATAGGCCACCTCACTATCCCGTTGATAAGGATATCGTTCCATTTAGTAGCGAGACTATTTTGAATGAAATAACTGTTTACGAGGGTGAGATTGCGCATTATATCGATAAGTTAAAAGTTAGCAAGGCTCCAGGCCCTGACGCGTTTTATCCTAGACATTTGGAAGATTTGAAAGACGTTATCGTAGGCCCATTAACAAAATTTTTTAATAAGTCATTGGAAGCGGGCATTATTCCTGAAGACTTCAAATTAGCTAACGTTACGCCCATTTATAAAAAAGGCGACCGCACAGTAGCTAGCTAGCAATTATAGGCCTATTAACTTAACGTCAGTTGTCGGTAAACTTTTGGAATCCGTAGTTGGGGATCGTATCTTCGATCACTTAGAAAGTCACGATTTGATTAATAGTAGTCAGCATGGGTTTCGACGCAATAATTTTTGTTTAACTAATTTGTTGAATTTTATAACGAAACAGTGCGCGAATACGATAGGTATAGAGCAGCTGACGTTATTTATTTAGACTTTAAAAACGCGCTTGATACAGTTCCGCATAGATTCATAGAAGATTAATTGCGACGGTTAAAGCGCACGGTATATGCGATCAGGTGGCTAACTGGTTAGACTTTAGAGGAATGGCTTCGTGCCAGGAAACAGAGGGTCGTTGTTAATGGTAGTGTATAGGGGTGGTTGGATGTAGGTAGCGGTGTCCCTCAGGGTTCAGTGTTAGGCCCATTGCTATTCGTAATCTACATTAACGACATAGATGTAGGCTTGACCAGTAACATGTCAAAATTAGCGGAAGATACTAAAATAGGCGGTAAAGTTGTTAACGTGGACGATAGAAATAGGCTCCAAGACGATGTAAATAGGATTATGGAGTGGACGGATAAGTGGTAGATGCAATTTAATGTAGATAAATGTAAAGTTTTGCATATCGGTTCTCGTAACAACAATTACACGTACACGATGGATGATAGACAGTTAGCGAGCGTTGACGAGGAAGTAGATTTAGGAGTACGCGTATCTAAGGATTTAAAAGTTAGGAACCAGTGCCTGGAGTCTTGCGCAAAAGCTAATAGGATGTGAGGCTTCATAGCGCATAATTTCGAATTTAAATCGAAGAATATTATATTGCCACTTTACAAGTCCCTAGTCAGGCCTCACTTAGAATATGCCGTTCAGTTTTGGTGCCCGTATTTGCGTGAGGATATTGATAGGTTGGAAAGGGTTCAGCGACGCGCCACGAAACTAATTCCGTCACTACGCAACAAGTCTTATGAAGATAACGTAAATTTTGACGTAGTTCATTTTCGATAATAGCAATACTGGTAATAACGGATTTAAATTACATGGTAGGCGTTTCATTACTTACATCGCTAAGAACTTTTTTACGTTTAAAGTAATTGATAAATGGAATAATCTTCCCTCGTCCGTCGTGAACTCTACCAGCGTTAATATGTTTAAAAACCGTTTAGATAGACTTTTTAAAAATATTAACGCCGTTTAAAATAATAAAACAATTAGCAACAGGAGCTCTGGGGGTGATAGTCGAGGTTTGAGTCTGTTGACGATTGATGCCAGCTTGTGACATGCCAGCGTTAAAGTTATATTATTAAAAAAAATTAGACAAACACGAACTTACAGTAGATGTAGCTTGTAGCGTAAACTAACCCACATTTTGTTATACTCTTCATAATACGTTTTTTTTCTTTTCTCATCCTCTCTTTACTCGCATGTTTGTAGTTTGCATGATATGACAATGTTTCTTTGAGTTAAGACTGTGTTTGCATGGTTTGTAAGCGTTCTTATTTTACTTCTTTTCATCTTTCACCCCTTTCCTATTCTCTTCGACTATTTTTCTGACTTGTCGGCAGTGGGCGGCGGATAATGATGGAGTCTTTCTCTCTCTTTTTCTGAATGAATGTTAACCCATGAATGATAGGTTTTGCTACTTACTTAACCCCTTATTCTCTTCTTTTAACTCTCTATTCTCTTCTTTTAATCCTCTACTCTCTTCTTTCTCTCGGGCTAACCTTACAGTGGATCTTAGGGGCTTTGTTAGCCTTAGCTTCTGTAGATCTGTAGATATAAACTTGTATAACCAATTAAGCAGAATAGTGAATGATAAGATCAGTGTGAGTTTTGGTGATTTTAATTGTGGTAATATAAATTGGGAAAACAAAACAGCTGATGCTGAGGGCTCAAGACTGTTGGAATTTGCAGATGATAATTTATTATGTCAATGGGTTGACGGTCCTACAAGGGGTAATAATAAACTAGACCTCATATTCACGAACGAAGATGACCTAGTCTCTAACCTGACTAGTGGTGAAAATTTGAGTAACCTCAGGGTTACAGTTAATACACGCGAAAAGACTCGTGAAAAACTGGATTTCTACAGAGCAAATTTTGAAAGCCTCCGAAATAGTTTAGACACGTTTGAAGTTCTTATAAGTGAGGATGTCAGTGTTATCTGAAGCTCGTATAGGGATCAATTTAGAATATTACAGAACATTTTTATACCCACTAAAATAGTTTCCTTGTCAACAAAGTCGCCGAAATGGTTTAACAACGAAATTAGCAATGCTATTACGGGAAGAAATAAAGCCTACAAACTACTTTAGTCACATTTCAACCATACTTATTCAGAAAACTATATAAACCTACGTCGGAGGGTTAAGTCTTTAATTAGATCAGCCAAACGTGATGAAGAAGCTAGAGTTGCCTCACTCTATAGTTAACCCTAAAGAATTTTTTGCCCATATCAATAGCAGAAAGCCAATTAAAAATTCTGCAGGTCCCCTAAAAGAGAGAAATGGCGTACTGAAATTCAGTGATAAAGATATAGCTAATACGTTAAACGAGTTCTTCGTTACAGTCTTCACGGAGAAAGACTCAATTGAAGTGTCAAGTCCTCGGATTACATATGATGGTGGCTATCCCGTAGAGACCATAAGTTTTACGAGAAATGAGGTACAACAATTAATTGATAAGATGAATAAATACAAATCACCTGGTCCCGACTTGTTTCTTCCAAGGGTATTAAAAGAGGTTAGCCACAATGTTGTTGACCACTTAGTAATCATATTCAAACAGTCAATCGAGTTAGGGAAAATTCTAACCGACTGGAAGTTAGCAAATGTAACACCAATCTTTAAAAAGGGTGATAGGGAAAATCCGTGTAATTACCGCCCGATCAGCTTAACATCACTTGTCGGCATACTGTTGGAATCCATCATTACAAAATGTATTGTGTATCACCTTGAATCTAACAATCTAATTTTTTATTCTCAACATGGATTTAGGCGACATAGATCCTGTCTGACAAACCTGTTAGAAGTTTTCCATAATATGCAATAGATAGTGATATAGATAGTGTATCTCGACTTTCAAAAAGCCTTTGACAAAGTCCCTCACGCGAGATTGATGGCTAAAATCAGAGGACTAGGAATCACCGGCTCGTTTCCAACTGGATTGAGGATTGGTTATAAGTAGGGCGGTCAAAAGTCAATAAAGTCAAATTGTTTCCTATTGGGCACTTTTCGCTGAAACGACTGAAAATGCAATAAAAACACCTGTAGGGGGTATATTACCAAAGTTAATAGGTCAACCAAAAGTCAACTTTTACCTGTTAGGTCAAAAAATAGCAATGAGGTAAATAAAGTCAATTTTTTGGTATAAATAATTAAAATAACTAAAAATTGGCATCTTTTTGGTTAACTGGCAAGAAGGAAGGAATTGTTTGCTGAAATAGGAACTCCTCCAGAACCGATTGTAACACGTTGGGCAAGCTGGCTGAACGCTGCTTTTTATTATGCAGAAAATTTTCCAAATGTGAAGACAATTGTGGAAAATTTTGAAGATGAAGGAATCATTGTTCAGAAGGCTAAAGAGAGTGTTGCTAATGAAAAACTGCCAAAACAACTAATGTCAATCAAAATGAATTATAGTTTGATTGCTAGCTTAGTGACTAGGATGGAAGCATCTGATTGCACCATTAGAGAGGCATATGAAACCATTTCTTCTATCAACCTTGGCGAAGATATGTGTTCAGTCAAACAATACATTGAAACAAGACTCAAGACAAATGGTATTTGTGAAATAATTAACCTCAGTAGACCTGAAATCTCACCAACAGTTTATGGTCAGCTTTTGCAATGTCAACCAACAACTGCCGCTGTAGAGAGATCTTTCTCCATGCTTAATAAATTATTAAGTAAGGATCGCAATTTTTTGCCAGAAAATGTCGGCAAATACTTCATAATTTACCACAATCGGTCAACTGATGTAGAAGAGCAAGAATAAGTAATTAAAGTATCGTTTTTATTATTGAAAGTAAAGGCAACTTTATAAGTCAATTTTTTCATTTCGTAAGGTCAACTTTCTTAATTTTTTCGGTCAACTTTTGACTGCCCTAGTTATAAGATAGAGAGCAGAGAGTGGTAACAAATGGAGTGGCTTCGGAGTGGGCGCCCGTCACCATTGGTGTCCCACAGGGTTCCGTTCTGGGTCCTTTACTTTTTATCGTCTATATTAATGATATAGACTTCGGGCTTCTAAGTACAATCTCCAAATTTGCAATCGATACGAAATTAGGAAGTAATGTAGGTACTAAGGAGGGCGTAAGAATGCTTCAGAATGATCTTGACAGGTTGGGCGAATGGTTTGCTACTTGGCAGATGCCATTCAACGTGGACAAATGTAAGGTAATGCACATAGGTTATAAAAACCCGAAGACCGCTTACTCTCTCTTGGGAGGGAACTTGACTGAGACCGATCAAGAGAAAGACTTAGCAGCTATATTAGCAATGATCTGAAACCGTCGAAGCACCGTGCAGAAGTCGAAAAGAGGGCCTTAAAAATATTAGGTTATATTAAAAGACAGTCCCAGTTTCGGAACAAGGATACTATAATGTCTCTTTATAATTCACTAGTCAGAACTCAACTGGAATACTGTGCGCAGTTTTGGTCTCTGTCCCTCATGAAGGACATAGAAAGGTTAGAAAGGGTACAAGCAAGGGCTGCAAAATTGATCCCTTCAGTGAGAATACAAAACTATCAACAGAGATTGGAGCATCTAAATCTGTTTACCAGTGCTGGGCACTTGCGCAAACACTTGCGCAAAACGCAAATTGCGCAATTGCGCAAGTGTGATTTCGGTTGCGCATTTGCGTTTGCGCAAACGAAAACTTGTGCGCAAACGTGAAAAAAAAAAAATATTCAAAATAGTGGATTTAGCTCATAAACACGTGACTGCCAGACAGGTGGCGCCGCCAGACAGCAGTGAGCGCTCAGTATACCAACAACGCTAGTGAAACACGTTTGTTTGATTAGTTGATTTTAATTTTATTTCAGAGTTCAAACTACTAACTACTCTAGTAACTTCTAGAAACTTCATAAGTCATAACTACTGTCTATAACTAGTGAACCATGGACAGCCTCAGACACCATCCCCAGCTCTGCAGCTGTGGAGAGGGTGTTGTCCCAGGGGTCTGACATCATGAAGCCCAAGAGGTCCAGCCTGACCTCTGAGAACTTTGAGAGGTTTGTGTTCTTCAAGGGCAACATGGACCTGCTCACGATGGAGTTGGAGGAGGACTCTGAGGAGCTTTGAAGTGTTTTTTTTTGTAATACTGTAATTTCTTTTTTTATTTATTATTATTTATTTAACATTGTAATTTTGTATCTATTCTTTATTGATATATCTATGGATCGTGTGTCTGTTAATAAAGTCTTTTGATTTGATTTGATTTGATTTACTATAAATTTAATTTTATACAGGGTGTCCCAAAAAAAACCGCACCTATTTTTTTTTTGGAAAACCCTGTATATATAAATAGTTTGCGTTTGCGCAAGCGCAAGTTTCGAGAAGTTTGCGCATTTGCGCTTGCGCAAGGTATGGGTTTGGGTTTGCGCATTTGCGCTTGCGCAAGTGAATTTTCGTTTGCGCTGCCCAGCACTGCTGTTTACCTTAGAGACGAGGAGGTTGCGCGGTCAGCTTATTCAAGTCTTCAAGATGTTCAATGGAATAGACAGAGTAGATCACAGAAACTTATTCTCACTTAATGCCAATCCGACAAGAAATAATGGGTTTAAACTGGAACTAAAGATATTTAGGACCCCCTGTCTGCGGGAATTTCTTTTCCTATAAAATAGTTAATATCTGCAACCAATTTCCCTCAGAGGTTGCTTCAAGTCAAAGTGTAAATGTGTTTAAAAATAGGCTAGACAAAGTACTGAATACTATCATGGTTTAAGACTAAAACATAACGTAACTCTGCAAGAGTTCGCTTGCACGGTATCTCTGTGTGAATGCTAATTATCGAGCTTTTTTATATATCCTCCACTTTCCTCTAAAATTTCCTTGGCTACTTTTCCAGGGTCAAGGTATTTTCTTCAACCTTTTTCCGTACCTGCCTCTGGCAGGGAGGGAGCAGAGGGTCGGGAGAGAGCCTTATACATTTCTATCCCGTTTTCTACTACTGTAAGAATGGTTGAAAGAAAAATACACTGTTTTCATAACAGGAACCTCCCAGAGTGGACCGGAAGGTCTTTGAGGCTTCCTCCTGTCCTTGTAACTCCTCATAACTCTCTCTCTCTCTCTCTCTCTCTCTCTCTCTCTCTCTCTCAACTCGCAACAATGGTTGGAAGTTGGACTTGAAACGGTTTAGCACTAGTGTGTGTGGGAATTACTTTACCTATAAGATCTGTGACACGTGGAACAGGTTACCTTCAGAAGTTGTGAACAGTTCCTTTGTGGCTCAGTTCAAGAAAACGTTAGACCAAATCTTGCATACTATTTGAGGGTGTATGAATTTTTCCCTGGCACCCGATGCCATTGGTACCTCCTTGGTATGGGCCGCAAGGCCTTTTGAGGTACTTCTTTTCCTTGTAACTCCTTGTAACTCGCAACAATGGTTGGAAGTTGGATTTGAAACGGTTTAGAACTAGTATGTGTGGGAATTACTTTACCAATAAGATCTGTGACACGTGGAACAGGCTACCTTCAGAAGTTGTGAACAGTTCCTCTGTGGATCAGTTCAAGAAAAGGTTAGATCGAATCTTACACACTATTTGAGGATGTGTGTTACTGTCTTCTGGGGGTGGCTGTTCGAGAAGCTAGCTGTGACAATGTGTAGGAATTTTTCCCTGGCATCCGTTGCCTTTGGTACCTCCTCGGTATAGGCCGCGAGGCCTTTTGAGGTACTTCTTGTCCTTGTAACTCCTTGTAACTCTCTCTCTCTCTCTCTCTCTCTCTCTCTCTCTCTCTCTCAACTGATGATGCCGAAGGGAGGAGGCTAGTTGACTTTGCTGATGAGAACTTACTGACTCAGTGGGTCAATGGGCCTCCACGAGGCGAAATCGTTTTAGACTTAGTATTCACGACGGAAGACAACCTCGTTACTGGCCTCACCGTTGACGAATCATTGGGCGGGAGTGATCACGGTCTGAAAAAGGTTCTGTGTCTGCGTCCCTCGGGTGAAGCGTAGTAACTCGAGAGGCAGTAAGCTCGATCTACGGCGGGCGGACTTTGTTGGCCTCCGGGATAGCGTAGGTGAGATGAGATTAGAGGTCGGCGGCGATGTTGAGGGAGTGTGGAGTGCATTCCGGGACCAGGTTATGGTGCTGCAGTCTGCTGTCATACCCTCAAAACCGGTCACCCCTGCTTCAGCGCAGCCTAAGTGGTTCAGTCGGGACATCGCTTCGGCTATCCGAAATAGGAAAGCTACGTATAGGAGGGCGAAGGCCAATCGTTCCCATGAGAACACTGAGGCGTATGTTCGCCTGTGCAAGGAAGTGAAGGCGAAGGTTAGGCTAGCCAAACGTAACGAAGAACTCCGGGTGGCAAGCCTCTGCAAGGGGAACCCTAAGGAGTTCTTCAGTTATGTTAATAGTAGAAAGCCCATTAGAAGCATGATAGGCCCGATAAAGGACCCTAGCGGCGCTCTGCGGGCCACCGACGCGGACATCGCTAATGTGCTGAATGAGTTATTTGCGGGAGTGTTCAATAGGGAGGACATCCGCGTCATCCCCGAGCAGGGCGTCAGGCAGGAAGGTGCTGGCCTGGATAGTGTTCGGTGTACCGCGACAGTCGTTGCTGATAGAATAGAAAAACTGAGCGCGTTTAAGGCTCCTGGGCCAGACCAGTTCCTCCCCAGTCTTGCGGAAAGTGCGCGACCAGGTGGCTCCCCACCTGGCTACAGTCTTCAACAAATCGTTGACCCTATCTTTAAGAAAGGGGATCACGAAAGTCCAAGGAACTATCGTCCCATTAGTCTCACTTCGGTTGTAGGTAAATTATTAGAGGGGATAAAAGCGGATAGGATCTTTGACCATTTGGATTCCTAAAAGCTGCTTGGGGACTCCCATCATGGGTTTAGGCAGCATAGGTCGTGTCTCACCAACTTGCTCGAGTTTTTCCACATCATGTGGAGTGAGTACGATAAAAGTAGGGCGATTGATATACTTTATCTCGACTTTCAGAAAGCCTTTCATAAGGTACCTCACCGCCGACTAATGGCCAAAGTGCGCGCGTTGGGTGTCGGTAGGGAAGTAGGTAGCTGCATTGGAAACTGGATGAAGAATAGCCGGCAGAGGGTTGTAATTAAAGGGGCTAGCTCGGGTTCGGCCTCGGTCACCAGCGGGGTTCCTCAGGGTTCCGTTTTGGGGCCACTGTTGTTTATCATTTACATAAATGATATCGACGGTGGCATCGTCAGTAGGATCGCCAAATTCGCTGATGATACCAAGTTTGGGTCCAATGTTGGGACGCTCGAAGCGATCGAGCAAATGCTAGGAGAATGACCCGAAAAATGGCAAATGCCGTTTAACTTGGGTAAATGCAAGGTGATGCACATTGGCTACGCCAATCTCAAGTCGGACTGCTCGATGTTAGGAGTAATATCGAGGAGACTGATTTGGAAAAGGACTTGGGTGTGCTAATTAGCAGCGACCTTAATTTTACCAAACAGTGCGTAGAGGTGGAAAAGAAAGCCCAGAAGCTGTTGGGTTATATCAGGAGGCAATTCCGATTTCGGAACAAGAGATTGTACTCTCTCTGTACAATTCTCTGGTTCGGCCGCACCTGGAGTATGCTGTGCAGTTCTGGTCGCCCACCCTCAGGAAAGATATTGAGAGGCTGGAGGGAGTGCAGGCGAGGGCCACAAAGTTCATCCCTTCCGTTAGGCATATGGGCTACAATCGACGCTTACGCGCCCTGAACATTTTTCGCTGGAAACTTGGAGGCTGCGCGGTCAACTCATCGAGGTTTTCAAGCTCTTACGCGGGTTCAACGATGTCGATTTTAGAAGCATTTTTAATTTAAATGATAACCCAACTCGCAACAATGGTTGGAAGTTGGATTTGAAACGGTTTAGGACTAGTGTGTGTGGGAATTACTTTACGTATAAGATCTGTGACACGTGGAACAGGTTACCTTCAGAAGTTGTGAACAGTTCCTCTGTGGATCACTTCAAGAAAAGGTTAGACCAAATCTTGCACACTATTTGAGGGTATAGAAAATTTTCCCTGACACCCATTGCATTGGTACCTCCTCGGTATGGGCCGCAAGTCCTTTTGAGGTACTTCTTTTCCTTGTAACTCGATCCACGGCGGGCGGACTTTGTTAGCCTTCGGGATAGCGTAGGTGAGATGGGGTTAGAGGTCGGCGGCGATGTTGAGGGACTGTGGAGTGCATTTCGGGACCAGGTTATGGTGCTGCAGTCTGCTGCCATACCCTCAAAACCAGTCACCCCTGCTTCAAAGCAGCCTAAGTGGTTCAGTCATGACATCGCTTCGGCTATCCGAAATAAGAAAGCTACGTATGGGAGGGCGAAGGCCAATCGTTCCCATGAGAACACTGAGGCGTATGTCCGCCTGTGTAGGGAACTGAAGGCGAAGGTTAGGCTAGCCAAACGTAACGAAGAACTACGGGTGGGAAGACTCTGCAAGTGGAACCCTAAAGAGTTCTTCAGTTATGTTAATAGTAGAAAGCCGATTAGAAGCATGATAGGCCCGTTAAAGGACCCCAGCGGCGTTCTGTAGACCTCCGACGCGGACATCGCTAATCTGCTTAATGAGTACTTTGCGGGAGTGTTCACCAGGGAGGACACCCGCGTCATCCCAGAGCCAGGCGACAGGCACGAAGGTGCTGGCCTGGATAGTGTTCGTTGTACCGCGACAGTCGTTGCCGAAAGAATAGACAAACTGAGCGCATTTAAGGCTCCTGGGCCAGACCAGTTCCTCCCAAGAGTGTTGCGGGAGGTGCGCGACCAGTTAGCTCCCCACCTGGATACAGTCTTCAACAAATCGTTGGAGACGAGCCAGGTGCCTGGTGACTGGAGGGAAGCCAACGTGACCCCTATCTTTAAGAAAGGGGATCACGAAAGTCCAGGGAACTATCGTCCCATTAGTCTCACTTCGGTTGTAGGTAAATTATTAGAGAGGATAATAGCGGATAGGATCGTTGACCATTTGGATTCCTAGCTGCTTGGGGACTCCCATCATGGGTTTAGGCGGCAATAGGTCGTGTCTCACCAACTTGGTCGAGTTTTTCCACGTAATGTTGAGTGAATATGAAAAGAGTAGGGCGATTGATATACTTTATCTCGACTTTCAGAAAGCCTTTGATAAGGTACCATACCGCCGGCTAATGGCCAAAGTGCGCGGGCTGGGTATCGGTGGGGAAGTAGGTAGTTGGATTGAAAACTGGCTGAAGAATAGGCGGCAAAGGGTTCTAATTAAAGGGACTAGCTCGGGTTGGGCCTCGGTCACTAGCGGGGTTCCTCAAGGTTCCGTTTTGGGGCCACTGGTATTTATCATTTACATAAATGATATCGACGGTGGCATTCAGTAGGATCGCCAAATTCGCTGATGACACGAACCTTGGAGCCAATGTTGGGACGCCAGAGGCGATCGAGCAACTGCGTGCGGACTAGGTAGGCTAGGAGAATGACCCGAAAAATGGCAAATGCCGTTTAACTTGGGTAAATGCAAGGTGATGCACATTGGCTACGCTAATCCCAAGTCGGACTACTCGATGTTGGGGAGTAATATCGAGGCGACTGATTTGGAAAAGAACTTGGGTGTGCTAATTAGCAGCGACCTTAAGTTTATGAAACAGTGCGTAGTGGTGGAAAAGAAAGCCCAGAAGTTGTTGGGTTATATCAGGAGGCAATTTCGATTTCCGAACAAGGAGTTTGTGCTCTCGCTGTGCAATTTTCTGGTTTGGCCGCACCTGGAGTATGCTGTGAAGTTCTGGTCGCCCACCCTCAGGAAAGATATTGAGAGCCTGGAGCGAGTGTAGGCGAAGGCCACAAAGTTAATCCCTTCCGTTAGACATATGGGCCACAATCGACGGTTAAGCGCCATGAATTTGTTTTCGCTGGAAACTCGGAGGCTGCGCGGTCAACTCCTCGAGGTTTTCAAGTTCTTACGCTGGTTCAACAATGTCGATTTTAGAAGCATGTTTAGTTAAATGATAACCCAACTCGCAACAATGGTTGGAAGTTTGATTTTAAACGGTTTAGGACTAGTGTGTGTGGGAATTACTTTACATATAAGATCTGTGACACGTGGAACAGGCTACCTTCAGAAGTTTTGAACAGTTCTTCTGTGGATCTGTTCAAGAAAAGGTTAGACGAATCTTGCACACTATTTGAGGGTGTATGAAATTTTCCCTGGCACCCGTTGCCATTGGTACCTCCTCGGTATGGGCCGAAAGGTCTTTTGAGGGGTATCAGGACAAAATCTCCCCGTGGACAAAATCCCCTCGCGGACAAAATCCCCCATGGACAAAATCCCCCCGGACACAACCCCCCCCCACAATCCCCCCTCGGACAAAATCCCCCTAAGGCTTTATTAAAAAAAGAAGAATACGACTGACTTTATTAAAGAAGAAAAATTAAAAACACAATAAGAATAAGAATAAGAATAAGAAAAGAGGCTTACAGAAACGGATTACAGAAACACGGATTACAGAAAAAATATCAAGATGACAATGATTTTGCCTTAAAAATTCGAATGATACCTGCTCTAGCTTTTGTGCCTCCAGAAAAAGTTGATGCTTTTGAACAATTATACGATTTTATACCAGTGGAAGGTTTGCCAATTCTCGATTATTTTGAAGATAATTATATTGGAAGGCCATGCCGACGAGGACGAAGAGAACCCACTTTTAGCATTTCTATTTGGAATATGTACTCAAGAACAATTACAGAACTTCCACGTACAAATAACTCTGTCGAAGGCTGGCATAGACGCTTTGCATCTCTAACAGGATGCTCGCATCCAAACATATGGAAATTTTTAAAAGTTTTAGGGCAAGAAATAAGCTACCAACAGGCATTTATTTCTCAAATTATCGCTGGCTTGCCGACAGAACCGCAAAGGAAGAAGTATAAGTCTTCTTCTTCTCGCATTTTGAAAATTGTACAAGACTATAACAACAGGTCTATTTTTTATTTTCTTAAGGGAATTGCTTTTAATTTGTCTTTTTAAATTTTGAATTTTGTTTGACTTTGTGTTTTTAATTTTTCTTCTTCAATAAAGTCAGTCGTATTCTTATTTGTTTGCCCGGTTAGGTAATTGTACGCCCTTGACGATTGGTTAGGTTAAGTCGTGATATTTTTGTTAAAACTTTAATAAAGTCAGTCGTATTCTTATTTTTTTAATAAAGCCTTAGGGGGATTTTGTCCGCGGGGGGGATTGTGTCCGGGGGGGTTGTGTCCGGGGGGATTTTGTCCGCGAGGGGATTTTGTCCACGAGGGGATTTTGTCCATGGGGGGATTTTGTCCTAGAAGCCTTTTGAGGTACTACTTTTCCTTGTAACTCCTTGTAACTCTCTCTCTCTCTCTCTCTCTCTCTCTCTCTCTCTCTCTCTCTCATATAGCCTATATATACAGTATATATATAGTAACATAGTAACAGCTATGAAGTTCATTTCCACACTATGTCGAGATGAATATGGCCCAAGGATCATCTTCAGCTTTCGCAATGACAAGGTAAGCGGCCAACTCAACCCAATCCATTCCATAAACTAGCAGGCGGGAGCGAACCTCACCGTCGAGAGTTCGCCACCGTAACCACCGAGTTACCGGACGCCTATATTTTTTTATGCAGGTAGGAAAGGCCAAGGGCAAATGCCCACAAAAGCGCCCTCCCCCTCCCCTACAGAAGAAGCCAAAAGCCAAAATCAAGGTCCAGGGTTTTCGAGATGTCTAAATACTCTGCGTTTGAAAGATTTGAGGTCATGGACAGTGGGAAAGATGGATTAAGGAAGATTCTTCCAGAATTCACCGGTTGAGTAGATGAAAGATTGAAAATATCGATTAACCCTTGCGTTAGAGAGTTGGACAGAAAAGGAATGAGAAAGTGTAGAAAGTCTGGTGTTGCATGCTCTCCTTAAAGGAGAAGGCATGTAGTTAGAAAGTTCAGAAGAGCAGTGTCCGTTACAATGGCGATAGTAAAGAGGGAAGGATTGAAAACAGTCAGTAAGAGGTGTGGAATTGATGAGATGAAAAGCCTTGGTTCCACACGGTCAAGTAGAACTGTATGGGTTGAACCACCCCACATATGAGAAGCGTATTCCATACATGGGTGGACAAGACCCCTGTACAGAGACAGAAACTGAGTGGGGTTGAGTAAACTGCGGAACTCGTACAGCGCACCTAACGTCTTGGAAGCTGTTTTGGAAAGAGAGTATATGTGATCTCTCCAGGAAAGATCACGAGAAGAGGAAATGCCAAGAATGTTAAGAGAAGAAGAAGGATTGAGTTGTGTGTTGTTGAAGGTAAGGGGATAGTCGTGTGGAAGATTGCGACGAGTAGACAGATGGAGGAACCGAATTTGAGGCATTGAAAGCCACAAGGTTTTCTCTGTCCTAATCAGAGATGGCAGAAAGATCAGAGGTCAGGTGTGCGATAGCCGTCCTACGCGAATCATGGAGTTGAGAGGGACGCTTTTCGAAGAGGGTGGAGAAGTGAAGAGTGGAATCATCGGCATAAGAGTGAATAGGACAGGAATTGCGAATTCAAAGATCATTAATAAATAAAAGGAAAAGAGTGGGTGAGAGGACAGAACCCTGAAGAACACCACTGTTAATAGATTTAGGAGAAGAACAGTGACCATCCACAATCGCAGCTACAGATTGTCCAGAAAGGAAATTAGAGATGAAGGCACAGAGTGAATGAAAGCGAAATTCCAGCAGGAAGGAGAAGTACCAGATGAGAGACGAAGACGAAACACAGAATTGAGCTTAGATAGGGCAAAAAGAACATTTTTGGAAGAGATTCTAATTTCAGACATAATAAAGTCAGAGAGACGAGGAGATGGAAGAACTGCACCGAAATTGTCCATGGTTGAAATGGAAGCGAAAGTTTGAGCGAAGAATTCAGCTTTGTCAGAAGTGACAGCAACTCAACCGTTGGAATGAAAAGAGGCGGGAAAGAAGAGGAAGTAAAGTTGTTGAAGAGGTTCTTCGCTAGATGCCAGAAAGAGCGAAAAGATTTAGAATTGGATACGTTTTCACATTTTTGTCTCATGAAGGAATTTTTGGCGAGTCGAAGAACAGATTTTGCACGATTCCGGACAGAAATATAGGCTGAGTGAAAGTCAGAAGTTGGATGGCGACGGTACCTTCTGAAAGCTTCCTCTCTGTTGCGGATATCATTAGAACAAGTAAAGTTAAACCAAAGTTTTTTGCATATTAAGAATATATATGAGTATATACAGTAGTCCCTCTGTAATCGTCGTTAATTGGTTCCATGAACAGACGACGATTAAGGAAACGACGATTAACAAGTGATTGAAATACATGTAATAATGACAACTCGTTCCAGACCACCTGCTGTACTGTACTTACCAAATTATGAAGTGGCTGGCTGCGCATGGAGTGGGGGGGGAGGGTGCTTGGTGATGGAGTTTTATTTCTTGGTGGGTGAATCACCCTCCATCAGCAGATCAGAGAGATCTATTGCTGTTGATGTTGATGGATGTTGGATGTAGAAACTTCGGTGGATCTGATTTTCTTTTGCATAAATAATCCAGAGTTGGTTGTCTTGTAGCGTTCTTTTTCTCTGCTAAGATTTCCTTCTAGCAACGAAAGGCTTCATTGGCTTTGCGAATGACTTTGGAGGATCTTTCTGCATTGGAGTCATTTTCTAAAATAGCCTTCATCTTCTCCCAGTGCCAGAAGCAATCCTCCAGATTTCCTGTTGTTAATGTCTTGACAATCTCTTCTTCCTCTTCATTTGACTCCTCTGGTACCCTGTGCTCTTCAAGCTGCAACAGTTCTTCAGTGTTGAGTTCTTCACTATGAGATTCCAAGAGCTCTTCGCCATCGTCCGTTTTCAACTCGAAGCCCAATTGTTGACCCAGCTTAATAATGATGCCCCGCAGGCAGACTACGATTAATAGAGGGAGGACGATTAACGAAATAATGGTGTTAAATAGGGAACGACGATAGATCGAAACGACGATAGTCGATGGCGACGATTATAGAGAGACTATATATATATACAGTATATATATGTATATATGTATATGTATATATATATATATATATATATATATATATATATATATATATATATATAGTCTAACTGGAAATCAATGTTTTTTATCTCGGATTGGAATTTGCCAAAATTTAAATCGGATTCAAAAATATATTTTTACGGATGATATCGCGATTGAGAATGAAGTGTCCGTTTAGAAGTTTGTTTAGTGTCATTGTTTTAAATAATAATAACAGTAATAGGAACAAAAATAAGAATGCATTACTTCTGAACAGTAACCGTGTATGGAAATTGTATTACAGAGTTACAGGCCAACAAAGACACTAAGATCAACTCTAGGCTAGTCCAAGAAGGCAGTAAAAAAGTTAGAAATAACAATAAAAAAAGAACACTGAAGACTTATACATAGTTTCACTTACAGACGTGTGAAGCTTTCACACAGGAGTAGTTGTAATAGTAAAGTATAGAACAGACAAGGCTTTCTCCCTTCTTCGCCAGCCACTGCTGACAGAAAATAGTGGTGAAAGAAGATTTATAGGAAGTAGGAAAAGTATAATGAAAGGAATAGCTTCAGAGTTCATTCACACCATACGTACACTTATCTCGTGTACTCATTTACGCATTAGAAGACAACGGAAAATAAAAGATAACAAATACTAAACTACTTAATCTAATCTGTACCATGAATTTTTTTTAAGGAATTTTTTTATTTATTTGTTATGTACAAGAAGTCATCATTTCGTCGTTGCATCCATTCTCCGTAGCCTGCCAAAGCCATCGTACCAAGAGACCCGCTTTCAAAAATTTATTATTTTCATTGCCGTCTTTCGCATTGGAATTACTTAGACTAACTAAAGATGGCCTCCGGCCTCAGTAATTGGAGGAACTTGCGGCTCCATCTAATTCCGGACAACTGTTTATACAAAGAGGAAAAAGGAAATGGAAAAAAAATTCGTTTCAAATAATTGTATTTCCTTATTCTAACATAAACATCTAACATAAACATACATCTAACAGTAACACCTCATTCTAAAAAATTCCATCCACGTTTGTGAAATCGAGAAAAGTCACTCGGTCAATAAAACTATAGCAAAGAACGCAGCCATGAAAATCTTAAGCTTCACATCCGAACCCATTGTGTCAAGATTTGTGAAGCTGCATTTACAATCTGAGTTCCTAGTGAACTTAAAGTAAATATTAAACTATCACTGCCTTAATAATTTCTTTTCAAAATCTTCGGTATGAAATTATTTACCGTGACTTTTTCGGTATGAAATTATTTACCGTGACTCTTCCGGTATGAAATTATTTACCTGCGACTTTTTCCACAAATAGATAGACTGAGCACTGATCCATAGACACTTCTAGCTGATCAGCACACACAAATTTAAGAATTCCCACGAAAGTGTACACTAAATTCATAATTCATTAAATTAAGAAAGAAAGTATATTCACACCTTTTAGGAAAATATATTTTGTTGGTAACTGGAAATCTATATTCTTTTTTCTTTTACATTTAACTGTTTTAGTCTTCACCTTTTCCTTTTCAGCTGAAGTGGGATTTATTTATTTATATTGGAGAGTAACTTACTTTTCACAAATACAGAGTCAATGACGTTATTAATGTTGAAAATGTGTGTCTTAACGGTCTTCATTAAAAACGCGGAAGCCAGTGTCACGCGTAATTAGTGTCAGTCTATTGACAGTTATACAGCACACTGTTGAGGTTGTATAGCGTTTGGATTTAGACGCAGCCATTATGAGCGATGCTTCAACGGGCTTTGGGTTTCCTGAGTTCTTCTGCCAACTTTCTAAGGTCATGTTACGAAGTTACTTTTCCTGACTGAGCCCGAGATAACCAGTGTATTTAGTAGGAAATGATTTTTAGTAATAATGTAAAAGAAATTGTGTGGATGTAACTAAATTTTTACATCCAACCCACCCGACATAACTCGAGCAGTGTATACCCAACGGAAGGGGCCGCCAAGCATCTAGGAAGGCGGAGGAGATGCGCTGTTATACAGGCTTACGAATTAAATGCGCTGGTTCAGAGGAGTGCCGTTAAAGGAGTTGAGGATTATTCTTATCACTATAACTAACTTATTAAATTACTATGAAACCGTTAATTACGTTGTTCAAGGCAAAAGAGAAACAGTTAAATAATGACAAATAATTTATCTTATACATCCTATTCACTAACAAAGTATAATACAAAACAAGTTAAATAAACAATTATCATATACACTATATTCTAACAACAAACAAACCTAAGCTAAAGAGAAAGAGTACTTACGTATTATCGGGACTACCAAACTGTTTATGTTTTGCTCTCGTCATTTTCGTTTAAACTAACGAAAATATCACAACTTAACCTAACCAATCATCAAGGGCGTACAGTTGACCTAACCGGGCATTCAGTTGACCTAACTGGGCATTCAGTTGGCCTAACCGGGCATTCAATTAACCTAACCGGGCATTCAATTAACCTAACAGGTTAATATTGGTAATTTCACCTAAATATCTTCTGATCTTTTCGTATTAGGCACTCACTGTCACATTTCGGGCAAGTTAAGAATGAGAGAATAACGCCGTAATTGATAAAAACATCCAGTCTTCATCTAGTATTATCGGGACTACCTACGAAAAACACATTTTCCGTTTTAAGCGATTTTATTCATTGTGGATAATATAATATAATATGATATAATATACTATGATATGATATACAGAAGATAAGTATGATAAACACTCAATAATAATCAATTTCAGGTGGCCAATATTCCTTAATTGTTTCCAGTATGGCACTGAAAGGGTACATAATAAACAGTTTGGCAGTCCCGATAATACGTAAGTACCAGAGAAAGTTACAAAGTTCGCATTACTGAACCAGGGATGTATGTCTGTAATTACTACACTAGGATAACGTGGTAATACGTTAGGCTCAATGATAGCCACCCAAAGCACCTGTGGCGTCACCAGGCGAAGCCAAGTTCCAGTTCCGGAATAAAAAGGGCTTTTTAAACAAGAAACCTTTCATGGAACGAGGAATAACACTATCAGATCCCTCAACCAGAAATCTGTTAAGCACAGGATGTTCATATACTGAAGCTGAATCAAGTTTCTTAAATTTGTCAGATTATGGTTCTGACTTGAAGAACTTTACAAATGCTTTCGCCTACAAAACGGATGATCAAATAAATCCACTTAAGAGTTGTCCGCACATAACTTATTCCTTTTGGATTACCTTAGACATTCGGGTGGTTGAATGTTTCGCATTTGTATCAATGGTACTTCTTCCTGTTACAATAATGCCTTTTAATTAAGAACTTTTTATTTTGGACTCAATAAGTAAAGGGAATATTTATTTAATTCTTCTTAAAATTTATTGTCCCATGATTTCAAAATTTGTATAATATTCTGACATTACACGCATATATAACTTCTCAGGTAGTACACTTATATCGATATAATGATGAAGAAATATCGATGAAATGATAGTAATGTGGCAACTTCAAATTTAATTAGCAATCTAAATAACAAACTTTGATATCGATATCAGTTCAGGGATGGAACTGACGGTCGGGTACGATTTGGCGCCGCCGTTTGGGCGCCACCGTTTGGGCGCGGAGCCGGTTTGGCGCCGCCGTTAATTAGTATTGAGTATTAAATAGTAATACTTAGTTATTAGTGCTGTCTGTCTTTTCAGATAAGTTGTGTTGTTGCCCTTAATAGCATAAATGTCTGAAAATATATCAGGTAAGAAAGGGAAACAGAAGTTTTCACATAATGGATATTTGTATGTGTTTGATAAATGTAGCAAGCGCGACCCTTCGTTACTTTTTTTGGCGGTGCGAGCGAAAGAGTCATTGCAAAGGACGAATACATACAGAAAACAATATAAGGTGTATATATGATATGGGTACTTTTCCGTTATCTGCTCCCTTGACGATTGGTTAGGTTAAGTCGTGATATTTTTGTTAAAACTAACGAAAATATCACAACTTAACCTAACCAATCGTCGAGGGCGTACAGTTGACCTAACCGGGAAGTGACGATTGGTTAGGTTAAGTCGTGATATTTTTGTTAGTTTTAACGAAAATATCATGACTGAACCTGACCAATCGTCAAGGGGGCAGATAAAAATATTGTAATGATGGTTCTAAATAAATCTTTATAATTTTTTATTGTTTCAATTGGTTATATATTTTAAATGTTAAGTCCTGAGTGTAGACCTGGGGGCGGCGCCAAACCGGCTCCGCGCCCAAACGGCGGCGCCAAATCGTACCCGAGTGTGGCGCCCAAACGACTCAGCGCCCAAACGGCGGCGCCAAATCGTTCCATTTCGTGGAACTGAGTCCTGGTGAAAATTCATAATTCAGTAAATAGAGAAACAAAAGTCTATTCCCACCTTTTCGGAAAATATATTTTGTAAATGCCAGTTGCTCTTTATTTTATCAACATATATCAAAATTACATCAATATTAATTTGTGAACTGCTGCAAACATTCTCATTTCAACAATATCAATGGTCGACCGATGAATCATGTTCCCTGGATTTATATCTTATATTTATTTCATTTTAGTTTCAGTCGTAATAATGTAATATTAAAAATTCCCAAATTTCATAATGAAACATTTTAATTTGACATCCATTATTATTATTATATACAAGCAGAGCCTTCGGCTCCCTGCCCTATGGGCGGAGCTTGTGCTTCGCAAACTCGCCTACGGCGAGGGCACGTTAGGATTATCCCTTTGGGGGGAGGGCATTCTCCCTCTCCCCCCAAAACCCCTTCACCCTCCTTTATACAACTTGGGGGACTAACCCCCACCCCTTGTTGCATAACCCCCTCCCCCATTACCCCAACCCCCTCCCCAACTATACTATACTGTGTTATTTCGAAAAAGCTATCTCTCTTTAAGTTATCGAACCCATTCATAATTTTAAAAACCTAGATTAGATCACCCCTTAACCTCCTAATCTCGAGTGTGTATATATATATATAATTTTTGCAATATTAAAGTACTAAAATAAGGTTAAAAAATTAATCTTTTTGTAGAAGGAAAAATGTCCATCTTCAGATCACTAAAGTTTTATTTGGAAACGTGAATGAAAGACCCGCTTTTCACAAACCTTTTTCCTTGTTTTAAACTTATATCGTTTAATAATTTCTGTCATTTATCCCCTTTTAATATTGTTACAAAAAAAATCTGCGGGTATTCAACCATCTTATTAAATCGAAAAGCAAATTTGATCTTATCTCGTGTTGCTATATAAAATAAATAAGAGATGCGGTTTTATTATTGCTTTTAATCGTTCCACTGTAGGATGAATCTGAACCTTTTTAATTTCTTCATTAAAACTTGCATTGCATTTCTGACTATGAGTAAATCTGACTCGAAATGGAACTATTTTAATCAGATTTTAATGACAAGATTTGGTGGAGAAATATATAAGTTGTCTCAATAAAATTATTAAAAGTGAAGAAGTCCGCGTTTTGACGAGCTTCTTCAAAGCATTCACGCGCAAAAAATGTAATTATTTGAACGCTTACTTTGTTAGTCTAGAGTTCGTTTTATACCTTTTATTAAAAGAACATTACTAAAATATTTGGCTCAATTTTCTGTACTTGGCATCAAATCTCCTAAAAGGGTTGCGCGCATTTTTAATGTTTCATATTCATTTTGGAACGTGGCTTCAAAAATATTTCCTCAGAATTTATTATATTAAGGAAATGTTCGAGCCGAAATGGGATTCGGCAGTGATATTTCATTAATATTTCGGTGAAATTCTTTCAGCATACTTATTATTGCGAAGAGATTTCAACAAAATCTGTATATAGGACATGTACCTAAATATTAATTCATTTCCCCAATTTTAAATTCATTTATTTTTTCAAAAACTAAGTGAAAATTTACTGAAAATAAGAGAAGCGAAATTATTTTTTCATGCCATGTAACATCACTCATTTACGCTTGTCTTTAAATAAACACTAAGAACATGAATTTCCAAAATTTTGGGATTAGTTTATGCAGTGGAATAGAAGACATCCAGTTTGAATTTAATTAAAAAAAAAATAATTATTCACCGTCAGACGCTTTGCTAAGGTACAAAATTGCAATGTTTCTCAGTTTATGGAAGGAACATTTGGCAACTAAACCGAGGAACCTAATAGGGCATCCGGCTAGTTTTTCGCCAACAATTCATCCCCAACAATTCATAGCCAACAATTCATAGCCGTATACAAATCAAGCCCAACAATTCATAGCCAGGAAAATTAATAGCGGCTTTAACTTAACCTTGAAAAGTTACTTAAATTACAGAAAGAGAGAAATAAATATAAAAATAAATTGAAAAATACTGACTATGAATTGTTGGCTGACATAATTATAAAATTAAGAAGACGAATTTTATGTGACGTCATTGACGACCTTGAAACATAAATACAAAATGTTTGTATTTGTAAATTGTAACTTGTAAATTGTAAATCGGGACTACCTACGAAAAACACATTTTCCGTTTTAAGCGGAAAAACAAAATAAAACGGAAAATGCCCCGTTAGGTCAACTGAATGCCCAGTTAGGTCAACTGAATGCCCGATTAGGTCAACTGAACGCCCGGTTAGGCCAACTGAACGCCCTTGATGATTGGTTAGGTTAAGTTGTGATATTTTCGTTAGTTTAAATGAAAATGACGAGAGCAAAAATACATAATAAACAATATATATAACCTTACAACCTTACAAAGGTTCCGCGCGATGATTTCTCATTTCGCGAAGGTCAAGCTTGTCGCCCCTCCTCTCGAGTTGGCCTGGTGAAGTAGTGAGTTGGATTCTTGTGCTCTCCACCTCACATAGCCAGGTACGCCCGGCTCATCGGGGATTGTTCTGAGCCAGGCGTCAAGTCTTCTTTTGAAGATTTCCACTGCAACTCCCTTCGTGTTTCTTAGGTCTTTGGGCAACTGATTAAACAGTTTTGGTCCTCTCACTACAAAACTATTTTCTTTCAGGGTTAAGGATGTTCCCTGTCTCGCCTTCAATTTGGGAATACGACACAGTCTACCGCTTCTACTTTCCATCGTTGTTTGGGGAGTTATGAGATTCAGAGTAAGATTAGGGACTAGTTTCTCCATTATTTTCCAAGTGTAAATAATGGTGTATCTCTCTCTTCTCCTTTCCAGTGAATATAGGTCTAGTTCTCATAACCTTTCCCAGTAATTTAGTTCTTTGCACCCATTGATCTTGGCTGTGAAGCTTCTTTGGATCCCCTCCAGCTGTCTAATGTCTTTTTTATATGGGGAAGTTAGGACCGAGCAGTATTCTAATTTGGGTATGATCAGGGTTTTCAGTAGAGGAATCATTACATTCCTATCCCTTCGTTTAAAGGTTCTCAATATCTGACCCGTTATTCTCTTTGCTCTGTTTATTGCTATCTTATTTTGTGTTTCAAATTTCGCATCATCTGTCATTACAACCCCTAAATCTTTTGCTCTGGAATTTCTCTGAATTTCCTGTCCATTTGGGGTATAATATTCCATGCACTTTAGGTCTTCTCTTTTTCCGTACCGTAATAGCTGAAATTTCTCGGTGTTAAACTTCATATTGTTGTCTTCAGTCCACTTGTAGATTTTGTTTATGTCGGTTTGTAGAGATCCTATGTCTTCTGGGTTTCTTATTTTTCTACTGATCTTTGTGTCATCCGCAAAGGATGTTACTGTGCTGTCTCTGGTAACGTCCTCATCTATGTCAGTTAGCATGATTATGAAGAGTAGTGGAGCTAATACTGTTCCTTGTGGTACTGAGCTGAGGACCTCTGATTCTGATGAAGATACTCCTTGTACTGTAACGACTTGCCTCCGCTCACTAAGGAAATTATATATCCATTTCCCTACTTTTCCTGTTATTCCCATATATTTCAGTTTATGTATTATGATTCCGTGGTCACACTTGTCGAACGCTTTAGCAAAGTCTGTGTATAGTACATCATAGTTTTCATTACTTTCAAGTGAATCAATAATGTTGTTGTAGTGTTCCATTAGTTGTGATAGGCATGATCTGCCTGATCGAAACCCGTGTTGGTTATCATTGAATTTTTTCTGAGTTTCCAAAAAGTCATAGATTTTCTGTCTAACTATTCTTTCAAATATTTTAGTGAGATGAGATGTAAGCGACACTGGTCTATAGTTTTTGGCCTGGGATCGATCTCCTCCTTTATATATTGGGACTATGTTCGCGCTCTTCAGGATGCCCGGTATTTCTCCCGTGTCTAGTCTAATGATCGTCTCCATATCCAGTATAGGGGCTCAGCGATTGCATTCTTGCAGTTTTTGATCAGTGTGGCATTCCATTTATCCGGTCCTGCCGCTGAGTGTGTTTTTAGTTTCCCTATGGCTTGTGTAATATCATCCGTCGTAAAGTCGAAATCCGTTATACTTTCCCCTTGTGGTTCTTCTTCAAAGAACGCGTTTCTATCGCAAATCAATTTGTCAGTTTTTGGGCTACTGAAAGATGATTCATACTGAGCTTTTAATATTTCAGATACTTCTGTTAGATCATCAGATAAATCACTGTTCTCATTTTTTAAAGGTCCGATAGTCGCTTGGTTTTTCGACTTTCTTTTTGCGAAATTATAGAAGTACTTTGAGTTAACCTTTATCGCTTCTATAGCGTCATCTTCTTCTTTTTCTGTATGCTTCTCGATTTGTTCCTGTATGACGACATCGATACTTTGTAGTTTATCATTTAATATTTTTCTGATGTTGTTATCTTTACAATTACTTAATTTTGCAGTCACTCTTTTTCTCTTTCGGAACAATGCCCTCTTTTGTCTTTCGAACCTGCTTCTCTTTCCTCTTTGTTGTATCTTTGGGACATGTTTTTCCACAATTTCTAACGTCTTCTCCTCTAACGTCATTAGCATCTCTTCCGTTGTCTTGGCCTCGAAAATGGTTTTCCAATCTATTACTTCCATGCTGGATGTCACATCTTCCCAGTTTATAGCTTTGGAGTGAAAATTAAAAATTTCGAATTTGCTTCGTTCTGTTGTGCGTGTTCTTTCCTTTCCTGTTGCCTTTATATTAGTTGTTATTTCAATGATATTGTGGTCTGATATCATAGTTGGGGAGATTTCTACATTATCAATTAGATTACTGTTGTTTGTGAATACCAAATCTAGGCAGTTGTTTTTTCTTGTGTTTTCTGTTATTTCTTGCGTTAACATAAATTCATATATATATATATATATATATATAAAATTGTTGGGGATGAATTGTTGGGGATGAATTGTATACGGCTATGAATTGTTGGCTATGAATTGTTGGGGACGAACTGTTGGCGAAGAATGTTCCGTAATCCACCTAATAGAGCAAATGTAGGAGATGCTGTCGAAGTGAAGTACATTTCTTTATTCAGATTCATGATCAATGTTATAGGCGTAGGAATATGGATAAGTATATTAAACAGCATTAAATTCAAATGATTACAGTTTATCTTACAGAAGCACCTTACGTGGGACATAAGAATGCAACGATAAAAGGGAGCATGCGGATTGTTCAAGAACGCCATAATAAATTTTCGAGCAAACTTTAAGTAAGTGAAATAAATTTCATTAGGTGAATTCATGCTTTTAAGATTCGATTAAATCTAAAGCTACGTGTCAGGCAAGAATTAAAGAAAAGAAATTATTGCAACTTTAAGATGATTTGCGCGTTCGATGCAGTCTTTTTTTTTTACATGCTCTATATATATCATTGTTCCTCTTAATACAAATTTGTGTGTGATGCCTCACTGATAAATTCTAAGTGTAAGCGTGGTTTTAAATTTCTATCGAATTAAATGGCAAAAAGCATCCTATCAGAAGTGTCGGGTTTGTTTTGAAAGGTCATATTATCAAATGTACAGGGTGTCCCATAAGTCCGGCATCATAGGAGAAATTAATATTTTTTCTATTTCTACAAACCATAATTCATATTTTTCTCTTTCTACAGGCCATAATGTCTGTGAGCAAGGAAGAACGAATCCAGATAATTCTACTCATAGGAAATCGGAGTCAAAGAAAGGCCGCTGCTGAATTTAACAGACTGCATCCAGACCGCGAGCCAATAACACAGAGTTGTGTTAGCAGACTTGTTGCAAAGTTTAAGGAAACAGGATCCATAGAAGATAAACCACGCAGTGGACCTTCAAGGAGGTCCACTGACGATGATACAGCGACTGCTATCGTGGCTCATTTTAACAGAAGTCCTAATAAGTCTCTTCGGCGATTGTCCGCCGAGAGAGGAGTGTCGAAAAGTAGCATCCATCGCATTCTTCATGCTCACAAATGGCATCCATATAAACTTCAGATCCTACAGAAATTAAGCGAAGATGATCCGACCGCGGATGGATTTGTGGAATGGGCTACGGAACAATATGCTCGGGATGCCAATTTCCCGTCCACCATTCTGTTCAGTGACGAGGCTGTTTTAATGGAAATGGTGAGATAAATCGACAAAACACCCGCTACTGGTCTCAAAACAACCCTCACTAGTATCCATCTAGGACGTTTTGGCGCCGACATTTTGGCGCTGGACATTTTGGCGCCGCCGTTTGGGCGCCACCGTTTGGGCGCCGCCGTTTGGGCGCGGAGCCAGTTTGGTGCCGCCGTTAATTAGTATTAAGTAGTAATACTTGGTTATTAACCTGAAGTGCTGTCTGTCTTTTTTAGATAAGTTGTGTTGTTGCCCTTAATAGCATAAATGTTTGAAAATATATCAAGTAAGAAAGGGAAACAGAAGTTTTCACATAATGGATATTTGTATGTGTTTGATAAATGTAGCAAGCGCGACCCTTCGTTACTTTTTTGGTGGTGCGAGCAAAAGAGTCAGTGTATTATAAGGTGTATATATAATATGGGTACTTTTCCGTTATCTGCCCCATTGACGATTGGTTAGGTTCAGTCATGACATTTTCGTTAAACTAACAAAAATATCACAATTTAACCTAACCAATCGTCACTCCTCGGTTAGGTCAACTGTACGCCCTTGACGATTGGTTAGGTTAAGTTGTGATATTTTCGTTAGTTTTAACAAAAATATCACGACTTAACCTAACCAATCGTCAAACGGCGCCCAAACGGTGGCGCCCAAACGGCGGCGCCAAAACGGCGGCGCCAAAACGTCGGCGCCAGAACGGTGGCGCCAAAACGTCCCATTCCGCACTGGTATACCTCTTCAAAGGAACAAAGTGCATCTCGGATGATGGTATGGTGTGGCATTTTGAAGGATCGCATCATAGGCCCCCTCTTTTTCGATGAACATGTCACTGGAGTAGGGCTGTACCGGACTCAAGATTTCTGGGTCCGGCCGGACCCGGACTCAGCCGGACTTTTTGGTAAAGTCCGGCAGGACTTGAGACTTTTTTACAAATTTCAAATAAAATTATTTCATGTTTTAATGGTTATTCAGTTCCTTTAACAATACACCTGGTTTTTCAGTATATCCCCTCTACTCACCATTGGGAGGTGAGAGTGACAATACATTAGTTTCTATTTTCGTTTCACAAGTATTTTATTATCTTTTATAAATTTAGAAAATGCTTAATTAATTAATGGTATCAGAAATAGCGATACTTAGATATCGATACCACCCATCCCTATAATTTAGCTATACGGTATTTTTATTATTCAATATTTTTTCAATTTATTTTCAGGCCAGTATCAAACTTCTTCACAGCTTTAATTATTATAAATTGCATCACTGCATTTAAACCATATTTCAGCCATCATTTATGCATCATTTAATTTATCAAAATTAAAGAAATAAAGTAAAAACTAAAAACAATGTCATCCTTTATTTGGAACTATTTCACAGTTAAAGATGAAGATGAGAGTTATGCAGAATGCAAATTGTGCCATGCTAAAATAAAGAGAGGTTCCACACCAAAAGCAAATAGTACCCCTCCACTCCACAGACATGTAAAAACGAAACAATAGTGTCTACAAGATTGCCCGAGAAGAATCTGAGAACGCACCAAATCCTGCAAAAGTACCAAAACCTGCTCCTAAAGAAAGGAAATTAGAGGCTTTAAAGAAGCAGACTACTTTATTTGAAAGTTTCTCAGCAAAACAACTTTGGAAAATTGATGATGAAAAGTCAAAGATTATACATCAAAAAATTATGAACATGATAGCCATGGACCTAAGCCATCTGACAATTTCCTTGGCAAAGATGAAATGGCACTCCTTTTGAGAAATTTTAAACGTACACTGTATGATCTATATTGTGATGTTTAGTGGAAACAAGTATTTGGATTTGGAACATAGAGAAAATATCACTGAGCTTTTAAGGACAAAATTCAATAAAAGTGGGAAGTCCGGCCGGACCCGGACTGAGACTCAGATCCAGAGTCCGGCCGGACTCTGGATCCGGTACAGCCCTACACTGGAGGCACCTACCTACGTATGCTCAAGGAAGAAGCATTTCCCAGTGTCTTGAACGAAAGGGAAATTTCCCAACATGGTTCCAGCAAGACGGCGCTCCTGCACATTACAGCACCCAAGTAAGGAAATACCTGTACCAACAATTCCCTGGTCATTGGATAGGTCGTCGAGGGCCTGTGGAATGGCCAGCTAGAAGCCCGGATCTCACGCCACTAGATTTTTATCTCTGGGGACACTTGAAAGCGCTGGTATACGCAGAGAAAATTAGGAATGTTGAACATTTGCGGCAGCGCATTATTGGGGCATGTAACACCATTACTCCTGACATCATTCACCGTGTGCTTGCTGACTGGGTATCACGTCTGAATTTGAGTATTGAAAACAATGGTGGACATATTGAGCACGTTCTGTAAATAAAAGCTTTTGTTTTACCTTTTTTTATTATTTTTCCTCTGATGCCGGACTTATGGGACACCCTGTATAACCACAGTTGATAAGAAACAAATTCACTCTCTCTGACTTTCCATCAATATTCGATATAGAAACACAGTATCAGTGGGCATAATTGTTGTATCTTTGCAATCCACTCAGGCACCACTATTCAAACAGCAATATATATATATTATATATATATATATATATATATATATATATACAGGGTGGGCCGTAAGTTTCCATACATAGGAAAAATAAACATTTTGTTGTGGACAACCATTTTTATTTATATAATATGCTCTACATGGTTGCCATTGTTTTGAAAACACATTTCAATACGTGTTCCCCACTGTTGATGAACACGCATTAGCACAGTTGACGTTATGCTTGTAATGGCGTTGGTGATACGTTCCTTTAGATGATTTATGTCTCGTATCTTTTCCTGATACACCATGGCCTTCAAGTGCCCCCAAAGATAGAAATCAAGGGGGGTGAGATCTGGGGATCTGGGAGGCCACTCCACAGGACCACGCCGACCAATCCAAGCATCCGGAAACTGCTGATCCAAATACCAACGCACGTGAAGACCATAATGAGGTGGAGCTCCATCTTGCTGGAAGTAAACTGGGAAGTTACCTTCCTCGTTTAGCAGGGATGGGAAAATCTCTTCTTGCAACATGTTAAGATACCTTTCGGCATTAAGATTTCCACTGACAAAAATTGGTCCAATAATTCTGTCACCCCATATCCCGGCCCACACCATCACTTTGCCGGCACCTTGCATCTTCGTCGGACTCAGCCAGTTAGGATTAGCATTACTCCAATAACGTATGTTTTGCCGATTAACCTCTCCATTGACGTAAAAATTTGCTTCATCAGTAAACAAGATCTTACGTCAAACGCATATTCTTAGGGTATCTGAAACATAAAAACAAACGTTTAATTTTTCCTATGTATGGAAACTTACGGCCCACCCTGTATATACATTTGTGTATATACTGCAGTAAAAACAGTTTCAAGATTTAAGTTTTGAGCAATGATTTTACTAATAATATGGGCTTATTAAAACGTGTAACACAAATATGAAATATGGCTATAAGGTCCCACATAATAATTCAATAAAATGTTACTTGCAAACCGCAAACAAAACGCATGCTTTAAATTCTTTTAAATGGAAGAACTGCGGACATAACCCTTGAGCGGTGAGCCATGGGTTACATAAAGCTAGACAGACCAAAGAGCCATCTATGCAGCGCGACAACCTAATTATAGTTTTTGGGATTAAAGAAAAATTCCCTCAGATTATTCTCTTCATAAACTCAAAGATTAAATGTATGTAAAGTGAAATGAACTACGTCACAATTAAATGAATTATTAAACAGACACCTTCAGCTAAATAACCTGAAGACTAACTGCAAAAAACTTCACTTTTTTTCTTCGTGAAAGTCAAAATATGATAATTAAAACCCACTCTAATAAACAGAGTTTATTTCCACAACAGTTTCGATGCCCACTGGCATCCTCCTCGGGTGGATACAGAAAAACGAATGAACCAAAAGCAAGAGGGAAAACAGTCCAGGGACCATTAAGAAATTCGCACCTAGGTTAGGTCCCGTTCTCCCGACACTGGAAGGGCATTTTTATTAAAGGGACCCGCTTACAAGTACATTCGCACAAATTTAAAACTATCTTCTTGTTCTATACATACAGATTCTATTATTTTCTTTACATAATTATTACATTTATTATTAAATTTATTACATTTAATATTGCATTATTATTTATTACAGAAATTATACATTTATTATTACATTGATTATTACACTGTTGTTTATTATACAGAAATTGTAAACCGAAAAACTAATTAAAAAGGCGAGAAGGAAACAATCCAGAGACCACTAAGGAATTCGCACCTAGGCTAGATCCCGTTCCCACGACCCCAGAAGGGCTTTTTTTTTATTAAAGGGTCCCGCTTACAAGTACATTCGCACAAATTAAAACTATCTTCTTGTTCTATACATACAGATTGTATTATTTTGACATAATTACTGCATTTATTATTGCATTTACGTTTTTTTAACATTTATTATTATTACCTTTACAGTTTTACACTAATTATTGCATTTATTTTATTACCCTTACTATTACATTTATTGCATTTATATTTATTTCCACATTTATTACTTCCATTATTACATTTATATTTACGTTTATTATTCCATTTACATTTTACCGAAAACCAAAAAAACCCGAATGAACCAAAAGCGAGTAAGGAAACAATCCAGAGACCTTTAAGAAATTCACACTTAGGTTAGAACCCGTTCACCCGACGCTTTTGGTTCATTCGGGTTTGTTTTTTTTCGGTAAAATGTAAATGGAATAATAAACGTAAATGTAAATGTAATAATGGAAGTAATGAAAAACGTAAGAAGGAAACAATCCAGAGACCACTAAGGAATTCGCACCAAGGCTAGATCCCGTTCCCACCACTCCAGAAGGGCTTTTTTTTTTATTAAAGGGTCCCGCTTACAAGTACATTCGCACAAATTAAAACTATCTTCTTGTTCTCTACATACAGATTCTATTATTTTGACATAATTACTGCATTTATTATTGCATTTACGTTTTTTAACATTTATTATTATTACCTTTACACTAATTAATTATTACATTTATTTTATTACCCTTATTATTACATTTATTGCATTTATATTTATTTCCACATTTATTACTTCCATTATTACATTTACATTTACGTTTATTATTCCATTTACATATTACCGAAAATAAAAAACCCGAATGAACCAAAAGCGAGTAAGGAAACAATCCAGAGACCTTTAAGAAATTCACACTTAGGTTAGAACCCGTTCACCCGACGCCGTAAGGGATTTTTTGACCAAGAATCTCATTAAAGGGTCCAACTTATAAGTACCTTCGCACAAATTAAAATTATATACTTGTTCTATACATACAGATTTTATTATTTTCTTTTGACATAATTATTACATTTATAAAGTACCTTACTTGATTCCCAAGCTATAGCATGGTTATTTTGGCTGGCGTGATAAAAAATGGCGTTGTTAGTATTACAACTTGTTATGGCATATTTGTGTTCTTTAATACGGGTTTCAATATTTCTTCCAGTTTCTCCTATATGCTAAATCACAACTTTCACAGGGAATGCTGTAGACACAGGCTTGTTCCTGTTTTGCAACGTTATTCCTAACCAATTTACTTTTCACGGTAGACGAATATTTGAACGCCAAAGCAAACTTAAAATCTTTCGTCAACGGTTTTACTCTTTCTAAGCCGGCAATGTAAGGCAAACTCACATATTGTTTTTGGTTAACTGAAGGTTCCCGAGTGGCACAAGAAGATTTTCTGGCTTTAAAATACGCCTTTCTGATAAACCACTCAGAATATTTTAAATCCTTAAAAATGTTCCAAATCTTTGAATATTCCGGGTCCAGCAAATGTGAGCTACAAATCCTGAGTGCTCTTAGAAACATGGAAGAAATAATTGAGCTTTTAATCCCTTCATCATGATATGATTGTGATTCGTACATTCATTATTTTTCATATCATGATGAAGGGGTTAAAAGCTCAATTATTTCTTCCATGTTTTTAAGAGCACTCAGGATTTGTAGCCCACATTTGCTGGACCCGGAATATTCAAAGATTTGGAACATTTTTAAGGATTTAAAATATCCTGAGTGGTTTATCAGAAAGGAGTATTTTAAAGCCAGAAAATCTTTTTATGCCCCTCGGGAACCTTCAGTTAACCAAAAACAATATGTGAGTTTGCCTTACATTGCCGGCTTAGAAAGAGTAAAACCGTTGACGAAAGATTTTAAGTTTGCTTTGGCGTTCAAATATTCATCTACCGTGAAAAGTAAATTGGTTAGGAATAACGTTGCAAAACAGGAACAAGCCTGTGTCTACAGCATTCCCTGTGAAAGTTGTGATTTAGTATACGTAGGAGAAACTGGAAGAAATATTGAAACCCGTATTAAAGAACACAAATATGCCATCACAAGTTGTAATACTAACAATGCCATTTTTTATCACGCCAGCCAAAATAATCATGCTATAGCTTGGGAATCAAGTAAGGTACTTTATAAATGTAATAATTATGTCAAAAGAAAATAATAAAATCTGTATGTATAGAACAAGTATATAATTTTAATTTGTGCGAAGGTACTTATAAATTGGACCCTTTAATGAGATTCTTGGTCAAAAAATCCCTTACGGCGCCGGGTGAACGGGTTCTAACCTAAGTGTGAATTTCTTAAAGGTCTCTGGATTGTTTCCTTACAAACTTTTGGTTCATTCGGGTTTTTTTGTTTTTCGGTAAAATGTAAATGGAATAATGGATGTAATAAATGTGGAAATAAATATAAATGCAATAACTGTAATAATAAAGGTAATAAAATAAATGCAATAATTAGTGTAAAACTGTAAAGGTAATAATAATAAATGTTAAAAAAACGTAAATACAATAATAAATGCAGTAATTATGTCAAAATAATACAATCTGTATGTATAGAACAAGCAGATTGTTTTAATTTGTGCGAATGTACTTGTAAGCGGGACCCTTTAATAAAAAAAAAGCCCTTCTGGGGTCGTGGAAACGGGATCTAGCCTAGGTGCGAATTCCTTAGTGGTCTCTGGATTGTTTCCTTTTCGCCTTTTTCATTAGTTTTTCGGTTTACAATTTCTATATAATAAACAACAGTGTAATAATCAATGTAATAATAAATTTATAATTTCTGTAATAAATAATAATGCAATATTAAATGTAATAAATTTAATAATAAATGTAATAATTACGTAAAGAAAATAATAGAATCTGCATGTATAGAACAAGAAGATAGTTTTAAATTTGTGCGAATGTACTTGTAAGCGGGTCCCTTTAATAAAAATGCCCTTCCAGTGTCGGGAGAACGGGATCTAACCTAGGTGCGAATTTCTTAATGGTCCCTGGACTGTTTTCCCTCTTGTTTTTGGTTCATTCGTTTTTCTGTATCCACCCGAAGAGGATGCCAGTGGGCATCGAAACTGTTGTGGAAATAAACTCTGTCTATTAGAGTGGGTTTTAATTATCATAACCTGAAGACTTTTGACCAATGATCAGATATGAACAAAGAGTTCATAAGCAAAGTTAAATGGCAGTTTTAAGTGGGTATAGGAATTGTTTAATAAGTCAATTGCTCCTATAATCATACCTTCTTGAGATCAACATTAAACTCTCCTGTTTAGACAATTTTAGAAAAAGTATTGTCATTTAGAAAAGAGCCTTAAATAGTTATTAAAAGATCCTCTGTATTGATTATCATATAAGAAATTAATAAATTTACAAGAACTTATCTTTATGTTGACAGTGATAATAGATTTAGCAAAAACTACTTGTTTAATAGCTAGAGTTAACCAAATCCTTCCTCCAGACTTTCCGAGTAACATCCTTCATTGTCATAATTTGCACCGTAAGAATTATCATGACTTTTTAATATTATCCGCTTCTGAGTGATAAACATTTCATCCTTTTTATCCCACAATTTTTTTCTTTTTTAACCTTTATTTCTACTGTCACTAATTCTTCTCGAATTTGGAATATCCCCTGGGATTTTAACTTCTCAGATCTTCATTCAATGTTTATGGACGTTTTTTACACTAACGACACCACTTGAAACAGCTTCTACCATGGGCTAAATGTTGAGACGTTGACTCGATCATAGAATGATACAGCGTTCTGGAAACTTCTTCGAATGACTTATAGCTCCATTACTGACATTAGAATCTTTAATTGTGTTCTTTGTGCTTAATTAATTAGCGATCAAAATTAACTTTTTTATATATGACACATTCTCATTTGAAAGCAAGTGTTGAACTTTGAGTAAGATTGCTGAATAGCTATAAAAAGACTGAATATATATATATATATATATATATATATATATCAAAATGCCGAAAATCGAACTAACATTTTGAAAATTAATTTTATTTATCGAAATTTCAAATTAATTATCGAAATTGGAAAATATTTGTCGAATTCAAAGTTATTTTCGAAAAAAATTAAGCGATGTATCAAAGTTTAACATATATATATATACATACAGTACATATATATATATACAGGGTGGGCCGAAAGTCTGGATCCATAGGAAAATATTTATTTTAATACATAAACTACAACAAATGGTAAATACTTAAAATGAATATCAACTTTAACTCGTAAATGCGTATCCGTGATACTGTACAGTAGTTCGTACTCCAGTATAAATACTCAAATACTTTTTTATTTCAGCCCAGAAATGGCTTCGAATCTAACAACAGAAGACCGGGTAGAACTTGTGCTCATGTACGCAAGACAGGACGCTACACACAGAGAAGTTGCTACCGAATTCAATAGAAATCATCCTGATAAGCATCCAGTAACACATGCGACTGTTGGCAAGTTGTTTAAACGTTTCAAAGAAACAGGAAGTGTACATGATCGACGGCGTTCTGGTCGTCCAAAAACTGCAACTGATGAAAATACCTCTGCAATGGTATGTGAAACTTTAACGAATAGTCCAGTAAAGTCAACAAGAAGATTATCAAATGAAACACGCATCTCGAGAACGTCAATTCGAAGAATTATTAAAAATCATAAATTCCATCCCGAAGTGTCTCGATGTCAGAGGCCGCCAATTTGAGCATTTGTTATAATTTGTTGTTTATACTGGAGTACGAACCACTGTACAGTATCACGGATACGCATTTACGAGTTAAAGTTGATATTCATTTTAAGTATTTACCATTTGTTGTAATTTATGTATTAAAATAAATATTTTCCTATGGATCCAGACTTTCGGCCCACCCTGTATATATATAATATATATATATATATATATATATATATATATGTTACACACAGATCGTGCTTGGAAGTTCTAGAGGTGGAAAGAGTACATCAGTACTAGAGTATTTTTGTACTCGAGTACGGGTTTTTGTTGTACTCGTTTTCAATGCAGTGCGTTCATGTGGTCTAATAAACTTTGCTCATGCAAGCAGCCAAGCACCAGTTAAAGTTTGAAACCACACGCGTACTCGTGCTCGAACACTGAAAAAACTGTACTCGTGCTCAAGCACTAAAAAGGTATACTTGTACTCGTACTTGACCAATCAAAAAATACTGTACTCGTAATCGTACTCGTAATCGTACTCGTCCAACCCCATAATTTTGGTACTCTTTCCACCTCTACGGCTGAGTTGGAACAAGGAACTCTTCTGGGAAAATTAAATCCACTATAGTTCGAATAAGTAATGGTAAATGACAAACACTATAGTTTTTCTTTTTATGATGGAAGCCCAACGTGGATATATATATATATATCGTAAAGAACGACGCTTGTATAGGAGATATTCCGCGCAAGACGAGAGAGAGAAAACGGAACAAATGAAAAAATGAAGTAACCACCTGGGAATCGAACCCGGATCTTCCGATTGCCGGTCAGACGCGATACCATTACACCATGGACTTCACTCTTCCAAATGCCGTAATTCTTCTACATACTCGCAGAAACCAATGCCCAAGGGGGCACCTCCCGCATGCCGTAACATTATATACATTCAACTGCAAAGAACACGCAGTATAAATAACGTAAAGAACGACGCTTGTATAGGAGATATTCCGCGCAAGACGAGAGAGAGAAAACGGAACAAATGAAAAAATGAAGTAACCACCTGGGAATCGAACCCGGGATCTTCCGATTCCGATTGTCTTGCGCGGAATATCTCCTATACAAGCGTCGTTCTTTACGTTATTTATACTGCGTGTTCTTTGCAGTTGAATGTATATAATGTTACGGCATGCGGGAGGTGCCCCCTTGGGGCATTGGTTTCTGCGAGTATGTAGAAGAATTACGGCATTTGGAAGAGTGAAGTCCATGGTGTAATGGTATCGCGTCTGACCGGCAATCGGAAGATCCCGGGTTCGATTCCCAGGTGGTTACTTCATTTTTTCATTTGTTCCGTTTTCTCTCTCTCGTCTTGCGCGGAATATCTCCTATACAAGCGTCGTTCTTTACGTTATTTATACTGCGTGTTCTTTGCAGTTGAATGTATATAATGTTACGGCATGCGGGAGGTGCCCCCTTGGGGCATTGGTTTCTGCGAGTATGTAGAAGAATTACGGCATTTGGAAGAGTGAAGTCCATGGTGTAATGGTATCGCGTCTGACCGGCAATCGGAAGATCCCGGGTTCGATTCCCAGGTGGTTACTTCATTTTTTCATTTGTTCCGTTTTCTCTCTCTCGTCTTGCGCGGAATATCTCCTATACAAGCGTCGTTCTTTACGTTATTTATACTGCGTGTTCTTTGCAGTTGAATGTATATAATGTTACGGCATGCGGGAGGTGCCCCCTTGGGGCATTGGTTTCTGCGAGTATGTAGAAGAATTACGGCATTTGGAAGAGTGAAGTCCATGGTGTAATGGTATCGCGTCTGACCGGCAATCGGAAGATCCCGGGTTCGATTCCCAGGTGGTTACTTCATTTTTTCATTTGTTCCGTTTTCTCTCTCTCGTCTTGCGCGGAATATCTCCTATACAAGCGTCGTTCTTTACGTTATTTATACTGCGTGTTCTTTGCAGTTGAATGTATATATATATATATATATATACAGTAAAATCACAGAATAACACGTGATCTTCTTAATAAGCAAACAACCACAGGGAAAAGGAAAAAGAAACACGAAATCCGAGCGCTTTCGTGATATATTCACATCTTCAAGGAACAACAAGTAATATTACTTGTTGTTCCTTGAAGATGTGAATATATCACGAAAGCGCTCGGATTTCGTGTTTCTTTTTCCTTTCCCTGTGGTTGTTTGCTTATATATATATATATATATATATATATATATATATATATATATATATATATATATATATGCACTAAACTATCTATTTATGTATCTATCCACGTTTCTATCTATCTATCTATAGACACATAAATATACATGAATACATTGATTTGCTGTACAAAATTAAGTCATTATCAGATAACCTCAAATGTTCTCACTCTATAATAATGGGGGACTTCAACGCGCATGTGAACTCGAAATTCTTTGTAGAATTGGGTAACAGGCCACCTTTAATAATTTAGAAATTTTGCATCTTGCATATAGTAATCCTTGTTCAAATGATTCTTACTGTAAACTCACAGATAGGTATTATAGTAAGAAAGTATCCCTGTTAAGAGAAGCAGGAAGCATCCTGATTAAATCTTACAACTATCATACTGAGATTATTCCTCGATGGAATGATTTTATTGCCCCCCTGAAGAGGGAATCGCGATTTGTGGTGCTTTCATGGTAGACCCAGATTAGGACCAGTATACATGAATATGTGTTGAAGTCGGGATCAGTATAAGGCGGTCATAAGGCGATGTAAACAGGAAGAAGAGTCTATTCGAGCATCAAAAGCCTGTGAAGCTCGCATCAATAACGATAATAACAAATTTTGGAAATTTGTTAAGAATCAAACGGGTGTCAAAAGTGTCGGGGGAGGATGAAACTGCAAGACTGTGGAAAAACTACTATTCTAACATTCTTAACAGTGTGAGTAGGGGTAATCTTAAGATAGATTGCAGCGAAACGCCTGTGGGAGGGACAGGGAAAAATACTTTGATATCAGTTCCCGAAGTAAAGAGGTTAATTAAAGAGTTAAAGACTGGTTCTGCATCAGGGGTAGATGACCTATCGAATGAGTACTTAAAATATGCCAATGACGTAGTATGTCTGTATATAAGCTTATCATTGCTCTTATCAGCCATGCTTGCTCATAGCTATATCCCTGCAGAGTTCATGAGGGTATATATCTTGCCCCTGGTCAAAAATAAGTATGGAGACATTCTGTCCAACAATAATTAGGCCTATTGCTGTCGCTTCCTGCTTCTCGAAACTACTAGAAAAACTCTTGTTACTCCGATTAAATGATTACCTATGAACATCTAATCAGTTTGGTTTTAAAAGTTCCCACTCAACTGACCTGTGTATCTATGTCAGAGCTTTCCAAACTGGTGTGTCGCGACACATTAGTGTTTTTTGTATTTTGAAAATTTTGATTTTTCTATCAACAAAATCGGCTGCAAGATAAACCACCTACTGAAAAATTATCTGATATTTGATATTTGATAACAAAAATTAATTAATGTGTCGTGAAAATTGTTATGCTTAAATAGTTTGTCGCCAACGTTAAAAGTTTGGAAAGCTCTGATCTATGTACTTAAAGAAACAATATCAAAATGCATTGACAGTAATTCAACTATTTATAGCTGTTTCCTAGATATAAGGCATAAGATAGAGTGAACTACAATATTTTATTTAAAAAACTAGAAGACAGGAAGGTTCCCATGTACATATTAAATTTATTGAAATTTTGGTATTCCCACCAATTTTTTACCGTTAGGTGGGGCAATGTACTATCCGAATATTTTGGCTCCTCTTGCGGGATGAGACAAGGCTCCTTGCTCTCCCCTATGCTGTTTAATGTGTATATTGACGGATTAATTTCTTCACTTAATGAGGCAACAGTGGGATGTTGTATAGATAACACAAGGATAAATAACTTTGTTTATGCCGATGATATGGTGTTAATAAGTCCCTCTGTTAAAGGTCTGGATCGGCGACTAAAAGTCTGCGTAGTGTATTCACAGAAACATGATATTCTTTTAAATGTTACAAAAACTAAGGTTATGCAATTTCATCCTAAAAGCTGTAATCAGCCAGCTGATATTAGGTTTAAAATGAATGGTGAAGTAATTGAGGAAGTACAAGAGTTTAAGTATTTGGGCTAAACTATTACCAGCTCCTTGAGTGATGACTCGGATATAAGAAAACAATCTCGAAGCCTGTGTGCTAAAGTGAATATGACTATAAGGAACTTTCGAGTCTGTACAAGTGAAGCTAAAGACACTCTCTTTCGTACTTTCTGCAGTAATATATACGGACAGCAACTCTGGGTGAATTATTAAAAAGGTTCTGGCAGAACCCTAAATTTGCTGTACAAAATGTCTTTTAAACTCTTACGTAAATTACCCCCGAGATGCTCAGCTTCGCAAATGTTTGCTACTCGCAATGTTCCAAGATTCCCAGAGGTAAGAAGACGTGCTCAATACAGTCTGATGCAAAGAATTAAAAAATCAACCAACCCGATTATCCAAGCTATCCATGAGTCCTGCCGTTTATCCTCTAAGGCTAAGCTATGGAATTCTTGGTACGTAAACGTCTGTCTGTAGCTCCATTTAACTTTGACATTACTGTATTATTTCTAATCAACTGTATATATTTCAATCCTTAGTAGGTGAACTGTCATCGTATTAATAATATTTGTCAAATGGACTATAGTCTGCCATTAAACCTTTTCATTTTCATTAATCGTGTTATAATGTCATAAACATTAGAACCGTTCAAGGGAACTAAAGTAATTAAAATACTAAGTGAATGAAGCTTGTCGTAAAGTTCTTCAAAATACAGTAGTATTCCAGATGTAACTATTGTTTGGATGAAAGATGTTGATATTTGGGCGTTGATTCCCGTGGACTTTAATGTGAACGAGATTATCTCTAGAATAAATACATTCATTGCCGCTATTTCGTTTCAGTTTGAATTTGAAACCATTGATCATCCCCTAGCTTGGATCTAATAGTGATTAAAATGACCTTAATAAAATTATTTCGACCAGAGTTTAGAGGAAGTGTGCGTACTGTACATTCGGATCCGTGTCTTGACGCGTTTTCAAATAATTATAACAATGTTAGAAGATACGCCAGAAGGGATTTCTTTTTCGCGCATACATTTTATGCGAACTACTTCAGGTTTCAGGTAAAGTATGAGACTACACTGTAGATGTTTCTTGAGAAATTAGGCTATTCAGAAAGTTTTATTTGTCTGCTAAAAGAAAATATTATCGAGTGACCCCTTCACTTCCAAACTATTTGAAAAGAAAAACTGTGGATATCTCAAATATTAAATATTAACTTCCGAACAACGTTAACATCACTTTCAAATCAGGCCTTACTATTCGATCAGTAATATGTAACAACCAACCAAATAGTAATGCATTTCATCTCAAGTTGAGATATATAAGACTCCTTGGAGTGATTGCCTTAGATTATGTATGAGAATCAGGGACTTCAATAGACGTATAATATCGTGTATGGAGGACACCAACAGCGCAGTTTTTAAATTATTAATCATGAATTCAATCTCAAAGAAGTTGATATTCAAGACTTTGAATCAAAATTATAGAAAAACTCAAAGCTTTCATTGTATGTAATGTTTAGAATTTTAATAACAATAAGGTGTTTTGTGTATATACTGTATACTGAACATTGGTTGAGTTCTTCATTGCCGCGCTGAAAAGAATGCGTTCAGTTAATACATTTCCACGATAATTCCTTATTTTACAGTAAAACACAAATCTTCCCACCCCATTTCCAAGGTCTCATTGCTGAGGATCTCCATTACTCCTTTGTATTCTTGTTTTTTACAGTATTAACTCAAGGATCTGATGACGTAGACAGATTGCATTAAAAGCTCCGTCAATAATATGTTAGGTACTGCTTTAAACCCTGCTTTAAACCCTAGATCCTGTCCCAAAGCTGGTTCCTATCTGCTTTGCAGATAGCTGGTGAGAGAAGCTATATTTTTGGGGCCTCTTTGCGAGTGAACCGTTGCCTACGTCGGGCTAACATCATGAAAACGAAAAAAACTATAGTGTTTGTCATTTACCATTACTTATTAGGACTATACTGGATTTAATTTTCCCAGGAGAGTTCCTTGTTCCATGCACGGACTGTGTGTATCATACACACACACACACACACACACACACATACACACACACACATGAGTATATATAAATAAGACTTTCTTCTCCAAAAATATTTTGGTAATTATTTTTCAGTTTTTGGTAATGCCCTTCAACGGATTTCCCGTCAAAACAACCTTTGCAAATTCACAACTAAAAGAAATACGAAAATATTCATGATTAAATTTTAGAGAAACGAATTACATTCATTTTATTCCATGAGTTAAATTTAAAACTTGAATGACGAATACTTTCGTTCTATCAAAGACAAACAACCGTTTCGACTGCCAACCAAGATCTTTCGGGTTTGGTTGGCTGATATGTTGCGAACTTACGACTGTTTTTTATTTATATCCTCCTGAAAACAATTTTCTCTTAACTTTAAAAAACCTCAATCCTTCAAACAATCGCTACTAAAGGTATAAATAATGATTAAATTTAGGAGCTTAATCAATTCATATATTGCGATTTAATGAAATTTCTTTCTTTGTCCGACATCTTCTCCACGTGTTTTCATTCTTTACTCGAAACTGCTTTTGAATGAAAAAGAGTTTCGAGTATTTTATCAGTTTTTCTAAAGGTGACCCTAAAATGGTAGAGTGAAAAGATAAATATTTCCACATAAATGAGATGAGAATTAACTTCATTGAAATGCAAATTTCATTTTCATACGAAAGATATTTATTTTATTTTGGCAAAAACTAATTAAAAATTTTTCATTTTATGTATTTTTAGTAAGCATTTTTTTCGGAACAGAAATATAGTAGCTTTGATCTCACGTTTTACAAAAAATTCTAATGAAAAAATAAATTCATATTCTCTACGCCGGAGCTATAACTGGCCAATCAAAATTCGGCGTTTCTCCATCATTACATGGATCGATGGCAATTTCGAAATGTGACTTTATCTTCCATCATCAAATCTTGAATGCTTTTGAAATTTAGTAATAAACCTTTTGAAGTTTTCTTTTTCTTTTTCGTACTGCGCTTCCTGTTGAACCCCGCACCTCAAAATTTCTTTCAGAAACTCTTTTAAGAGCTTCTCTTCATGCTGAATACGACGAGCCGGTAAGTTATATCGGAGAGTTAAGATTGTAATATTGGATCGAACTATTCGATTTCAGCGTCCTTTGAAGTACATCAAAGAATAAAAATTCACGAAGATGAAAGACATTTTTTACGTACATACGAATATATAGCAATATAATATTGCTCATTGAATCAAACATCAGTAATTTTATTGAGTGACATTGACGATTAACAATGAGAGTAATAACTTAAATTCAAGTTCTTTACTGTTTAAAAGACATTACGTCAAGAGTACACGAGTACAATTTTCGGTATAGAAGACAGTTTTAAGGATTACATCTTAACTACTAAATGCGAGATAATGACAGTTACCTTTCGTGGTAATAATTACTTACATACATTATACGCAATTTATATACATTCTCGAGGTCATGACATACTCGTATACAGTAATTCAGATTCATTCTTCAAATAATAATTCAGGAATATATATGGGTTAATTATCATTTGCATTAAATTAAATGTAACTATTTTTAATTTAAAGAAAGTAGCAATTTACGCAATAATAATAATACTAATAATAATAATAATTAAGGAGAGGAAAAGCAACGTGACAAATTTTGTCTAACGATAAAATATTTCTTTTTACTGGTATTAATTACGAAAGATAAAATGAAGAAGTAATTGAGGACCTACGGAATATATAAAAAAATTCACCCGTATTGTCAATCACGGGTTTTTATTAAAATATTCGTTAAACCTTTACGGAAGGTTATTCGAGATAATGCCAAACGATTTTTATCATTCTTAAATGGAACATTGCTGCGTACTTAAAGACTAAAATATTGTTCACTGTAATTGTTTGGTCATCAACTATTTATTGCGTATTCCATTTATGTAGGTGATATTATTAATGCGTATATACGATCTGAACTTCGTGCGAAGAGGAAGGATCTTCACGCGAAACCCTCGCAAGACGGCTAAACATTTTGGAAATATGTATTTTTCCTGTTTAATTTAATGTAGCGAGTGCGGATCAGCGATTACCGGAAAATCTGGTAATCGTTAGCTCTTGCATGGCCAAGACCCAGACATTGAGGATAACTTCAAAATCGAAACTATGCATAAATATATTTGGCTGGACCCGCGCAAGCTGCATATACTCCATAGTAAACGAAAGTTGAGTGACACTCCTTGGACTATTGTTCGAAGAAAGGTGAAACGTCTAACTAAGTAAAATTTCTTTAATTTACCTATTGATAATATAGGAAGAAAGAATTAGCGTTTTATATCTATATGTAAATACGCATTTTTTGTACTCAATAAAATAACTATTTTGAGAGCGCCAGCATTTATATATTTTTTTATTTAGCATATAAATGAAGGGTTGGACTTAGTGGAAAAAACATATTATTTTCGCCCATTCATTGTAAATCTTACACTAGTTAGCATCCAAAACTTCACCACTGAGCTTTCGACATATCCATACATATCAAATATGGCCTAAAGGACGCCGACGAACTGTATATGTTACGAGGAATCTGTTAACTAGGGATTTCATGAAATCCCTAAAATGTTCAGGGATTTCATTTAAGGATAAGTCGTGATATTTTCGTTAGTTTTAACGAAAATATCAAGACTTAACCTAACCAATCGTCAAGGGCATACAGTTGACCTAACCGGGCATTCAATAATTTTAATATAGGTTTAACGAAAATATCACGACGTAACCTCACACGAAATCCCTGAACATTTTAGGGATTTCATGAAATCCCTAGTTACACAGGTTCCCTGCAACATATATACATAATTTGTGTTAGTTTGGCTAAAGATTGAATATGGTTAGCGCATTAAGTAATTATGTAGCTTACTAGATATTTAAAAATTATGCTTACATATATTCATTAGTCTCTGGAGTTTAGTGAAGCCTAGCCTAACAGTTTTAAGGCGTATATATATATATATATATATATATATATATATATATACAGGGTGTCCCATAAGTCCAGCATTATAGGAGAAATTCATATTTTTCTATTTCTACAAACCATAATTCATAGTTTTCTCTTTCTACAGGCCATAATGTCTGTGAGCAAGGAAGAACGAATCCAGATAATTCTACTCAGGAAATCGGAGTCAAAGAGAGGCCGCTGCTGAATTTAACAGACTGCATCCAGACCGCGAGCCAATAACACAGAGTTGTGTGTCGGGATGCAGTCTGTTAAATTCAGCAGCGGCCTCTCTTTGACTCCGATTTCCTATGAGTAGAATTAGCTGGATTCGTTCTTCCTTGCTCACAGACATTATGGCCTGTAGAAAGAGAAAAATATGAATTATGGTTTGTAGATTTAGATAAGAAGGGTAAAACATTAAATCTTTGGTAAACTTGTCTTCTACTTTATTAACTTTTAATTTGCACTTTATTTTTTTATATATATCGAAACCTGACCATAGGCAGCAGTGTGTTAAAACCCGGGCAGAGTTCCAGTATAAATTTGTATTTTTATAATCTATTTGATCTTTTGCTAAAAATCGATTAACTTTTAATTTGCATTTTATTTTTTTATATATATCGAAACCTGACCATAGGCAGCAGTGTGTTAAAACCCGGGCAGAGTTCCAGTATAAATTTGTATTTTTATAATCCATTTGATCTTGTGCTAAAAATCGATATTTTTCCTTACAAATCTGTACGCCTCACTGGTAATCCTTTAAGGTTTTAATTTTAATTTTATTTTTACTTCTCTGTTTATTGTATATATATGTATGTATGTATGTATGTATGTATTGTATATATAGATATGTATGTATATATATATATATATATATATGTGTGTGTGTATGTATGTTATTTATTTTTTCTTTTTTTCTTTCTGTAACCTATATATAGGCTTAACCTTTTTATGTACTTCAGTGTTCCTGAGGATGTCATTAGACGAAAGCGCTTGAGCACCATTTTGTGTTTCCTTTCCTTCGTGGTTTTATTCATCATATATATATATATATATATATATATATATATTATGAAAATTATTTCACGAAAGTAACACGTGAATAATATTTATGATAAAAATAACCACGAAAGAAAAAGGAAACAGAATGGTGCTCAAGCGCTTTCGTCTAATGACATCCTCAGGAACACTCAAGAAGAAAACTTTCCTAAACGTTTTCGCAATAGCATCTTACAATTAAAAAAGGATGGTGAGCTCTGTATTACTAAAGCAGACAAGGCTAACACCATAGTTATTATGGACAAAGTGGAACACATTAGAAAGATGAACGCGCTTCTCCAGGACCCCGCCACATACAGGAAGCTTAGGAACAACCCGCAGGATGACGTAATCAAATCATTCAATAGTGGCTTGAAACGCATTCTCAAAGATCATAAGGACTTAATTGAGTTCCTGAGGATGTCATTATACGAAAGCGCTTCAGCACCCTTCTGTGTTTCCTTTTTCCTTTGTGGTTATTTTCGTCATATATATATATATATATATATATATATATATATTGGATGAATTTCACAATCAAACACGTGAAATGAGTGAATGATGCAAACCCACAAGGAAAAAGAAAAAATTATTCCAAGGCCCTTCGTGTATTCAGCAGATACCTCGTCATTCCCTGACGAGATGTAGCCTACAGCTGAATACACGAAAAGCCTTCTTGGAATATTTTTTTCTTTTTCCTCGTGGGTTTGCATCATATGTATATATAATGTTAATGTTATAATGTTATAATGTTTCAGACCAACAAAGACCCTAGGATCCACTCATGGCTGGTCTACTTAACTGTGTTCGTAATTGTGTATTGTGTCTGTCCTCCGTGGTGGCGAAGGGGACCTACAATTTTACGTGGGTTCCGAACCACAAGAACATAAGAAATTTATGTAACAACTGCCTGTACATTCGCAACGACCAATTTTTGCAAAACTAAATAATTATCAATTAAAAACTAATTAATTATCGATTTAAAACTAAAGATAGAATCTCTGGATCCAGAGGATCAAGTCACAGTAGACTACTATCCACAAATATGTTACACTCTATATCTATTTATAACCGACATGCAAATATATCAGATCCAAAGAATCCAGTCAATTTCATTACGGTATCCATCAATACTAGTACCTTGCCCAACGAAAAATAAGTCACGGTCCATATCGATTGCGGACCAAGTCAAAATTTACAACCATATACATTACAATATACATACTTAGGAGGAAAAGTGTAGGTGTGGCTGTAAAGACTGTACAGTAATGTAGAAATGTGTGTGCACCCATTTTGGGTCTCCCATTTAAAGGTGTTTGTGGGGCAAGTGAAGATCATGAGTTTTTCAATACCTCACAGTACTATGGGGGGCACCGCTCGGCAGAGGAATCTCTTTAAATGGGGTGTGTAAGGACAGAGAGTATCCCCTAACCCAAGATGCTGCCTCCCTATATCCCACAACACTTGTGTTGAGCTGTGGGATCTATCACCACAAAGCCTTAATTTTACTACTTTAAACTATACCCAATCTATCAACATATGCGTCTAATCGATTTTTAAACATGTTTATAGAAGTGCTACTAATTACTACTACCGGCAAACTATTCCACCTATTTACTATTCTATGCGTAAAAAAGTTTTTTGCAACTGCTGTCTCGAACCTTCTACTTGTCAACTTACACCCGTTATTTCTAGTCCTATTATATTGAGATATTTCGAAAAAGCTATCTCTATCTACGTTATCGAACCCATTCATAATTTTGAAAACCTGGATTAGATCACCCCTTAGCCTCCTAGTCTCGAGTGTTGTTAATTTTAACTCCTTAAGTCTATCCTCGTACGACTTTGACCTTAGCGACGGAATCATCTTAGTTGCTCGTCTTTGAACTCTTTCGATTTTGTCTATATCTTTGCGCATATGCGGATTCCAAAATTGGACCGCGTACTCCAAATGGGGTCTAACTAATGATTTATAAAGAGGAACTATAATATTGCGCGATTTGTACTCAAAATTTCGAGCTATAAAACCTAACACTTTGTTCGCCTTATTGACCGCTGCTGTACTTTGTTTCGCTATTTTTAAATCACCAGTGACTATAACTCCTAAATCTTTTTCCTGCTCTACGCTTGTTAAATCTTTCCCTGACATACTATACGCAAAATTGCCGTTACGCGAACCTATATGCAAAATTTTCCACTTATCAACGTTAAATCTCATTTGCCATGTGACTGACCAATCAACGATTTTATTCAGATCTTCCTGGATTTTACCTCTATCTTCGTCATTAATCGCCCTACCACCCAGCTTCGTGTCATCCGCAAACTTTGAAACTGTACTGACTAGGCCGACATCTAAATCGTTAATATATATAAGAAAAAGCAAGGGGCCCAATACAGAACCCTGAGGAACGCCGCTCGCTACATTAGCCGAACATGACTCCGCTCCATCAACGACCACCCTCTGTTTCCTACCTCGCAACCACTCTTCTAGCCAATTTATTACTACACCCCTGATTCCATGAGCCTTAGTTTTTTCAATGAGTCTTTTGTGCGGCACAGTGTCAAACGCTTTTTGGAAATCTAAATACACTACATCAACCGCCCGATGTCTATCGTAAACGTCAACCACGCTTTGGAAAAATTCTAAAAGATTAGTTAAGCAAGATTTGTTTCGCCTAAAACCGTGCTGCGTATTTCTAACTAATTTATGCACTTCTAAGTGTTCGACTATACGATCCCTAATTATTGATTCCAGTAGCTTACCTACAACAGACGTTAAACTGATTGGCCTATAATTTCCCGCCGCACCTTTATCGCCTTTCTTAAAGATAGGTGTTACGTTTGCTAACTTGAAATTATCTGGTACGGACCCCTCAGAAATAGACGTATTAAAAATCTTTGTTAGCGGCACAACAATGCTATCTTTTAATTCTTTTAGTTGTATGATTTATATGGAATCCGGCCCCGGTGATTTACGCGTTTTCATTTTATCAATATAGCGCATTATTTCCCCTTCACTAACCACGATATTATCCAAAATATTACTATTATCAAAATGTATTATGTCTATGACCGTAGGGATATTCGTTACATCTTCTATAGTAAAAACTGACGTAAAATATTCGTTTAGCAAGGTAGCCATTTCCTTGTTTTCAGAAACTAGATCTCCGTTTACAGTTTTCAAAGGCCCCAAGACACTTTTTACTGGATTTCTATTATTTACATATTGAAAGAATCGCTTGGGGTTTTCTTTACCGTCACGAGCTATGGAGATTTCAAATTCGCGCTTGGACTTTTTTATTACACTTTTCGCTTCACGCCTTAGAGACATGTAGTTGTTTCGTAACAACAGATTATCTTTATCGCACTTATATAGCCTATAAGCCCTATCTCTACTCTTTATAATGTCTCCTACTCTAGAAGTAAACCACAAGGGCTTGTTGTTTACTTTCGCACGCTTAATTTTGTACGGTACACATTCCTCATTTATAGTCTTAAATACCGTTTCGAACGATTCCCACATTAATTTTGCGTTGGAGTTCCCCATTACGTTTTCCCAATTGACGTGGGAAAATTTATTTCGAAATTTACTAAAGTCTGCGTGCTGGAAGTTAGGAATTTTAGCCGAGTTAGTTGGTTTCGAGTGACTTACTGAGAGGACAAACTCTACCATATTGTGATCGCTATTGCTTAACGGTTCTATTACTTGAAGATCAGTAATTAGCCTATCATCCGCAGTTATTAGTAAAATCTAAAATACTGTCCAACCTCGTAGGTTCCCCAACCTTTTGAATAAGAAAGCTATCCTCGAGAAAATTAACTAAACGATTACCTTCCGCATCTCCCTGCATTGTATCGTAATTCACGTTGGCGCAATTAAAGTCACCCATAACTAAAGCCTGCTCACTACCGATTATTCTCTTTAGTTCACGATATAACGCTTCGTCCGTATCAGCTGTTTGATTAGGGGGCCATAACCGCAACAAGAAGTTTGAAATCGTTCAATTTAAGTTCTGCTCTAGTCGAATCTATCGGTTCTGGAATTGAGTGCTTTACTTCTATAACGTTCGCAATATTATCTTTGATATACAACATAACACCGCCTCCTCGCCTACCTATTCTGTTTTTAACAAAAAGTCTATAACCTTTAATTTGATACTCCCCTACAAAGTCACGTGTTTCAGTGCTAAGCCACGATTCATTTATCGCAATTAAATCATAGTCTTTATAAGCAATTAAAGAAAAAAATTCGTTTATTTTATTGCGTAGGCTACGAGCATTTAAGGATAGAACCTTCAAATTGTTTGTAATTGAGACAACTTCGCGAGCGCAGGGGAAATTTGTGGAATTTACGCTGGGACCGTTCGGGTTGCGGCAGCCTGAAAAGAAGAGACAGTATTATGAAATAGTCTTCCTAAACGCGCAGCTCCAACGTCATTAAAATGAAGTCCATCTTCAAGGAACAAGTCCCTCCTGCCGTAGAAACTGTTCCAAAAATTTGCAAAATGCACTCCTTCCTGTATGCTAGGTACCAATCATAATAAAACTTACTAATTGATTTAGCACATCTAAAATTCACTGTAAAGAACATAGGTCTACAGTAGGAACCCAAAAATGGGTCACTTATCTAGAAAATCCTGACTATCACATATTACTAGCCGTTTTATATTAGGACTAAATTTTAGGTTCACTCTTCCAAAATTAGACTCCAAGATATTAAAATATCTTCTTTTTTAGGGAAACTTAAAAAACTTGTACTTTTTGGAAAGTTTCTACATTGTTACAGAGTACCGCAGCACATTGTAAAGGTATTTTGCATTTATTTACAGTAAGCAAACTTTATCTAACTCTACATGCCTTGAACTCCACCAGTTTTTAATCTACAGTTCAGTCATTACGTTATCATCCTCAAACAAAAACTGCAAAGCAAAAATGACAAGAGTCATTCTATAGGGAAAGATATCAAACAAATGTGAACTTTTCTTAGTCAACTTGCGCATACCCTAAACAAAGTCATAATGACCTAAAACTTGGTATGCAGTGTTTTATATATATATATATATATATTATAATATATATATATATATATATATATATATAATATATAAGTTCTTCGGGTCCTGTTATGCAAAACTACAACAATTCATCACTTTCATCCTTAGTGACATTTTTAGGTTAAATTAGATTAAAATGTAGTGATAACTGCCTCTAATAATAATAATAATAATAATAATAATAATAATATGGGATTTTTCATCCATTTCATCCAGTAAAGATATAGATTTACGTGGCTTTGTTGCCTTTAATTCGCTCTCAATCTGTCTTTCTGGCTGTAGGGCGTAGGCTCGTGTGAAAAAATTTGTGATTCACTTCTTCTAAATAATATATTATGTGTGCGTAAAGTACATCCCGTGTGTATCTTACGTAAGTGTATGTTTTAGTAGACGCGTTATGAATGTAGCAGATATAACACATTAATATACAGTATATACAAGCAGAGGCCGGTCAGATTAGTATCTTTATTGCAACATTACTTCTTTAAATAGAGGATTTCTCTTTATTCTTTCACCAAAGACCTTAACAGAACCAGAAATTCTCACTCTAGAAAAAAGCTACATAAAGCTGTCCATGCGTAAAAACAGGCTTAGGAATATAAATACAGGACATCTGCTGTCAAATTAGTATATTTTAGTATTAGTATTATCAAGACGCTATGGCAACTGTAAGAAAATTTGGGAAGACGGATCTATTTATTATTAATGAGCTGAAATCGCTGAAAACATTGAAGTTTATCAAAGACCAGAACATACTCTAGGCCAGATATTGTTGAGGGAGTTTTTCACATGAAACTAAAAGAGCTATGTCATGATTTAACAATAAAACATACTCGCGAAGCCAAGTGAACTTTTGTATGTGGTTCATGCACCTTCAACTTTCAACTGGTGGGACCCGCCAAAAGAATGACGAGTTGGAGTTTCCCACATGCCAAAACGCCTTTCACACCACCTCCACACCCGTTCTCCGCCAAAATATAACGGGTTGGAGCTTCCCACATGCCCCACACCACCTACACACACCCCTCCGCCTAAACAGACCAAAAGGAAAATTTTTTCTTCTATGAACTTTTTCATTTTTTTGTGAAGGAAGGAGGGGCCAAAAAGCGCTCAACCCCCTTAGAGGAAGAAGAGAGCCAAAATCAAGGTCTAGCGTTTACGAAATACTTGGACACTCTGCGTTTGAAAGATTGGAAATACAGATCAGCCCTTGCGTTAGAGAGTTGGACAGAAAATGAATGAGAATGTGTAGAAAGTCGGGTACTGCGTGTTCTCCTTAAAGGGGAAGGAATGCAGTTAAAGAGTTCAGAAGAGCAGTGTTCGTTATAATAGCGGCAGTAAAGAGAGAGAGAGTGAAGCAACATTGCGGCGAAAAGAGAGGCATTGAAGACAGTTAGTAAGAGGCGGGGAACTGATGAGACGAAAGGCCTTTGATTCCACGCGGTCAAGTAGAGCTGTGTGGGTTGAGCCCCCAAACTTGATGAGCGTACTCCATACAAGGGCGCAGTACCGGATTAACGCACAGGCCACCTAGTGCCCTGACCATATAGGGGCCAGCCGCCCACCCAAGTAAACAATTTGTTTTTGTTTTTATCTTTTTATTTTATTTTTTTAATCTTTATTCTGCAGATTTTACTGATATTTATTTATTTGAAAAATCTTTCAAATAAATAAAATTATTTGAGGCATATTTTTTTATGGACCGTAGAAGGTATACAGTATGGATATTAATGAGTTACGAGATAATTAATTTTACGTTTCTTTTGTGTATTTTAAGTTAATATACTATATTGTACCATCATATATTATTTTCTGTGTTGGATCCAAGTATCTTTGTGAATATATGATAATAAAAATGATGTAATTTTGTTTATGGATTTCATGAGTTTGTAGAGTATGAGGCCCCAAATATTACCTTGACCTAGGGCTCCACTAAATCTTAATCCGGTCCTGCAAAGCTGGACAAGACCCCTGTATAGAGAGAGCAACTGAGTGTGGATGAAGAAACTTCGGATCTGGTACAGCACACCTAATCTCTTAGAAGCTGTTTTGGAAAGAGTATATGTGATCTATCCAGGAAAGATCACGAGAAAAGAAAACGCCAAGAATGTTAAGAGAAGAGGAAGAATTGAGTTGCAAGGGGATAGTCGTGTGGAAGATTGTGAAGAGTAGAGAGAAGGAACTGTTTTTTTGAGGTATTGAAATCCACAAGGTTTTCTTAGGCCCAATCAGATATAGCAGAAAGATCAGAGGTCAGGTGCACCATAGCCGTCCTACGTGAATCATGGAGTGATTGTTGAGAGGGATGCTTTGTGATACGAGTGGAGAAATGAAGGGTGGAATCATTGCCATAGGAGTGGATAGGACAAGAAGTGTGACTTAATAGATCATCAATAAATAAAAGGAAAAGAGTGGGTGACAGGACAGAACCCTGAGGAACACAACTGTTGATAGATTTAATTGAAGAACAGCGACTATCTACAACCGCAGCTATAGATTGGCCAGAAAATAAATTGGAGATGAAGGTACAGATAGAAGAATAGAAACCGAAGGAGGGCTGTTTCGAAATTGAAGATTTGTACCAGATTCTATCAAAAACTTTCGATATGTCTAGCGCAGTAGCAAAGGTTTCACCGAAATCCCGAAAGGAGGCTGACCAAGAGTCGGAGCAATAAGCAAGAAGATCTCCCGTAGAACGCCCCTTGCGGAACCCATACTGACCATCTGAAAGAAGATTGTGAGAAGAGATGTTTAAGAATCTTCCTATTAAGGATAGATTCAAAAACTTTAGAAAGGCAAGAAATCAAAGCAATTGGACGATAGTTGGAGAGTTGAGAGGGTCACCCTTCTTTGGGACAGGCTGAATGAAAGCGAACTTGCAGCAGGAAGGAAAAGTTCCAGGTGAAATATAAAGGCGAAAGAATTTACCTCGGCAGGGTGTCACCACAGAAGCACAGTTCTGAGAACAACAGGAGTCACACCATCAGGAAGGTACGCCTCCCTAGAGTTGAGCCCAGATAGGACAGAAAGAACATATTTGGAAGAGATTCTAATTTCAGACATAATTAAATGAGAGGGAGAAGGAGATGAGAGAACAGCACCTGAATCCTCCAGGGTTGAATTGGAGGCGAACGTTTGAGCGAAGAGTTCAGGTTTATCGGGACAAGAGAGGGCAACTGAACCGTCGGAATGGAAAAGAAGAGAGAAAGAAGAAGTAAAGTTGTTCTGGCTTGATGCCAGAAAGAGCGAAAAGAATTAGAATTGGATAGGTTTTCACATTTTTGTCTAATGAAAGAAGTTTTGGCGAGTCGAAGAACAAATTTTGCATGATTCCGGCGATAAATATAAGGTGAGTGAGAGACAGGAGTTGGATGGCGACGATATCTTCTTAAAACCTTCTCTCTGATGGGTATAGCATTAGAAAAAGCACAGTTAAACCAAGGTTATTTTTACATCAGTACGTTAGTAGAAATAGAATATGGAATGTTATGTTATAATGTAATGTTATAATGTTTCAGACCAACAAAGACCCTAGGATCCACTCATGGCTGGTCTACCTAACTGTGTTCGTAATTGAGTATTGTGTATGTCCTCCGTGGTGGCGGAGGGGACCTACAATTTTACGTGGTGTTCCGAACCACAAGAACATAAGAAATTTATGTAACAACTGCCTGTACATTCGCAACTACCAATTTTTGCAAAACTAAATAATTATCAATTAAAAACTAATTAATTATCGATTTAAAACTAAATCGATTTAAAACTAAATGCCTCTATGTTCGAGAGAATCACCTCCGTAATGCGCTCATACATTTGGAGGGGCCACTGCCACGGAAGCACTAATTATTCCAAAGGAAATCAGAGAAGTACTGCCTAAGGGCCTCCCAATCAGCGGCGCCAATGTGTCAAAAGCCTCTCCTCTTCTGAGGATTCAAATGCCGAATTGGAGCGATAGAACAGAAAACATATAAAAGATTGTGGTCGGAGGAGCTCAATGGAAAAAAATGTTTGATAGACTAAGAAGAAGGATGAGAGATGAGAAATAAATCTAGAATGTCGGGCCTATCTCCAAGGTGATCAAAGATACGAGTAGGATGCTGTACAATCTGTTCTACGTCATTCAGGATAGAAAAGTTGTGAGCTAGTTCACCAAGGATGTCAATGAAATGGGAGAAAGGCAAAGCTGGTGGTAAACATTAAAATCACCTAAAATGTAGATTTCAGGAAAAGGAGAGTGGGATAGGATGTATTCCACTTTAGAAAAGAGGTAGTCAAAGAATTTTGGATAATCAGTAGGAGTAGGAGAAAGGTATACAGCGGAGATGTATTTAGTTTGAGATTGGCACGTAAGCCGTAGCGAGAGAGTACAGAATTCGGAAGATTCAAGTTCGGGAGTACAAGAGGAAGTTAGGTCATTGCGTACATATACGCAACATCCACCTATGGAGTGAAACTGAGTATAGAGAAAAGGGGTTGCTGTTATTCGTCCCAGATACCTGAATAAGGTGAGGTTTAGAGGAAGAGAGTTGGTGTTCAACAGATTGAAAGTTAGAGGAAAGGCCACGAATGTTACAGAAGTTTATGAAAAGTGAATCAGGAAGAGGCCCAGAACATCTCCAATGGGCAGTAGCAGACCCAGCCCCACTGACCGGGTCCGCGTTCCTGGCAGTGATGTAGGACTCGAGACTGGTCTCGGTCTCGGCCATGGTGGTCTCGACTACATCACTGCTGAGTATGTTGATGTTCCTCAAGTGCAACGAACACTTATCTTGTTTTAAGTAGGCATTTAACTGCTGAAAAGTGTCACAAACTATGAATTTGTGAATAAATTATGAGTAAATTTTGCAACTGTCACTTGATAATCTTTCCAGAATCTTTATTCCTGAATGTGAAATAGAGAGTTCATGAATTAGGCATTACACAATACTGAATATGTGCGAAAATTGCATATGGTCTCGGTCTGGATTTCGGACTCCATCTCGGGTGCTCAGGTCTCGGTCTCGGTCTCGGTCTCGGTCTCGGCCATAGTGGTCTCGACTACATCACTGGTATATACAGGGGCGTAGGCAGATAGAGTATGCAGGTTGAAGTCGGGAAAAAAGTTAAGGGTTCCAGAACACCTAAAAAAAAAAAATCATGGGTTTGTGGTTTGAAGTATTTGGTTAGTCGGAGTTGCGGTATCAACTGCTTGATCGCTTCATATTAAAATTAATGAATCAATGTATCTGAGACAAATAAAACATCAATTGAAAACAAAGTTCAGCCCCACCGAAGTTTTTTCTGGCTACGCCGATATATATATATATATATATACAGGGCGTCCCAAAAAAATGTATACACACTTTAAATATTTATAAAGGCAGTGTTTATTAAAATACATTTCATTTCAAAATGTAATAGAATCTACAGACATTATTTAATTGTTTTGTCAACGCCTGTTTTCAAACTGACGTCCGTTCTGGTCCAGGCACTGCTGATAACGCGAAGCAATGGAATCGCAAACATCACGAAACATTTCGTTTGGTATTTGTGTGCATTCTCGTTCAATGGCTGCTCTCAATTCAGCGACTGTTGCAGGTTTTATAGCGTAGACTTTGTCTTTTAAGTATCCCCATAAAAAAAAAGTCTAGTGGTGTGAGGTCTGGTGAACGCGGAGGGTATTCTACGAAACCCCTTCGTCCAATCCACATCCACATCGTGCCAAGTACCACTCGCAATACTCCACTCTTCGGTCCGGATCATCTTCATTAATAGCATGGACTAATCTTGGAATGTAACTTTTCATTGACAGCGCTTCAAAATGCGTTGGACAGACGATTCTGAAATTCCTACCTCACGACTCGCTTGCCGCACAGATTTTCTTGGACTTTGGTGATACGTTTCCAATACTCTTTCTTGCTTTGTAGGGCTTGTCGATGTCCGTGGTCTTCCGGAACGCTTCTTGTGGACATTCTGAACAGTTCCATCGGCTTCAAACTTATCTCTAATTCGAGTGATGGTAAGTCGCGTTGGTGGATCTGTTTGAAACTCCCTCCTAAACTGTCTTTGCACTTCAACTGCGTTTTCACACTTCCAGTAGCATTTTAGAATGAATTTCCTTTGTTCAAAGCTTAGTCTGACTGCCATTATTAATTCTAATGGGTTTAACTTGGAAAGAAAGAAACATCAATTGAGCTATCAGCTGTTAAAGTGTGTATACATTTTTTTGGGACGCCCTGTATATATATATGGGATGCATTTCGTAATTAAACCCGTGAAAATAATTGATAATGCAAAACCAAGGAAAAAGTGAAAAGCAATTCAAAGTGTTTCCTGTATTTAACAATACACCTCGTCATTCCCTAACGAGATGTAATATGGTAAATACATGAAAGATCTTGAGATCGCTTTCCACTTTTGCCCCATGAAAAAAAATATACGAGTGTGTGTATATATATATACATATATATATGTGTGTGTGTGTGTGTGTGTGTGTTTTCTAAATTGTGTCACAAATTTATGTTCAGTTGTTTTGTACTATGTGAGCTATGGTTGCTATGCTTTGAAAATGTTTTTTACTTTTTTCCATTTTGGCAAAGATAGTAAATATATATTTTCAAATGTAAAGCGGTCTAATTCAAATTCTTCTCCCTCTTTCTGGCATCTAGCTAAGAACCTCTTGAACAACTTTACTTCTTTTTCTTACCCTCTTCTTTTTCATTCTGACTGCATAGTTGCCGTCTCTTCTGACAAAGCTGAAATCTTCGCTCAAACTTTCGCTTCCAGCGCAAGCATGGACGATCCCGGTGCTGTTCTTTCATCTCCTCCTCCCTCTGACTTTATCATGTCTGAAACCAGAATCTCTTCCAGAAATGTTCTTTCTGCCCTCTCTGGGCTCAACTCTAGGGAGGCGTATCTTCCTGATGGTGTTCCTCCTGTTGTTCTTAAAAACTGTGCTTCAGTGCTGACACCCGGACTAGGCAAACTCTTTCGTCTTTGTCTCTCATCTGGTACTTTTCCTTCCTGCTGGAAGTTCGCTTTCATTCATCCTGTCCCAAAAAACGGTAAACACTCTCAACCCTCAAACTATCGTCCAATTGCTTTGATTTCTTGCCTTTCTAAAGTTTTTGAATCTATCCTTAATCGGAAGATTCTTAAACACCTCTCTTCTCACAATCTTCTTTCAGATGGTCAGTATGGGTTCCGCAGGTGACGCTCTACTGCGATCTTGTTCCATATTACTCTGACTCTTGGTCAGCCTCCTGTCGGGATTTTGGTGAAACGTTTGCTACTGCGTTAGACATATTGAAAGCTTTTAGAGTCTGGCACAAATCTTTAATTTCAAAACAGCCCTCCTTCGGTTTCTATCCTTCTATTTGTGCCTGCATCTCTAATTTCTTTTCTGGACGATCTATAGCTGTGGTTGTAGATGGCCACTGGTCTTCTCCGACAGCAATCATTAGTTGTGATCCTCATGGTTCTGTCTTGTCACCTACTCTTTTCCTTTTATTTATTAATGATCTATTAAGTCGCACTTCCTGTCTTATTCACTCCTATGCCGATGATTCCACTCTTCACTTCTCCACCCACTTCCCAAAGCCTTCCTCTCAACAGTCACTCCATGATTCGCGTAGGACGGCTATGGAGCACCTGACCTCTGATCTTTCTGCTATATCTGATTGGGGCAGAGAAAACCTTGTGGCTTTCAATGCCTCAAAAACTCAGTTCCTCCATCTGTCTACTCGTCACAATCTTCCACACGACTATCCCATTACCTTCAACAACACACGACTCAATCGTTCTTCTTTTCTTAACAATTTTGGCGTGTTCTTCTTTCCTGCAAAGATCACATATACTCTTTCCAAAACAGCTTCTAAAAGGTTAGGTGTACTGTACCGCCTCCACAGTTTCTTCACTCCCACTCAGTTGCTGTCTCTGTACAGAAGTCTTGTCTGCTCCTGTTTGGAGTATGCTTCTCATGTATGGGGTGGCTCAACCCATACAGCCGTATTTGACCTGGTGAAATCAAAGGCTTTTCGTCTCATCAATTCCTCACTTCTTACTGACTGTCTTCGATCCCTTTCTCCTCGCCGCACTGTTACCTCACTTTCTCTTTACTATCGCTATTACAACGAACACTGCTTTTTTGAACTCTCTAACTGCATGCCTCCTCCTTTAAGGAGAGCACGCAGCACCAAACTTTCAACACTTTCTCATTCCTTTTCTGTCCAACTCTCTAACGCAAGAGTTAATTGGTATTTTCAATTCTTCATCTACTCAGCTGGTGAGCTCTGGAACAATCTTCCCCAGTCCAGCTTTTCCCCCTCCTTTGTCCTCCAATCTTTCAAGCGCAAAGTATTCATGCATCTCGAAAACCCTCGACCTTGATTTTGGCTCGCTTCTTCTTCTGTTCGGGAGGGCGCTTTTGCGCGGGCATTCGCCTTTGGCCCGTCCTTCCTGCATAAAAAAAACAAATCGTTGGAATAGTGTGAAGTAGCAATAGAAATACTCAAATTTGTTGTTGTGAAGTTTGACGAAAGTTTATCCCTGATTTTATTGTAAAAGTTTTTCTTACAGAAATTTTTGTTTTATTGATTTGAAAGCGCGCACGCTCGCTGAAGGCATTTTACAGCTATATACAACAGCTGTATTTAATTATGAAATTACAGTCATCTCTGGAAACTAGGTATTTTAAATAAATAAATAAAATAAAATTATTAAAAAAAAATGTTATTTGACACAGATGTTTGCACAGATTGGAATTTATATGTTGTTTTGAATAATTAGCATGAACTGGAGTTTTCCTGAAATGTTCGCTTTTCTGTTGCTGCTCTTCCCTCACTTTTTATTGCCAATATGAAAAGGTAACTTTTACGTTTTCGCTAAAAAAACAAGTTTTCTGACCGAAAAATTATTTTTCAAAAAGGGTGGGTCATTACATTATCTGAACGCAGAGGATGGTCTCCCATCTAACTACTGATCAAACCCAATGTCACTCAACCTGTGAATGTTAGTATTTTCACGATGAAAAGGAAACTCCACGAACATGGGCGTTATGGACCGGTTGTGAGAAAGCCTTTATTACGACGTCATCTTAAGGCAACTCGTTTGAATTATACCAAGAAACACTAATAAGCAAGGAACGTTCTCGAAGAAAATAATGTTATTGTCTGACAAGACTGAAATAGAGTTCTTTGCGTCACATTCTGGATGCATTTATTTGGGGAAGAAGGAATACTGTATTCAGTGAAAAGAATACCACACCTACAATGAAGCAAAGAGATTTATACATGACCTGGCAAATTTTCTCAGGAGAAATGGAGCAGAATCTCAAAGGAACAAATCAATAAGCTCGTACAACGTTACAGACAACGGTTGCTTCAGGTTACTGGTGCGAAGGGTGGTCATACACAGTGACATATTAATAGGGGAGCCAGGGGGTGCCAGGCCCCAGGGCCCAGCTGTTTTAGTGGGTCTAAAATTTCGGAGTACTTGTGGTTGTACTTTTACTCTCCCTATGTACTTGAAAAATGAAGTACATTTCAAATACATTCTTGTGGCGGCTCTACTTTTACCTGCATTTCTCAGATTATTTATCATATTTCTTTCTGTTTCAGATAGCTGTCATTTCACTGCCTTTTCTGCAGAAAATCTACAATGGTGCAGTATGGAAAAAAGTGGTGCCCGATAAAGGAAGTTGAAAAAGAGAAATAAAGACAGGTTATTGCAAAATCTGCCAAGCTTTCACATTACTTTGAACTACACAAGGTATGGCCAGATATAATAATAATTAATTGAGAATTTGTGACAAAGAATTAAAGATACTTTTTTTTTAATTCATTATATAATATTGTTTCTTAGATATTTAGTTTAGTAATAAAAGACCTATTGTTAGTACTTGCTTTTCTTTCTTAATAGAAACAGGAAGCTTCAATCTCCAGTTCCACAACCATAAGTCCTGCCCAGCCTACATCAGAAAGCTCAGAAGCAGAAAATGATAAAACTGGTCATTCCATGCCTACAACCAACCAGCGTGTGTGCTGCAGTAGAAATGAAAGACAAACCAACTAATGTTGCAGCAAGAACTAAGAGTGGTGATACTGTGACTAACCCTGCATTATGAAATAAAACTTAAAATTCGAAGGTATAATACTAAACGTCTATTTTTTTTATAAAAATACTAGCTTCATTATAAGCATTCTTAATTAAACCATGTCCATATGAATGAATATGTAAGAAAATGGTAATAAAGGCCTGTATTATGTCAAATAAAAAAATAATGTAATTAATAATTTATGTTTCAGTTCATCGACTACTGGACAAGAAAAGGCCCACACCTATGTCAGAATAGAACTGGCAACTATAATTCTTCACAAAGAGAGCATGGCTGTTGAAGCAGAAGCCTTAGTGAAACGTTGTTTTACAGGAAACTTCCAAACGAAGAAACTCATGATTTTGAGGACAGCTTCCCATTTGAGTTTCAGCATTTTGTATTGTTTGTCAAAGAAAACGCTTTATCTGATACACACCCATTCACAAACTGAGAGCTGTTTTCCCAAATGATTTCATTGCTTATCGCATTTATTTGTGTTTGATGGTGTCAAATGCAAATGGGAAGCGATCTTTTTCTCATTTGAGCATGATTAAAAATGTTAAGCGTCAAAATGCTAACCCAAAGGAAATTGCAAAGTCCGTCATTGTTATGCACAGAAAACAATATTTTGCAGAATTTAAATACTGAGCTTGTGATTTGAAAATTTAATGATATGTAGCAGCTAAAAAAACTTTTGTAGATTGGTGGTAGATGATTTTGTGATCAACTTTTGTAGATTAGTAGTGGATTGGTAGTTGTGTAATTGGTTTGGTGTAATTGTAGCAGTTTGGTTTATGTGTAAAACTTGCATTATTTGATTTAGAAATAAATGGTTTTATTGAGAAATGGTTTTATTAATTTACATGACTCGAAGATTTATCTTGTTGAGGGGCCCAAGAATATTTTGGCCCCAGAGCCCAAAAATCCTTAATATGGCACTGGTCATACAAAGTATTAAAACAAGGGGTGGCTACATTTTTGCAATGTACTCGATCTATAATAAACATTCCCTTTCATTTGCCTCTTGCACTGATCCCTTTAATATATATATATATATATATAATACATACATATATATATATATATATATATATATATATATATATATATATATATATATATATATATATATACATACATATATATATATATATATATTATATATATATATATATATATATATATATATATATATATATATATATATATATATATATATACCTTTTCAAATGTTCAAGGATCCCAATAGGGGTCTCAATATTCTAGTTATAGTTTTAAGTACAGACCAAGAGTTAAATGACTACTACTCCACCAGTGATCATAGGCAAATAACATTTGAAATTAAGGTTAATGTTCATAATTTGGATATTTTGTAATACGTTTTGGATTTTGAAAGAGCTAAATTTCGTGACATGAAACTGAACCTTTCAACCCATAATTCGGATGAGACTTTATTGCGAGATGATACTGATGGTACAGTTGCACTCATTATTCGTAGAACACTCTTGAAAACAAATAGCGACACCTGGCATATATTTGTTGTGTGTACTATGACAGTGTTCATGATATTGGCAAGCCTGTCATCCTGAGCGAACAGAGCCGTTGGTAGGCATTATTGTGCCCTGAGCAAATTCCAAATTGATTCATTTATTTATTTATTTATTTACATTTAACAATGAACATAGATTTATATATTATTTCATTATAACAGAGAGAGAGAGCAAAAACCTGATATGTATAAATACATATATAGGTGGTTTATGAATGAGAAAACGATGTTTTGATGCATATTAAATTTTAATAACATTATAATATTACCAGATTGATGGGTATCTGTAGGTTTCATACGTCACTGCTTAAAATATCTTCCAATTTGCAAATGGACGACAGCTGAATGGATACTACTGATATGACATTGTTACAGCAAATATTATTTCTTGATCAGAAACACTGATATAGTAATAAACAGTCACTGAGAGAAATATTATTTAGAAACGAAGAATGTTTTGTATTGAGGCAGCATCATCAATGCATATAATTGTTTTGTATTAATAAGTTCCATGTTACAACGTAAGTGTTGAACCACTGCAGCTGTAACTCTTAACGATCTCTCACCTCAAAGGAGAGAATAACAGAAAATAAAACAATTATAGTAATTCTTATCAATAAACATAGAGCCATTTAAACGATGATATTTGACAATTTTGCAAAGGTGTTACACATTCATAATTACCATTGTATTTGAGATATTTTATACGTGAACACAACAAATTTAATATCCTGTCTAGCCACCGTTGTTGTCTATGACTTCTTGCAGTCGATGTGGTACAGAAGCATATTTAATACGCAGCTATGCTATTTCAAAAAGAGGCCATTCACTTATTATGCCCTGAAAAGCAGTGACTCACCTGAACTGAAAACAGAATTCCTGAAAATGCGGCAAGATCTTATTCTGAAGTTTGAGTTTGCACAGAAAAAATCGAGGCATTTTAGGCAAAAGTGGATGGGGACTCGGGGAGTATCTTTTGCTTGCTGAAAAGGCAAAGAAAGTGCTGGTGCATTTTGCAATAAGCGATTTACACTGCGCCTTGAGCGAAACTAAACCCAGAATTCAGGCATTAGTTCAGCAAAAACAGTTGCAGGGGGGGTAATTTCCATTTGGCGATGAACCAAAAGGGATAATCACAAAAAAAGTTTGGGAACCGCTGGTGTAGCAGCTTAATGACCATTTTCGAAACTGTTTCCGTATTCCAACAATTCCACCTGACTTTTAACATATCACGTGACACCAAATGACGTCATTACAGAGGTGGTAACAGGTATGGTGACTGAGAATAAGCTCACACTATTCCTGAATCTCATCGAAGCAACTACTCTGCAGAATGGATTATCACCACCAGAAAATTGGTGAAAGGGGAAGAATCATCGGCATGAAGACAAGCGGGCTGTCTCCAACTCAAATTGCAAGAGAACTTGGAATTTCTAGGAACATTGTTTATATATGGTTGGAGAGGTGGCAAGAGGAACGGAATCTACGAGATCACCGCAGAACAGGGAAACCTCGACTGACAAATGCTACGGTTGATCGAAAGATCTGCGATGTTGCCGAAGCTCATCCCTTTACCAATGCTGTTGCCATAAGGGAACAATTGCAGCTTCATGTTTCGGCAATGACAGTGAGGGGGCGGCTACATGAAGCTGGGTTACACCATCGGACCCCGGCTATCAAGAAGAAGTTAAATCAGCAACATTGAGAAAATAGACTTCGATTTGCTCAGCAACACGTTCACAAAGGACTTGACTTTTGGAGCCGAGTGATATTTACCGACGAAAACACCTTTTCCTCCAGATCCCATGGCCGCTTTCAGTGTTGGAGGAGGAATAATAGTCGATATACTCAAAAGCACATCTATGAGGAAGCATGTAGCGGTCATGTCACCTGTAACATGGTGGGATGGATTCATCTGTATGGTGTAAGAGAGCTCACCAAAATCGAAGGAAGGTTTACTACAGACCAGTATATAGAAATTTTCGAAGAGGTTATGCTTGCATATGTGCGTGCATATGGTCTGCCATTTCGTGAGCAAATAATTTTTATGCAAGACGGGTCCCCAATTCACACAGCATGGATTGCCACACGCTGGTTCTCTGAGCAAAGAAGTATGAATCTTCTGGATTGGCCAAGTAAGGGTTGTGATATGAATCCCATTGAGAATATATGGGTCAATAGTGTAAATGTGTGGGAACCAGAGGAGGAACGAACAATGGACCAGCTTTTACAACACACATTTAGTGAGTGGGAGGTGCTGAGGAGTAATCAACAGCTGGTATATAATCATGTTGCTTCTGTACCACATCGACTGTAGGAAGTCATAAACAATAACGGTGGCTGGACAAGATATTAAATTTGTTGTGTTCATGTATAAAATATCTCTCAAATACAGTGGTAATTATGAATGTGTAACACCTTTGCAAAATTGTCAAATATCATAGTTTAAATGGCTCTATGTTTATTGATATGAATCACTGCAATTTTTTTATTTTTTGTAATTCTCTCCTTTGAGGTGAGAGACCGTTAAAAGTCAGCTGCAGTGGTTCAACACTTAAGTTGTAACATGGAACTTATTAATACAAAACAATTATATGCATTTATGATGCTGCCTCAATACAAAACATTCTTCGTTTCTAAATAGTTCTCTCAGTGACTGTATATTACTATATTAGTGTTGCTGATCTAGAAATAGCATTTGCTCCGGATATAACAATGTCATACCAGTAGTATCCATTCAGCTGTCGTCCATTTGCCAATTGGAAGATATTTTAAGCAGTGACGTATGAAACCTACAGATACCCACCAATCTGGTAATATTATAATGTTATTAAAATTTAATATGCATCAAAACATTGTTCTTTTTCATTCATAAACCACCTATATATGTATATATATATATAGCAGGCTTTTGCTATGTCTTTGTTATAATACAAAATAATACCTGAATCTATGATCAATATTAAATGTAAATAAATAAATAAATAAATCAATTTGGAATTTGTTCAGGGCGCAATAATGCCTACCAACGGCTCTGTTCGCTCGGGAAGAGAATTTAGGTTTGTAGGGGGACCCAAAAGTTAGGCTGTGGTACCAGTAATAAATCTATAAAATATTAGCTAACTGCGACATCAACTTCACCGGCCCCAAGGAGGTCAAAGATTTTGCCTTTCAGATCCCCCAAAAAATTAAGGAAAAAATTCAAAGATTTAAGCGTATCTTCTGTTGTGTTTATGCTAGGAAGATCATTTTTATTTCATTTGATTTGTCTATTTATGTTCCTTACCGTTACTCTTATACACTTTTCTCCTATTTCTCACAGAAATTTCGAAAATTTGGTATTTCATGAAAAATACTAACAAAAAATAGGAATTTTTATATCTACTGTTGAGTTTCTCAACTTTAGTAAATGTTTTAGCACCATTTTAAGGTTTCCATTTGTTTAAGTTTTCACAGATTTAAATTATTTCATAATTATATTATTTAGGGTTTGTTATTTATACTATATTACATTATAATTTATATATCTTTTTCAGGATAGTTGATTGCTTTGATAAATTTTTATATTGAATTTGATTCGCTAAAAACATTTACAGTCACTAATATAGTCTAATTCTATTCCGACGCACAAAGCAAAATTAGGCATGGCTTCCATGGCCGCGAATGAATCACAAAAAGGAAGACAAGGAATACTCAACAGCTGATTCCAATTCTTGGACCACCAAAGGATCTCTCACTGATTTATTTGCCAGAGCTATTGAAGAATAGGGACCCCAGCCTTCTTTAGTTAGGCTTATAAGGCTAACTAACGAAAATATCACGACCTAACCTAACCAATCGTTAGGTTAACTGTACGCCCTTCACGATTGGTTAGGTTAGGTCATGATATTTTCGTTAGTTAGCCTTATAAAGCTAACTAAAGAAGGCTGGGGGTCCCTATTCTTCAACAGCTCCTATTTGCCTTCGTCCGAAGATATACTTCAGTGTTTCCTTTATGTTAGACAGGAAAGAATTAAGTCAGCCTTCGTCCGAAGGTGTACTTCAGTGTTTCTCTTACAGTATGTTAGACAGTAAAGAATTAAGTCAGGAAAAGCTAATCCAAAAATTGATGATGTTGCAACAGTCGTTGCCCAAAAAGTAAAGACTGCGTGAGATCGTGCTTCTATTCCAACTAGCCATCATTTGACCATAACGCAGCGCATCCAAGGTTTGTACGAAAAATATCAAAGTGTCTTGAAACAATTCAAAGGGCGGAAAGACCAAGCATCCTATCAAGCATTGCTTCTCAAATTTAAACTTGACTCACTGAGCTTTTTGCTATAGCTTCTTGTAAATGTGAAGACTTCCTGACATGTCGTTGTGAGAAAGATCGAAAAGTGCCTGTTCTGGAAAGGGATTTCCTTAATGACCAACGAACGTGTCGAAAAATGATGATTGGATCCGTAGATAAAGTGGTCACCAAAAAGATGGAAAAAAAGAAAAAGGCTACACAAAAGTATGAGGAATATACAGCACGGATCTCGAAAGGAATGAAAGAATTTGATACTGCTGCAACTGTTTCATCAAGTTCCAGCGAAACGGACGAAAGCAGTGAGCCGTTTAAACTCACGACAAAGCCATTAATTAATCCCGGACCTTCACAAATGAGAATGCAGTTGCCAACAGTGGGTAGAGAATGCGATCGAAGAGGAATATCTGACCGTGCTGGGGCAGCTCTTGCATCTGCTGTTTTTTAAGATTTAAAATTAATTAGTAGTGAAGAGACTTCTTCAGTGATCGACAAAAGCAAGATAAGACGAGAAAGGAGCAAGATTAGAAAAGAACTCTCTGAAGATACCTCAACTTTCAGTTCAAGTGATCATGATATGGGTCTCTCCTTTGATGGAAGGAAAGATCGAACAAACGTTATGATAATGAAAGGTAGTATCATTCTAGGATTAATATGGAAGTGAATATTGTCCTTTTTAAAAAACCAGGCTCAACTTACTTAGGCCACATATCTCTAGAATTGAGCACATCAAAAAGCATTTATAAATGCATTTTGGAGTTGTTGGGATGCAAAAATATCAGTGCTAGAAATATTGTGCCATTGGCTGTGATGGCATTGCAGCCAATACTGGAATAAAAGGAGGCATATTAAAAAATTTGGTGCAGAACTCAAACAAACCCTTTCACTGGTTTATTTGTCTCTTTCATTTTAATGAGTTACCATTGAGGCATTTGTTAGAACACCTCGATGGGCCCTCCCATGGTCCACGAGAAATGTCAGGTCAGGACGAATTGAAAAAGCATTAAAATCTGTCGACCAATCAATAGTTAAGTTTGAAGCCATGGAAGGAAGGCATCTTCCAATCACTGATTCTGATGATCTAAGTACAGACCAATTGTACCTCTATGCAATGACTTAGCAAATCTTCAACCTGGGCCAATGGGCTAATCCAGATGGTTGACTTCATACACTGAGAACACTAGCGAAGAAAAATTAAAACTCTTTCAATTCCCTTGTCATACACAAGCAGTAGAGAGGAGTATCAAACTTGTAACAGAAGCGGCAAGATCAGTTTATGGAAGTGAGAGGAGAGATAGCAACGTTAAAACCAAAATTGCATCTCAAGCAATAATGAAATCACTTGAAACAAAGAGAGACTACAAAACTCAATAAGAAGCTTTCTAAATTATTGTGGTGGGTGGGTTAGGGTGGAACTCAAAGAGTAGCCACCTCCACGTGGTGAGTTCTGGGTAATTTAAGCCGATATGCATGGCTCGTATCTAGCTTAAATTAGCGGAGAGCTGCTCCAATAAACCAATATATATTTAAAGCCATGCAGCTATTTTATGAGCTTATAAAATAAAATTGAATCACTAAATAACTCTTAACACCAACCAACCAACAAAAGCAATAAAAACTCCTTTTTTGTAAGTATTTTTCATTAAATACCAAATTTTCCAAATTTCTGTGAGGAATGGGAAAAAAGTGTATAATAGTAAAGTTAAAAAACATAAACAGACAAATCAAATGAAACAAAAATGATCTTCCTAGCATAAATACAACGGAAGGTACGCTTAAATCTTTGAATTTTACCTTAATTTTGGGGGGGACCTGAAAGTCAAAATATTTGACCTCCTTGGGGCCGGTGAAGTTGAAGTTGCAGGTAGCTAATATTTTACAGATTTCTTATTGGTACCACAGTCTAACATTTGGGTGCCCCTACAAAACTGAATTCTGAAAAAAGTTTTTTCACTCCACCCTAAATTGAACACTGTCATCCCGTCCGAAGGGTTTTTGTTTTAGTTTTTACAAGACCATTTTATATTCACTTCATTGACATCCCCCTTGTTAATATATAGCCCCTTCTTGAATTTCTATTTAATTATTCATGTATGTTTCCTTAGTAATATGTAAACCAGTGTGATAAATGGAAATAATTATGTTCTAAAGACATTTGGCAATGAGTCAATCAACCAATCAGCGCTAAATACCAGATGCATTCATAAAATGTTACAAACGTTTGTAGTACACACAATAAATATATGCCAGGTGTCGCTATCTGTTTTCAAGAGTGTTCTACGAATAATGAGCGAAACTGTACCATCAGTATCACCTTGCAATAAAGTTTCACGAATTATGGGTTGAAAGGTTCAGTTTTATGTCACGAAATTTAGCTCTTTTAAAATCCCAAACATATTACAAAATAGGTACTTGTAGGTTATCTCCCCCTCCCCCCCCAATTTTGACAGAATATTTTCGTTAAAACTAACGAAAATATCACGACTTAACCTAACCAATTATCGAGGGCGTACAGTTGATCTATTAGTAAATAGATAATACTATTCCAGAAACAAACAATGTTATAATTAATAATAAATCAACTGTACGCCCTTGATAATTGGTTAGGTTAAGTCGTGATATTTTTGTTAGTTTTAACGAAAATATTCTGTCAAAATTGGTGGTGGTGGTGGGGGGGAGATAACCTACAAGTACCACAAAATATCCAAATTATGAACATTAACTTTAATTTCAAATGTTATTTGCCTCTGACCACTGGTGGAGTAGTAGTCATTTAACTCTTGGTCTGTACTTAAGACTCCCTATAGGAGGTATTGAAGAATAGGGACCCCAGCCTTCTTTAGTTAGCTTTATAAGGCTAACTAACGAAAATATCATGACCTAACCTAACCAATCGTCAAGGGCGTACAGTTAACCTAACGATTGGTTTGGTTAGGTCGTGATATTTTCGTTAGTTAGCCTTATAAGCCTAACTAAAGAAGGCTGTGGTCCCTATTCTTCAATAGCTCCAAACTATATTCCTCTGCCGAGCGGTGCCCCCCATAGTACTGTGAGGTATTGAAAAACTCATGATCTTCACTTGCCCCACAAACACCTTTACATGGGAGACCCAAAATGGGTGCACACACATTTCTACATTACTGTACAGTCTTTACAGCCACACCTACACTTTTCCTCCTAAGTATATATATTGTAATGTATATGGTGGTAAATTTTGACTGGGTCCGCAATCGATATGGATCGTGACTTATTTTTGGTTGGATGGATACCGTAATGAAATTGACTGGATCCTTTGGATCTGATATATTTGCATGTCGGTTATAAATAGATATAGAGTGTAACATATTTGTGGATAGTAGTCTATTATGACTTGATCCTCTGGATCCAGAGATTCTATCTTTAGTTTTAAATCGATAATTAATTAGCTTTAAATTGATAATTATTTAGTTTCGTAAAAATTGGTCGTTGCCAATTTACCGGCAGTTTTTACATAAATTTCTTATGTTCTTGTGGTTCGGGACCCACGTAAAATTGTAGGTCCCCTCCGCCACCACGGAGGACATACACAATACACGATTACGAACACAGTTAGGTAGACCAGCCATGAGTGGATCCTAGGGTCTTTGTTGTTCTGAAACATTATAACATTATAACATTATAACAATATTGAGACCCCTATTGGGATCCTTGAACATTTGAAAAGGTATATATATATATATATATATATATATATATATATATATATATATATATATTAAAGGGATCAGTGCAAGAGGCAAATGAAAGGGAATGTTTATTATAGATCGAGTACATTGCAAAAAGGTAGCCACCCCTTGTTTTAATACTTTGTATGACCAGTGCCGTATTAAGAATTTTTGGACCCTGGGGCCAAAATATTCTTGGGCCCCTCAACAAGATAAATCTTCTAGTCATGTAAATTAATAAAACCATTTCTAAATAAAACCATTTATTTCTAAATCAAATAATGCAGGTTTTACACATATACCAAACTGCTACAATTACACCAAACTAATTACACAACTACCAATCCACTACTAATCTACAAAAGTTGATAACAAAATCATCTACCACCACTCTACAAAAGTTTTTTGCGCTGCTTCATATCACTAAATTTTCCAATCACAAGCTCAGTATTTAAATTCTGCAAAATATTGTTTTCTGTGCATAACAATGAGAGACGTTGCACATTCTTTTGGGTTAGCATTTGACGTTTAACATTTTTAATCATGCTCAAATGAGAAAAAGAACGATTCCCATTTGCATTTGACACCATCAAACACAAATAAATGCGATAAGCAATGAAATCATTTGGCAAAACAGCCCTCAGTTTGTGAATGGGCGAGAATCAGATAAAGCGTTTTCTTTGACAAACAATACAAAATGGGAAGCTCTCCTCAAAATCATGTTTCTTCGTTTGGATGTTTCCTGTAAAACAACATTTCACTAAGGCTTCTGCTTCAACAGCCATGCTCTCTTTGTGAAGAATTATAGTTGCCAGTTCTATTCTGACATAGGTGTGGGCCTTTCCTTGTCCAGTAGTCGATGAACTGAAACATAAATTATAAATTACATTATTTTTTATTTGACATAATACAAGCCTTTATTACCATTTTCACCTGCCCATCATCATTACAACACGTTCAACACTCTGCCCCAACAGCCTTAGGCGCACCTACAGAAATTATAAGAAAGCTGATTGGGAACAGTTCAAAATACAGGCTGAGGAACAATTCACCACATTAGGAAATACAACCCAAATTACACTAGAGAAATAGCCCACCTAATAAGGCAACGTAACAAACTCAAACATAACACACAAATACAAAACACAGAAGCCATAAAACAGCAGATACAACAGCTCAACACAGAAATAAACAACAAACTTAAAGAAAACCAAACAGAAACATTTAGGGAATTCATAACAACACTAAACCACTCCACAGATACATCCAGGCTATACAAGTCTATAAACAGCATTACCCATTCTAACAGCGGCATTCACACCTCACACGCAACAACATCGACATCGCTACAAATAACCTACAAACATACATAAACAGTATACAAGACTGGATCACACACAATAGACTCAAAGTAGCGCCCACAAAATCAACCATCACCTTGCTTACAAGCAACACAAAAGAACACCAGATAACTCCACAGCTTACACTAAACAACACCAACATTCCACACACTCACAGGACCAAAATACTTGGGGTCACATACAACACATCTTTATCTTTTGCAAACTACATTCAGGACATTAAAAACAAATGTACGTCAAGACTTAACACGCTTAGGGTACTAACAGGCACAAACTTTGGACACCAGCAGGAAACAACATCACTCATATACAAACAATATATTCGCTCAGTTATGGACTACGCTAGCCCATGCTAGGCACCCATTATCTCAAACACACAAATAAGCTCCTTACAGACAATACAAAACAACGCACTTCGTATCATTACAGGATGTACTCAAACAATACCAATAGCACACCTGCACACAGAAACAAAAATACTGAAAGTTAGAGAACATTTAGACATGAGGGGAACACAATTCATGGCAGCAGCGACAACTAACCCACAACACCCTTGCCACTACATGTACAATCATGCATCAACACCTCGCACCATTAAGGTAACACCAGAGAGACATTATAACCAAATACTCCATTCCATACCACGCCCCACAGACATCACACAGTAAAGAAAACACACACACACACACACACACCTAACCCACAACTCAATGACAGGACTCGGTCCGAATGCGGTCCTAGGTGCGAAGCCGCCACCCATTTACAATTCAGAGCCCAGCCTCAGCAGATCGGATCGAGTTAACTTAGCACGATTCCGATGTGGACATCACCCCAACTTACAGACATATAAACACAGACTAACCAACTCCACAGACGACACCTGCCACCTGTGCCAGGATACACCACAAACAATTGAATACATTATGACAGACTGTACCGCTCTAGCACAACAGAGAACACAGCACAACATCACTACTGCGCTGAACCTCTGGTCCACTCCGGAGAGAGCGATCGGTTACCTGCGTGCCGCCGCCGGCTTGCTCGATCAGGGTGGGCTGATCGGTTAACCAACAACAACAACAACAACCATTTTCTTACATATTCATTCATATGGACATGGTTTAATTGAGAATGCTTATAATGAATGTAGTAGTTTTATAAAAAAAAATAGACGTTTAGTATCATACCTTCGAATTTTAAGTTTTATCCCATAATGTATGGTCAGTCGCAAACAATATCACCATTCTTATTACTTGCTGCAACATTAATTGGTTCGTCTTTCATTTCTACTGCAGCACACAGCCACACACGCTGGTTGTATGTAGGCATGGAAGGACCAGTTTTATCATTTTCATTTATTTCTAAATCATCTGTTTTTAAGAGTGTCCTTCGAATAATGAGCGCAACTGTACATGGAATTCTTTTTATAATTTCTTAAACATTAATATTCCATTACGTATAAAGAGACTAGCGAAGTTTGTTAAACCTAAATGGTGGAATGCTGAAATTAAAAGTAGTTTAATGTCAAAAAGGAACGCGTATTTTAAATTTAAAGAAACAAATACTCTGTCCGATAAAAATGCCTAAGTTATTGCGAAGTCGAAGCCAAAAAATTTATTAGAAAAAGCAAGCGCACTTGTGAGTTATATATAGTGAACTAAATTAAATCGAATCCGAAGAAATTCTATAATTTTGTTAAGAATAAAAATGTTGCTTCTCAGATAGTTGGTTCACTCATCGGCGAAAACAACAAAAAAATTTACGATGATGTCTTACAAATGACGGAAGTTTTAAATAAATTCTTTTCTTCTCTGTTTTCTAATAAAAATATAAACAACATTCTCGTTCCCGTAATCATGCTCAATGATGAACATTTAAAGCTTCGTGTTTTAACCATTATTGAAAATCAAGTACTCTTCGCCAAAGGTAAAATTAATTTGAATAAAACTCCAGGTCCAGATAAGCTCTATCCGAGGGTACTTAAGGAAATGAATTTTGCAATAGTCTCTCCTCTTACATATATATTTTCTAATAATAATAATAATAATGATAATAATAATAATAATAATAATAATAATAATAATAATAACAATAATAATAATAATAATAACAATAATAATAATAATAATAATAATAAAAATAATAATAATCTATATTATAATAAGAGAGCTGTCAGTCTATCCGTCTGTCCGTCTGTCTGTCACACTTTCAGAAATTGTGAGAAAAAATTGTGAGAAAAAAATTCAGAAATTGTAAAAAAAATTCAGAAATTGTATTAAGGGCGGCATGTGAAGCTCAAGATTTTCATGACTGTGTTCTTTTCTGTAGTTTAGCAATGGGGGAAGGGTGGGGGTGGGGGTAATGGGGGATGGGTGGGTAATGGGGGAGGGGGTTAGCCCCCAAGTTGTATGAATGGGGGTGAGGAGGTTTTGGGAGATACCAGATTCAGAAATGTTGACACAATGTGAAGCTCAAAATTTTCACGGCTGGGTTCTTTTTTTGTAGTTTAGCCTGTCTAACCGTCAGCGAAGCGGCGGGAACTGTACTAGTAATAATAAATCTTTAGAGTCTGAAGAAGTTTCGTTCGATTGGAAACTTGCAAACATTACACCAGTATTTATAAAAAGGGACAAATCACTTCCCGGAATTTATCGCCTCATTAATCTAACTTCAGTATTTGGTAAACTTATGGACGCGATCGTTCGGGACAAAATAATTAATCACTTAGAAATTAATAATTTAATTAAAGATTCTCAGCACGGCTTTCGACGTTATCGTTCACAAAAAACAAATACAGGGTGTTCATAAAAGATCTGAACGATTTCAATCTTTATTATTGTGATAACCCAATAGCATACAAAGAAACAAGTTTGTCCATGTGACTCCGCACAGCTTATAGTTTTATATTTATGTTTAATAAACTTCAACATCTGTGCCATTGGTCGCCCGTACAATATGCAATCGATATTCAATTTCTCGCCATGTGCGTTCAAGCATCGACCATCGCTCCATCGCTACTGCATCCCTGATCCTGTTTCGTAGTTCATGGATGTTGACAACCTTGGTCTTGTAAGAAAAACCCTTTATTAGTTGCTCTATCGCTTACACATGCGTTATGCTTTATATCTTATATAGTATGAAAAATATTAACGAATCAAATCGTTGAGATCTTTATGAACGCCTTGTACTTCTAGCAACCTTCTATACATAAAATTTATAAATATTATCGGATCACTTTAACATATTGCTTCCCAAAGCATTCGGGAAGCAATATGCTAAAGTGATCCCTCCTGGGAAGCAATATGTTAAAAAGAGAAAGGTTGGTTGGTTAGAAAGAGGTTGGTAATCTAGGACATAACCTACCGACAGTAAACAAAGCTATAAATGTTAACAAAGTTCTAAACTTGCTCAGTTCTTTCTTGGTATTATACTATACAAGTCGGTTGATGATTGGTTAGGTTAAATCGTGATATTTTCGTTAGTTTTAACGAAAATATCACAACTTAATCTAACCAATCGTCAAGGGCATACAGTTGATGTACAGTACATGAAACGGAAAAGACCATATAGCGCAACAATTCTAATAAATTTACTTTCAATGTAATATTTTAACATGTTATGATTTACTTTTTATGCCTTTACTTTATTAAAGCGAACATTTTTTATCGTACTCCTTATCCTAAATATTGGGAAGCAATATGTTAAAGAGAGGTTCCTGGGAAGCAATATGCTAAAGTGATCCATATTATCTTCTATTTTCTCAAAGAACTCAAAAAAGGAAGTTTTGAAGACAATTTCTTCTATCTCAAGAAGTTATTTATCATTAAATAAAATTATTATATCATTTGACAAGAAACTTTGCTACCCAAAAGAAAGAAAAACTTTCCCTCGAATTTACCCTCGAAAGGAAGTTATAAGTTCTAAATTTAAAAGGTTTTATTTTGAATGTTCTTCTCTAACCAATTTACTCGACTTTTTTAATGATATTTTAAATACAGTCTAGAGTAAAACAGTAGATGTTTACTCTTAATGTAGAGTAAAAGAGCAGATTTTATTTCGATTTTCAAAAGTAAGTTTAGTAACGTTTTTGGTAACGTCGTTAAAATTTATGAAAACAGTAGTGATGCATCTGAGGCAGATTTTGGCCGGAGGGCCGGAACCTCGGACTTAGTGTTTTTTCCTCCGGCAGGAGGCCGGAGGTTCCGGCCAATTGATTTATTTCACTATATATATATAATATATATATATATATATATATATATATATGTATATATGTATGTGTGTGTGTGTGTGTGTGTGTGGTCCATCGTCTCATCTATTTAAGGTTTATATATTATAGTCCTGCTATTTCAAATTATTAAGTCTTTAATAATAATTTCCCTAAAAATTCCCATTGAACAGAATATCCTCAGGTTATGAAACTTATGATGTCTTGCTGAATGCTGAGTAAAGTAGCCTACATCAAATCAATTATTAATGCAATCACTGATCACTCATAAAATAAATTATTATTACAGTCACTGAGAACTGAAATATTAATACAATCACTGATCACTCATAAAATAAATTATTACAGTCATCTGAGAACTGAAATATTCGGATAGGTGCAGAAATGAGGTTTTATAGTTTTATAGAATTAAGACTAAAAGTTGTCAGAATTGAGTTTGGTGTACTGGCACCTCAGTGAGGCCTCCGGCCGGAGCAGGAGGTTTTCTAAAATGGCCGGAACTCCTGCTCGGCCGGAGTGCATCATTAGAAAACAGCGCTTTTCTCGTTGCTTTTTAAATTCACTAATATTACACTAATATATTTAAAAATATAAAATAACTAATAACAATTAATAGTTTCAAAATATCTAGTTACAACAATAATAATAATTAATAAACTAATAAAAATAACTATAAATATAATAACTAATATACTTTACAAATAGCAGTAGTACTGAAACAACAGCGGAGGAATGAGGTATTGCACATTTATTGCTGCTGAAACACGTTTTATCCTGGTGAAACATGTTGATGCTATGTTGTAAACTTGTGGACTTGTAGTGAGGGCCGTCACACATAGGGCCGGATTAGGGCTGTGAGGGGGTCAAGGGTAATAAGGGGGAAGGGCCTATATACTCGTATGTACTATATACTGCATATAATTCATAAAATCTTCAAACAAATAGAAATGTCTATTTATCCAAATTTAATAACTAACAAAAATCAAACCTCTGTACATTTAAAAAAAACGAAAAAAACACTAAAAACAGTATACAATTCAAATAGAAAATGATTTCTTCCTTCCTGGCTTTAAACTGTGATATCAAACAAAACATCCCGTGGCCCAAATTCACAACGTCTGTAAAACAATTTCGGAAACAGATTAACACTTTAAAGCCAATCATACAAAAATGGATGAAAATGATACATACATATCGACAATAATACACCATCAGATATAATGACATACAAAAAAACTTCTTAACAAACTAAAAAAATCTTATTTTTCACCTCTGACGATATAATTATGGAGTTGATATTACTTAATCAACCTTGTGCCAAAGATTTAGGGTTTATAATGTAAAAATTAAGGCCTAAACTCGAGGGTCTAAGGTTACAGCCTTATTAGCCTAGTGGGTAATCCGGCCATGGTCACACAATCAAGAACCACTTTGCCGTGTATTTCCGGTCAGCTGTCTGTAAGCTATCAGAGTAAGAGCTTGTGTGCAAAATTGCGTATTTCATTAAATACTCAATAACTTTGCTTATTTCATGAATTTGGCAAACGGACTACCAATTTCATGAACTAAGCAATATTTTGCTTATTTCATGAAATACGCAGTTTCACTGATTACGCGTAACATATATACAGGGTGATTCATAAATGTGTTTCATAAATAGCAGGATGTATTCTTGAGACAAAAGTAAAGAAAAAAGACCATATAAACACAGGTCGAGAAACCCGTAGGTTATGACCTATAGCAAACGACAAAAAAATGAAATTCCTAAAAGGAATATCTCGATATCCTGACAGGTGGATAGGGCGCGGTGGTCCTATTCCGTGGCCACCTCAGTCATCAGACTTAAATCCTCTTGCTTATTACTTGTGGGGGTCATTTAAAACGGAATGGGACGTTTTGGCGCCGACGTTCTGGCGCCGACGTTTTGGCGCCGCCGTTTGGGCGCCACCGTTTGGGCGCCGTTTGACGATTGGTTAGGTTAAGTCGTGATATTTTTGTTAAAACTAACGAAAATATCACGACTTAACCTAACCAATCGTCAAGGGCATATAGTTGACCTAACCGGGCAGTGACGATTGGTTAGGTTAAGTTGTAATATTTTTGTTAGTTTTAACGAAAATATCATGACTGAACCTAACCAATCGTCAATGGGGCAGATAACGGAAAAGTACCCATATTATATATACACCTTATAATACACTGACTCTTTTGCTCGCACCGCCAAAAAAGTAACAAAGGGTCACGCTTGCTACATTTATTAAACACATACAAATATCCATTATGTGAAAACTTCTGTTTCCCTTTCTTACTTGATATATTTTCAGACATTTATGCTATTAAGGGCAACAACACAACTTATCTGAAAAGACAGACAGCACTTCAGGTTAATAACTAAGTATTACTACTTAATACTTAATACTAATTAACGGCGGCGCCAAAACGGCGGCGCCCAAACGGTGGCGCCCAAACGGCGGCGCCATCCAGCGCCAAAATGTCGGCGCCAAAACGTCCTAGATGGCATTTAAAAAGCCTAGTTTATGTTACAGAAGTCAGAGCACGTGATGAATTGTGGCAACAAGTTCGAGAAAATTGCGAAATAATCCGCAATACTCCAGGAATTTTTGTGTCAGACAGTTATTGGTGGGACGTGCTGAGGCATGCATTCAAGAAGTAGGAAAGAATTTCGAACATTTACTTTAATGAAGCAAATGTATCACACTGTGTATTTGCATAAAATGTAAAAAAAATTTTAGCAGTTTCATTTTTGTGTCACGTGCGATTGCTCGAAACCTATGGGTTTCTCGGCCTATGTTTATATGGTCTTTTTTCTTTACTTTTGTCTCAAGAATACACCCTGCGATTTATGAAACACATTTATGAATCACCCTGTATATGAGACAAAGAAATTTTTTTAAACTTGAGTATACGAAATACAAGTAAAAAACTAATTACATAATTAATGGACAATTACCAATTTAATGTAATAATATGCCCTTTAAAAATAGGTTAATTAGAAAGCCGCATGTGGCCCGCCGAATTATTTTTTATGGCCCGCGAACTTTTCTAGAAAAACTCTTTAAACTAATGTTTCTAATAAAAAATAGAGTAATAAAAAAATCTTAAAATTCAGAAATTTAAAAAGTAAAAATGTAAAAATGTGAAAAATGTAAACTATTGTCGCATATAAATGCGCCAATTCAATTCAAAACTTGTTTAAAATATGTTTTTTTTCTTAATATGTACCTTAATAAACAACAAAACTATAAAAGTGTTGTATTGTTTTAAGTAACAGAAAACTTCTTTAAAAGTATGTATGTACCTTAATAAACAACATAACTATAAGAAGTACAGTTCGAAGAAAAATTATTGCTTTTATTAGAAAAGGTCATGATGAAATGTGTGGCCCTCTATCCTCGAGAGATTGGACCAACCTGTTCTATGCGATAGAGGATTCGATAAAAATAAATTCATTCACAAATTAAAAAAGCTAACATGGAAAATGCCAAATATATTAAACAAATTCAGTTTCATAAAATCTACTGAATTCATTAATAATTTGGATATATAAATCATGTACGTATACATTGTACAAATGTATGTGTGTTGCATATATATATATATACAGTATATATATGATGAATAAAACCACGTGTGTTTCTTTTCCCTTCGTGGTTTTATTCATCATAAATATTTTTCACGTGTCACTTTCGTGAAATAATTTTCACATATATACAGGGTGTTTGAAAACTTTCTGTACAAATTGTAATGGGGGATAGGCAACACCAAGACAAACCCTTTTCGTCTATAAGTGCATGTCCGCTGACGTCACCATTCGGCGCGAGAGGGCGCCGCTGCAATTGGCTAAAAGGTGAAGTGGGCTAGACTCGCGCTTGCCGCGGGCATTCTTAAATCGGACGTAGTACGCGTAACATGGAGCGCTTCACGACTGCTGAGATGGCTGACATGCATATGGTGTATGGGGCTGCCAATGGAAACGGAAGAGCTGCTGTGAGGTTGTACCGACAGCGCTTCCCAAACAGACGTGTGCCAAACCACCAAACGTTTGCGCATTTGCATCGGCGACTGCGAGAAACTGGAACATTCCATGCAAACATGCATGACACTGGTCGGGAGAGAAACGTGCGCACTACTGACATGGAAGAAGAAATCCTACGGCGATTTGAGGACAATCCAAGCGCAAGCACGCGAGGTGTTGCACGTATCCTCGGTGTGAGCCACGACCTGGTCTGGAGAGTGTTGCACGAGCAGCAGTTACATCCGTTTCATCGTCAGAGAGTCCAGGCATTACAACCTCGGGATTACCCTCTTCGTGTGGAATTCGCACGCTGGTTTCTGCAGCAGACAGCGGTGCAGCCTAATTTTCCGGCTTATGTGCTGTTCTCAGATGAGGCCTGTTTCACACGTGAGGGTGTGTTTAACATGCACAATTCTCACGTGTGGGCGCACGCAAATCCACATGCTACACGGGTGCATACTCATCAAGAACGGTTCGCCGTCAATGTTTGGGCGGGTATCGTCCATGGCAAGTTGATTGGGCCGTACCTGCTGCCTGCCCGACTCGACGGGCGGGTTTATCGGATATTTCTTGAAGAAACGTTGCCGGAACTGCTGGAAGATGTTCCCGTGGCTATTCGTAGACGAATGTGGTTTCAACACGACGGGGCTCCAGCACACTCCAGCAACGATGTGCGGGATTATCTGAACGCCACTTTTGGGGACCGATGGATAGGCCGGGTGGGCCCGTAGCCTGGCCACCGAGATCGCCCGATTTAACATGCCTCGATTTCTTCCTGTGGGGACACATGAAGAACCTCGTGTACGAGACTCCCATTTACTCAGAAGAAGACCTCGTAGCAAGAATCGCTGTCGCCGCTGGAACTGTTCCCGAAATGCCGGGAATCTTTCGACGTGTACGTCGGTCAATGCTTCGACGCTGTCGGGCATGCATTGATGCTACCGGTCGCAACTTTCAGCACCTTCTTTAAATAAACATGTTACGCGTACTACGTCCGATTTAAGAATGCCCGCGGCAAGCGCGAGTCTAGCCCACTTCACCTTTTAGCCAATTGCAGCGGCGCCCTCTCGCGCCGAATGGTGACGTCAGCGGACATACACTTATAGACGAAAAGGGTTTGTCTTGGTGTTGCCTATCCCCCATTACAATTTGTACAGAAAGTTTTCAAACACCCTGTATATATATATATGTATATATATATATTTATATATATATATATATATATATATATATATATATATATATATATATATATGTGTGTGTGTGTGTGTGTGTGTGTACAGAAAGAGTATATAAAGAGATATAGGGGTCTATACAAAATTATTATGGGAACCATACTTATATGAGTGTAACCATAATAGAAGCAAATTTATATTCTACGTCAATACAAATGTTTAGGATGAAGTCCTCAGTCGGTATACTACAAAAGAAAATAATTTCAGATAGTAAACATAATTAAAGAATACGAAATCAGGGGCAATTAAAAGTAGCTCGTCGAACAATGGTATAAGACTACATATAAAATACAGTTTCGAGCACATTAAACAGTTATACAGGGTGTTTATAAAGTCCCTATCTATTTCAGTGAAAACGTAGCAAAAAGGGTAAAATTCAATAACAGTATAATAGAAGGCATACATTTAATGAATACTTAAGCATATGATTCTACATGAGCACCATCAGTATCTCTAAAGAGTCCGAATCTGTCAGCAGCATTGCGGAACACATTTTAGAGCATGACGGGGGTTATTTTTGTAACTGCCTGCTGTTACGATACGAGCACGTAAATGTCCCAGCTTCATTCAGATGGCATTTTAAACACCGTCGTCTTTCAAGAAGATGGGGGCACCTTGTCATTTCGCAAACATTGCTCGGGAGTACCTAAATGAACGATTTCCAAATCGGTGGATTAGACGTGGAGGCAACAGGCCCTGGGCGGCTCGATCTCCTGACTTAACGCCCTTGGATTTCTTTGCATGGGGCTTTATCAAATGAAACGTATATCAAAGGAGGATTACAGATCTGCAAGATTTACGGGCTCGTATCGTAACAGCATTTACGAAAATAACCCCTGTCATGCCAAAATGTGTTTCGCAATGCTACTGACAGATTCGAACTCTGTAGAGATACTGATGATGCTCATGTAGAATCATATGCTTAAATATTCATTAAATGTATACCTTTTATTATAGTGTTATTGAATTTTACCCTGTTTGCTACGTTTTCACTGAAATAGATAGGGACTTTATAAACACCCTGTATAATGAGATACAGAAGTACAAACATGAAGGAAAATATAAACGTGGAAAAACACGAAGTATAGTTTGTGGATAGATAATGGGACGATAAAGTTTCGAAAATAGAGAATAAGCAAAATTAAAACAGTCGAAAGAAAGTGAAAATCAAACAGCTGAAAGCGAACTTGAGTGAGAAAAACAAGAGTATTCCGTTTAGAATTAATAATAAAAATAATCTATACTATAATAAGAGAGCTGTCCGTCCGTCCGTCCGTCACACTTTCAGAAATTGTGAGAAAAAATTCAGAAATTGTAAAAAAAATTCAGAAATTGTATTACGGACGGCAATGTGAAGCTCAAGATTTTCATGACTGTGTTCTTTTCTGTAGTTTAGCCTGTCTGTTTGTCTGTGTGTGAAATTTATCCAGGGCAGTAATGGGGGAAGGGTGGGGGTGGGGGTAATGGGGGATGGGTGGGGTAATGGGGAGGGTGGGGGTATTGGGGGAGGGGGTTAGCCCCCAAGTTGCATGAATGGGGGTGAGGAGGTTTTGGGAGATACCAGATTCAGAAATGTTGACACAATGTGAAGCTCAAAATTTTCACGGTTGCGTTCTTTTCTGTAGTTTAGCCTGTCTAACCGTCAGCGAAGCGACGGGAACTGTACTAGTAATCTACTAGCAAAAGGTCGGCGCTACGCGCCGATTTTGCTAGATCTGCGTTGCTTCGGCTAAATTGTGGGCCTACGGCGTATTTTATTTTGAACATCAGTAGCCCTTTATCTGGATATCATTCCTATTCCTCTCACCTTGGGCCTCAGTAATTGGGGTGCCTGCGGCCTTCCAGTTACTCGCAAACCAATTATTCATTCAATAAAACTACAGAAAAGAACGCAGCCATGAAAATCTAAAGCTTCACAAATCATAGTACAATGAGCTAGGATTTGAAGCCTAAGATTTTCATGACTGCGTTCATTTCTATAGTTTTATTGACCAAATAACTGAACCGACAGTAATTGGGGGCCCTGCGGCCCGCCAAATCATAGTTTTCATTGTTTCGAGTGCATCAATAATATTGTTATAGTGTTCCATTAGTTGTGATAAGCATGATCTTCCTGACCGGAATCGATGTTGGTTATCATTTTTTTTCTGAGTTTCCCCATTAACCCCACCCCCTCCCCCATTACCCCACCCCTCTCCCCCAATACCCCCTCCCCCACCCCTCTCCCCCATTTACCCCACCAATTTTTTTTGAGTTTCCCCATTAACTCCACCCCCTCCCCCATTACCCCCTCCTCCACCCCTCTCCCTCATTTACCCCCACCCTTCCCCCATTATCCCCAAGGGGGGAAGGGGGCTGGCACCTTGCAAAGGATTTACTTAAATTTTTTTTGAAGGGGGCTGGCACCTTGCAAAAGGATTTACTTTAATTTGTTTTTGGTTACATATATATATCGCATCTATATATAATATATCGCACCCCCTCCCCCATTTTGTGCCAAAATTATGATTAAAAATGAAGAAATGGGAAGAACTGTACCCATAAAAGGGGGCGGTAGGATTTATGTTCGGGGAATTTTTTTTTAGCATGGGCACTGCACAATAAAAAGACGCATCGAGTGGTGAAAACTGCATTGTTCTACACCAATTGTAGCGACCTGTAGGTGTGCGCAAAAAAACTGTTACACATATATATATATATATATATATAAGGCTTCATTTCTGAAATAGTATATTAGATATTATAATAAGAGAGCTGTCCGTCCGTCCGTCCGTCCGTCCGTCACACTTTCAGAAATTGTGAGAAAAAATTGTGAGAAAAAAATTCAGAAATTGTATTACGGGCGGCAATGTGAAGCTCAAGATTTTCATGACTGTGTTCTTTTCTGTAGTTTAGACTGTCTGTTTGTGAAATTTATCCCGGGCAGGTGTTGTTGTTGTTGTTTAGCCTATCAGCCCACCCTGATCGAGCAAGCCGGCGCGGCGGCACGCAGCTAACCGATCGCCCTCTTCGGAGTGGACCAGAGGTTCAGCGCACTAGTGATGTTTTGTTGTGTTCGTTGTTCTGCTAGAGCGGTAGAGTCTGTCATAATGTGTTCAATTGTTTGTGGTGTGTCGTGGCACAAGTGGCAGGTGTCGTCTATGGAGTTGACTAGTCTGTGTTTATATGTTAGTAAGTTGGGGTGACGTCCACATCGGAATCGTGCTAAGTTAACTCGATCCGATCTGCTCAGGCTGATCTCTGACCTGTTAATGGGTGGCGGCTTCACACCTAGGACCGCATTCGGACCTAGTCGTGTCAGTGCTTTGTGGGTTATGTGTGTGTGTGTATGTGTTTTCTGTACTGTGTGATGTCTGTGGGGCGTGGTATGGAATGGAGTATTTGGTTATAATGTCTCTCTGGTGTTACCTTAATGGTGCGAGGTGTCGGTGCATGATTGTACATGTAGTGGCAAGGGTGTTGTGGGTTAGTTGTCGCTGCTGCCATGAATTGTGTTCCCCTCATGTCTAAATGTTCCCTAACTTTCAGTATTTTTGTTTCTGTGTGCAGGTGTTCTATTGGTGTTGTTTGAGTGCATCCTGTAATGATACGAAGTGCGTTGTTTTGTATTGTTTGTAAGGTGTTTATGTGTGTGTTTGAGATAATGGGTGCCCAGAATGGGCTAGCATAGTCCATAACTGAGCGAATATATTGTTTGTATATGAGTGATGTTGTTTCCTACTGGTGTCCAAAGTTTGTGCCTGTTAGTACCCTAAGCGTGTTAAGTCTTGACGTACATTTGTTTTTAATATCCTGAATGTGGTTTGCAAAAGATAATGATGTGTTGTATGTGACCCCAAGTATTTTGGTCCTGTGAGTGTGTGGAATGTTGATGTTGTTTAGTGTAAGCTGTGGAATTACCTGGTGTTCTTTTGTGTTGCTTGTAAGCAAGGTGATGGTTGATTTTGTGGGCGCTACTTTGAGTCTATTGTGTGTGAGCCAGTCTTGTATACTGTTTATGTATGTTTGTAGGTTATTTGTAGCGGTGTCGATGTTGTTGTGGGTGGATGTTAGAGTGATGTCATCTGCATATGATGATAATGTAAGCTTGTTATCTATGGGTGTTGGAATGTCATGCATGTATAAGTTGAAGAGTGTTGGTGAGAGAACAGAGCCTTGAGGGACCCCGTTCGGAAATATCTTGTTTTTGGATGACTTGCCATTAAATGTGACATGTGAGTATCTTCCTGAAAGATAGTTGCTCAGCCACCTTTTGGTTTTATTTTGCAGGTTTGTGTTGAGTATTTTGTTTATGAGAGGGAAGCGTGGGATAGCATCAAATGCTTTACTAATGTCTATTGTTGCTAATAGTGTACGTTGAGCTGGTCGTCTGGAGCTGATGCCATCCATGATGTGCTGCGTGAGGTTAGTGAGTAATGTCGTGGTTGAGTGGTGAGGTCTGAATCCATGTTGAGTAGGCGATAGTGGAATGTGTGGGTTGGTGATTTGTAAGATTAGTCTTTCTGTTACTTTGGAAGGTGTGCATAGTAAAGTAATGGGTCTATAGGAAGCTGGTTCTGTTAGATTTTTGTTTGGTTTGAGTAGTGTAATAATTTTACCTTGTTTCCATATGTCAGGAATAATACAGTGTTGGTATGAATATGTGCTGATATTTGTGAGAGCTAGTATTCCTTGTGGGCCGAAGTGTTTAAGGTGTATGTTAGATATGTTGTCTGGTCCAGTAGCCTTCGAATTCTTAATGTTTTTGATGATCTTGGTGATCTGGTCTGTATTGAAGGGTGTAATGGTTGTGTCGAGTCTGTAGGTTTTCTTGTGTCTGGCTGTTTGTCTGTCTGCATGTTTCTGGTTGTTATCTCTGTTTAAGTGACGTATCTTTGCGTAGTGATTAACTAGAATGTTAGCTTGTTGTGTGTATGTTGGGATATTATTGGCTGCGACAGATAGCCGCGTGTGAGGTGTGAATGCCGCTGTTAGAGTGGGTAATGCCGTTTATAGTCTTGTATAGCCTGGATGTATCTGTGGAGTGGTTTAATGTTGTTATGAATTCCCTGAATGTTTCTGTTTGTTTTTCTTTGAGTTTGTTGTTTATTTCTGTGTTGAGCTGTTGTATCTGCTGTTTTATGGCTTCTGTGTGTGGGGTTTGTGTGTTATATTTGAGGTTGTTACGTTGCCTTATAAGGTGGGCTATTTCTCTAGTGTAATTTGGGTTGTATTTCCTAATGTTGCCCTTCGGTATGTATTTGTTTGCATTATTGATGATCTGATTAAACGTCTTGAGTGTTGTATTGATGTTTATGATGGGTGTGCTGTTTAATGTGGTGAATTGTTCCTCAGTCTGTATTTTGAACTGTTCCCAATCAGCTTTCTTGTAATTTCTGTAAGTGTGCCTAAGGCTGTTGGGGCAGAGTGTAGAATGTGTTGTAATAATGATGGGCAGGTGGTCTGATGACAGTTGTTTTTCTGTTCTCCATTGTGTATGTGTTGCTAGTGAGGGGGAACAGAACGTTATGTCTGGGGGGAGTTTGAGTATCCTGCTTGATGTGGTATGTGTGTATGTTCTTCTGTATTGTTAAGAATGAATAGGCTGTTTAGTTGTGTGGCTATGTTGACGCCTCTGGTGTTGCTTTGGTTGTGCAGGTACCAACTAGTGTCTTTGGCGTTGAAGTCTCCTCCTAAGATGACATTAGTGAGAGAGGGCAGATTGTGTAACTGTGGATTGTAATTGGCTGGCACCTGAGGTGAACTATCTGGTGGGATGTAAATGTTGATTAGTGTGGTGGTGTGTTTTGCGCGTATTTTAATGTTAACTGCCTGTATTTCTATCGTGTTATCTGCTTGGATTGTGTTTGTAATGTTTTGGGTAGCATCAGTGTAGCTAATGCTTTTACGTATGTAAGTGATGAGTCCACCCCCGTTACCACCAGTACGATCTTGACGGATCGCCGTGAAGTCAGGGATGGTGGGTGTTTTGTGTGTGCGTTTTAGTTTTGTTTCTTGTATAAGTGCTATGTGAGTGTTTTGTTTGTGTACGAATTCCCTAAGCTGCATGATTTTGTTTGTGAGGCCATCTACGTTGTACTGTAATATGTTAATATTATACTTCTGTATGTGTCTCATGGTGCTATTGTGTCTATGTCTTTGTGTATGGTGACATGTGTAAGTTGTAGTGGGGCCTGGATTAGTCTTAATGTCGCCAGAGAGTAAGAGTAGTTCGGGGAGCACGCAATTGCTCCCTATAATTGACAAAATAGCACGCTGAGAATAGGTCCGGCCCCGGGAGCCGATCGGCACTCTGACCGTGCCACGCAACAGGCCGTCGACTGCCAGTCTGGCCAACCGTAGACAGCCCGCTGCACGGAGATTTGAGGAAGTTTGGCCACCAGCGCGTTGATGTTTTGGTTTCACGTCGCCTCTTCTTCGCGTTGACGTGTCCCGCGCTGGAGGATGCAGCCACTGTTAGAAGCTTCCTCGTCAGCTGCTAACACTTTTTTCAGGTTGTTCTAGCTACCTGTTCAGAGGTTTTTTATAAACAAATCTCAGTTTTCTGCTCAAAACGGCTCTTTCTAATTTTAAAATTGACTAGTACAGTTCCCGTCGCTTCGCTGACGGTTAGACAGGCTAAACTACAGAAAAGAACGCAGCCGTGAAAATTTTGAGCTTCACATTGTGTCAACATTTCTGAATCTGGTATCTCCCAAAACCTCCTTACCCCCATTCATGCAACTTGGGGGCTAACCCTCTGCCCCATTACCCCCACCCCTCCCCACCCCATTACCCCACCCTTCCCCCATTACTGCCCGGGATAAATTTCACAAAAAGAAAAAAAGACAGGCTAAACTACAGAAAAGAACACAGTCATGAAAATCTTGAGCTTCACATTGCCGTCCGTAATACAATTTCTGAATTTTTTTCTCACAATTTTTTCTCACAATTTCTGAAAGTGTGACGGAAGGACGGACAGACGGACGGACGGACGGACAGCTCTCTTATTATAGTATAGACTAGTACAGTTCCCGCCGCTTCGCTGACGGTTAGACAGGCTAAACTACAAAAAAAGAACCCAGCCGTGAAAATTTTGAGCTTCACATTGTGTCAACATTTCTGAATCTGGTATCTCCCAAAACCTCCTCCCCCATTCATACAACTTGGGGGCTAACCCCCTCCCCCATTACCCCCCCCCTCCCCATTACCCCACCCATCCCCAATTACCCCCACCCCCACCCTTCCCCCATTGCTAAACTACAGAAAAGAACACAGTCATGAAAATCTTGAGCTTCACATTGCCGCCCGTAATACAATTTCTGAATTTTTTTTACAATTTCTGAATTTTTTTCTCAATTTTTTCTCACAATTTCTGAAAGTGTGACGGACAGACGGACAGACGGACGGACGGACAGCTCTCTTATTATAGTATAGATTAGTCAAGGAAGGAAGATGTAATGGGGTAATGGGCAGTAATGGGGGAAGGGTGGGGGTGGGGTTAATGGGGAATGGGTGGGGTAATGGGGTGGGGTGGGGGTAATGGGGGAGGGGGGTAGCCCCCAAGTTGCATGAATGGGGGTGAGGAGGTTTTGGGAGATACCAGATTCAGAAATGTTGACACAATGTGAAGCTCAAAATTTTCACGGCTGCGTTCTTTTCTGTAGTTTAGCCTGTCTAACCGTCAGCGAAGCGACGGGAACTGTACTAGTAATAATAATAAAAATGGTGGTAAAGATGGAAAGGATAATAGTAATGTTTATGATAATAACAGTAATAATAAGAATAATTGTAAGAAAACTTCAATGATACTTGCAGGAATAAGGACGGAACGACTAAACTGGATTATAAAGAGGTATTACTGAAGAAATATCGAAATCGTAACTACAAAACAAGGAAAAGATAAAGTACGAGTAGCTACTAAAAGTTTTCCAAATTTCATTCGAGGTTTAGTTTTTTTGGAGGTTATTTTACCGGACGACATAGTCTTCTTTAAATTCTATTCCGTTTGAGTTTACAAATACAACTTTTTCCCTGTTGAGTCTTCAGATATTTATAAAAAAAATATTCTAAACAAAATACAGGCCTGTATACGGACGGTTTGCGACTTGCGGATACTTGTGGTTTTTGGTCCAGTTTGTGTAGAGTGAGCCTAAGGTAGTACGAGTGTGACTGTGATTGATACAGGTAAATTTTTGCTGCCATGGGGAGGAAACGCAAACTTCTGGAGCATCTCGCTCCTGAAGAATCATGCACCAGGAATGATAATAATTGGGGTGTCGGCAATACAAACTAACGAAAACTGCAATGAACTAAATGAAGATAGGGATGTTCTTTGGACTAGACTAACACAAAGCATTGTTGCTTTCAGTGGTGATGAACCACGCACGAAAGCCTCGTCTGTACTTTGACCCCCTATTTGCTTGGCAATGCTGCTGCAAGCTGCTCGTACACTGAAATGGGCGTACGGGCGAAATGGTGTTCTATGTAAAACAGATGTTTAACTCTTTATACTTCCAATTAAAATACGAAATCATCGATGACTAAATATATATACGTTGCGCCTCGGTGGTGTAGTAGTCAACATCACTGGCTACGATTCCATCGACTCCGGGCTCGATTCCTGGTGACGGCAGGCGACGCGCAGCTAACCCGGCTATTCATCATTCCACACAATAAAAATTGGTTAGTAGATAAATGGGTACCCTGGGTATATTGTTGATTAAGACGCTAGGCTGCTGATCGGGAGGTCGCGAGGTCAAGTTCGGGCAAGGACTTTACAAGTTCTGACCACCCTGGTGGGTCGTGTACATACAGTGTATATATATATATATATATATATATATATATATATATATAATATATATATATATATATATATATATATATATTATATGGTGTCCCATAAGTCCGGCATCATAGGAGAAATTCATATTTTTCTATTTCTACAAACCATAATTCATATTTTTCTTTCTACAGGCCATAATATCTGTGAGCAAGGAAGAACGAATCCAGATAATTCTACTAATAGGAAATCGGAGTCAAAGAGAGGCCGCTGCTGAATTTAACAGACTGCATCCAGACCGCGAGCCAATAACACAGAGTTGTGTTAGCAGACTTGTTGCAAAGTTTAAGGAAACAGGATCCATAGAAGATAACCCACGCAGTGGACCTTCAAGGAGGTTCACTGACGATGATACAGCGACTGCTATCCTCGCTCATTTTAACAGAAGTCCCAATAAGTCTCTTCGGCGATTGTCCGCCGAGACAGAAGTGTTGAAAAGTAGCATCCATCGCATTCTTCAGGCTCACAAATGGCATCCATATAAACTTCAGATCCTACAGAAATTAAGCGAAGATGATCCCGACCGGCGGATGGAATTTTGTGAATGGGCTACGGAACAATATGCTCGGGATGTCAATTTCCCGTCCACCATTCTGTTCAGTGACAAGGCTGTTTTTTATGGAAATGGTGAGGTAAATCGACAGAACACCCGCTACTGGTCTCAAAACAACCCTCACTGGTATACCTCTTCAAAGGAACAAGGTGCATCTCGGGTGATGGTATGGCGTGGCATTTGGAAGGATCGCATCATAGGCCCCCTCTTTTTCGATGAACATGTCACTGGAGGCACCTACCTACGTATGCTCAAGGAAGAAGCATTCCCAGTGTCTTGAACGAAGAAGGAAATTTCCCAACATGGTTCCAGCAAGACGGCGCTCCTGCATATTACAGCACCCAAGTAAGGGAATACCTGTGCCAACAATTCCCTGGTCATTGGATAGGTCGTCGAGGGCCTGTGGAATGGCCAGCTAGAACTCCGGATCTCACGCCACTAGATTTTTATCTCTGGGGCCACTTGAAAGCGCTGGTATACGCAGAGAAAATTAGGAGTGTTGAACATTTGCGGCAGCGCATTATTGGGGCATGTAACACCATTACTCCTGACATCATTCACCGTGTGCTTGCTGACTGGGTATCACGTCTGAATTTGTGTATTGAAAACAATGGTGGACATATTGAGCACGTTTTGTAAATAAAAGCGTTTGTTTTGCCTTTTTTTATTATTCTATGATGCCGGAATTATGGGACACCCTGTATATATATATATATATATATATATACATATATAGGGTGGGGGAAAAGTCTTTAAGGATTTTATACAAACAAGTAATTTGTTAATAATAAATAAATTTCAATGATATCAATGCAGTGTATGCGATACTTTCCAAAGCAACTATACAAGGCCAGGAATGACCCTAGGCTAGAACAGGAAGGCCATAGGCCATAGGCACAAGTCCCAGTCAGCGCCATTTCAGTGAAATACAGCAATGAAAAAAAAGTGTATCTTGTATCGTGGGCTATTTCTTATAGTAACTGCGAAGAAAATTTGCGTTTATTATAAGAAAAATATAATAAACCACCACCAAATGCAACCACTCCTCGATACTGGAAGCTCCAACTTTTGGAAACAGAGAGCCTGGTAAAAGATCGTCCAAGAAGTGGCAGGCCAGTAACGGCGACAGGAGACAACAACAAAGAAAATGTCCTTGCCACTTTTCAAGTCGATCCAACAACTTCGACGAAAAAAGTCGCACAGGAATTGGGTATTTCCAAAATTTCAGTAGCAAAAATATTGAAATCACAGGGGTACCACGATTACAAACCCATTTACTGTCGCCTCATATACGATGATGATGATTCTGATAGACAGCTGCAGTTTGCTGAATCAATGAGACAAAAGTTCAACAGTGATCCAGATTTCGTTCGAAAGATCAAATTTTCAGATGAATGTGTCTTCGGTTTAACGAGTAAAGGAAACAAACACAACATTCACTACTGGGCGAAAGGAAATCCCAAAATACGTTTGCTAAAACCGTTAAAACGGCTTCACTAACATTTTGGGTGTGCAATGGTTATTCAGGATTCGTTTCCTTTGACATATCGAGAGATACGATGGATGGAAAACGCTATTGCCAAGTACTGAGACAAAGTTTTTCCACAGTTTACTAATGGCATTGGCAGGAATTGGCTTTGTCAACATGATGGAGCTCCGCCATATTACTCTGTAGCTGCCCGTGAGATTCCGGATACGAACCTTGAAGGAAGATGGCTTGGGTGGCGAGGTCCCATCGAGTGGCCAGCCAGATCACTTGATTTTAACCCCATGTGATTTCTGGCTTTGAGCTTATTTGCGTAACAAACTCCACACTCCTGGTTTCATCAATCCAAATGTGAATGCCCTTGGCCGCAGACTCGATGAAGAACTGAAAAGGATCGCACTCGATATGTTCAGAAGAACACTGAAGAGTTTCAGAGAGAGAATCCACAAACGTATCATAGCGGATGGAGAACTCTTTCAAAATTAAATTACAATTTAACAAAATATTTGTATGAAAAAAATTCTTTTAGACTTTTTGTTTGATTTGTTTCATCATTTGAACACTTATCTGTATAATGTTAACTAAATAGTTGTATGTATAAGGGCCTTAAAGACTTTTCTCCCACCCTGTGTATATATATATATATATGTGTGTGTGTGTACACAAACTCAGAATGGTCCCCTGAGAAACTTATATGTTAAACACAGACCATGCATGGAACAAGGAACTCTTCTGGGAATTACATCCACTATAGTTCGAATAAGTAATGATAAATGACAAATACTATAGTTTTTTCTTTTCATGATGCAAAGCCCAACGTGGGCACCGGGTAACTCGCAAAGAGGCCCCAAAATATAGCTTCCCCTCACCAGCTATCTGCAAAGCAGATAGGATCCAGCTTTGGGACATGATCTAGGGTTTACAGCTTACACCTAACCTACTACATTCAGAACCTCAGTATACGCAAGAAACTCATTGCATTCACGTCGGATTGAATACATCAAAGAAAAAGGGTAACTATTGTATTTTTAGCCAAAAAACAAAACTTAAACCTCAACCAGGACATTGAGCGTACACTTTTCAAGCTATGTTTTGGGGCCTCTTTGCGAGTAACCCGGTGCCCACGTTGTGCTTTCCATCATGAAAAAGAAAAAAACTATAGTATTTGGCATTTATCATTACTTATTCGAACTATAGTGGATGTAATTTCCCAGAAGAGTTTCTTGTTCCATGCACGGTCTGTGTTTAACACACACACACACACACACACTATATATATATATATATATATATATATATATATATATATATATAATCACACACCCGCAGGAAAAACGGAAAAGCGATTTCAAGGTTTTTCGTGTATGTAGACAACTCTTCGTCAGGGAATAAAGAAAGGAAGCAAAACACGAAATACACATGTACAACGCAGATAAAAGAGGCAAGATATGGCCCACTTTATAAGTTCCCAAACTATTATTAGTTATTTACAAATTATACGAGTATGAACGCACATTCTAACATATTCCTTTCAGTTGTCTTTTTTTAATAGAATTTTTTAACTTTTCCAATTAATACTGTGATTATTTTATTAGAATTACTCGTGGTTCTACATGTACACTCGCTCTGTTTTACTCTGGCATCTAAAGTTTTACCAGTTTGATCTATGTATGCTAATTCAGTGTTTACATCCGAAAAAAATAGACACATTATTTTGGCTATTTTTAATTAAGCGAGACAATAGCATTTTTATAATTGAAAGCAACGTTACTTCTAATTTTTAAACTTTACATGCTATAGAAGGTTAAGAATTTAATAGCATATAATACGTTAATAGCATATAAACAAACTTTTTGTGAACTACTCTACTACAGGACCTTTTTTAACTCTGCTTAAACAGCTTGCGAGAAATGAAACAGGATTTAACAAACAATTTACTAGTGTCTATAATACTGTAGAACTCAAGAGTCCAAAAATCAGGGCTAACAACTTTTAATTTTTCCCTGTGGATGTATAGCATTTATTACTTCATTACACACACACACACACACACACACACACACCACACACACACACACATGTGTATATATATATTATAATATATATATATATATATATATATATATATATGAGGTGGGCGACGGCATAGCCGGATCCAGAATGGGGTCCAAGGGGCTTAATTGAAGCAACGTGGACATGAGCATTTAAATGTTTTACCTAGTTTCGTTTAACCAGGATGTATGGGGTCTCCGAATTAAGCCCCATTGCTTCAAATAAGCTCCCTGGCCCCCCACTCTGGATCCACCTATGGGCGACGGCGTACCAAGAAGTGGTATTCTTCAGAAATAAGGCCATAAATATGATGCCTTTAGACAATTTATTGCTTGGAGAACCTGGAGAGTTAGAACCTCTTAAAATCAACGTGAATAAAGGGTCAGAATTGTATATTACGGATGATAAATCGTGTGAAACTGAATGGAATTTCTTTTTATTTTCTCGATATTTCTTACAAAAGGCTTCGTAATTTTAACATTTAATTCCATACTTTGGAATAATTTATAAATGTGAGCATATAAGCGTTAGTGTAGAGGATTTTGATCTGACGTCACTGGTCACTGGTTAAGTAATGGTTGTTTCATCCGTCTTTGTCGAGAAAACGTTTCCAATTCAGAGTGGTCAACTGTTGTAAGGAAATTTGTAAAAAGAGAGCATTTAAAATTTCTAGACCATGGGTGGCAAACCTTTCTCAGATGAAGACCTACTTTGCAATTTACTTTTAACAGGTGATCTACCGCCTTTCTTAACTCTTCTGCAACGTTCCGTAAACTTTATTTTACATATTCAGCAACGTTCATTTTTTATTAAAATCAATCTTTATTTTTTTGAAACAGAAAAGTAAAGTAAATAATAGAAAAAGAAAAAAAGAATAGTTTGTAGATTTTAAAAATACAAAAAATGATGATAAAATAATAATAATAATGAAGAAAAATTAATAATTTGTTTAATTTAGCTTCATGAGATACTTGACACTGTGCGTTGTCGACAAATTTGCCATTGGATGGTATGTAATTAGTAACTGTAAATGAGCGATCGTCATTTGTGACCTATACTTTCACTTCATTAATTTCATGTCTGAGAAAGCAGTCACATAAATCGGTGCGGCAGAAAAAAGCATTCATTCTTAAGTAACGCGTCTTCCAGAGAGGATATTTTTCGAAACTGACGAGTGACCAGAAATTTTCTATATTTATCATAGTTTAGGCTTCAGTGCTTTGTTATTCTGCATTTCAATTATTTGATTTTGTAATTCTGTTTCATCTAAGCTGAAACGTTCTGCAGTCTTTCCAGCTCGGTTTCAACATCAGAGAAAGGCGAATGTAAAGAAAAGCTGCAATAGGTTCAACATCGTTAAAGTTTGCAAATCTCCTTTGGAATTCTGTTTATTTCTTCCAAATCAGATATCTAATTTTCAACTTGACTTAATTTTGTTGCATCATTATTAATTTCTTCTTTCAGGTTAGGAAAATGTTTGAAGTCTCCTTTTTTAACTTGATTTAACCACAATTCTAATTTACTTTGGAAAGACTTTACGTAAGTAATCGTGTGTAAAATCAATCATTTTGTTTATTCCTTGACGGTCGAAATTAAGTTCATTTAACTTTGAAGTAATAATGTCTGTACCGAATGCTGAACTTAAAAGCCAGGTTTTGTCATTTAAATAAACTGCGTAGCGGTCTTTTTTATCTTCCAAGAATTTCATTATTCGAAGTAGCGTCTCGCGAAAACGCTGGAGTACCACTCCCATCACATCCTTAAAATTCAAGATTTTACCAAAGAGTACTTGCTGATGTATAACAGTGATATGAAATAAAAGGTGTAAAATCCGGATCTTTCCTACACATCACCAAACAACTATTTTCAATGACTGACCATGACAGGCGTCTTTCATACAAGTTTCTCAAAGGCAACTTCTCAAAAATTGCAAACTCTTTGAACACGTTATAAATAACTTCACTTCTAGTTTATTCTTTTAATGGAATCATCTTCATTAACTCTTCTTTAACGCTAAAAGCACAAGCTTGAAAACCTATACAACAAAAATTAATAGGTTGATCAGTATCACTTACGTCAGTCGATTCATCGAGCTGGAGCAAAAAGCAAAAACGAATCTAAATCAAGTTTGAGCTGTGAAACATCAGTTGCCATGAATTCTATTGTCTAGTTACAGAACTGTTCGATAATTATAAGTCTTTGATAGCAATCATAATTTCAGATTTGTTTTTAAAAATTCTGAGGCAGAATGCAAAAAAAAAGTGAGGCTGCAGTAGCAGATTCAGATTTACTAAAACATTTTTTAAAGAGAGACTGTTGAATTTGTAGTTTTCATTAAGTTATTTAACTTCAACTTTGAGCAATTCCGAAGAAAAACCTTGCTCATAATTCTTATGAAGACTTTTAAAATGTCCTAAATTGTCCCTCTTAGGCATGAATATGTTAGCATTGCAAATAAGCAAATCCATTTCGCTATGTAAACAGTAAAAATTAATTCTTCTTCCGACTTTTTATGAAATGGTGTTTTCGTTTTTAGCTGCCAAGAGCCCTGAAGCCATATCACAAAATTACTGTAAATATACTCAGATGAAGGAAAATGGTGGATGAAGCTTTTTATTGGATTTTCTTGACAGTACGACAATAGGCTAATTTGATAGTTCATAATTTACCTATGTGACAATAGGCTAATTTGATAGTTCACAATTTACCTATGTGACGGTTCGAAATTGCCTGACGGAATAGGCCCATCTTCTCCATTAAAGCTGTCAAACCGGAGTTAGATACAAAGTATTGCAAGATGAAATTGAAAACGTATTTAAAGGAATTTGAGATAATAAATATACAGTATAGGAAAACGTAAAAATACGTTACTAACCCGCAGAGTGTTGAAGATCATATGAGTATCAAAACGTTTGTCAATACATATATAATTTTTAAGTTAAAATGTACGCCCGCCAGATACCTGCGGTTCTGTTTTCTTCAGTACGGTACAGTTCTTGACTTGCATAAGCAGTTTACTGTGCGTTCTGGTTTTGTATTTATCGTACAGTTTCGAAGGAAATTTGTCGGCGTCCTTATATGGTATGTATGATATGTATCATACATATGTATATATCGAAAGCTCACTGGTGAAGTTTGGATGGTGATCGGCGGGAGATTTAGAGTCATATGTAGAGCCCGGATGTTCAGGCAAAATGCCATAAATGCCTTTTTCTGCCTTTTTTGGGAGTATGAGTATGATAATGCCTATTTCGTTGAAAATGCATATTTGTGCCTTTTTAATTAGATTATAAAGAAAAAAGACATAAATAGGCATTTATAGGAAAATTATCATGTATTAGTTACGACTAGACTAACCAGGAATGCGCAGATAACGTGAATGAAGATATCGTGGAATTTCATATTGCGGAAATGACGTCATGTATGATTGACGTTATCAGCTGAGCGCAGTATCTGAAAACTAGCCTCGCACGGCCATTTCCTCATATTCGTTGTTCTGCTTCGTGCGTGTGAGGGTGTGCGATCATCATTGGTATTTGACTAAACTTGAATGATATTTAGAAGACGTTAATATGCCAAAAGTTAGTTCATCTTCAAGTAGTAAACTGAACCAACATGTTCGTGACTTTGGAAAAGATATCTTTTCCACAGATGGCACAGTGTTATTTTGTAAAGTGTGTGACAAAGCAGTTAATAGTGAGAAAAGGTACTTTGTTTCCCAGCATGTGCAGACCGTTAAGTACAAAGCTTCTGCTGAAAAGATGAAACCAAACAGCCTACAAACGTGTTTGATGACAACATTTGCTTCAACGTCAAGTCGTCAATCTACCTTTTCCTTGGAGCTATGCAAATCATTTATTGATGCTGGAATTCCACTGTGGAAGTTGGAAAACAAATCATTAAAGACCTTTTTAGAAAAATACACAAAACAAGTTATTCCAAGTGAGTCCACTCTTCGAAAAAATTATGTGGATACAAACTACGCCTTTGCAATGCAGAAAATACGTGAAGGCGTTGCAGATAACAAGATATGGATTTCAATAGACGAGACCACCGATTCCATGGGTAGATATATTGCTAACGTGATTATAGGTACTTTGGAAGCTGATCAGACGCCGAAAGTTTATCTGCTGACATCAGAAGAGCTGCCAAAGACCAACAGCTCAACAATAGCTCAACTTTTCACAACATCCCTCGCTTTGCTTTGGCCAGAGGGCATCCAGCATGAAAAAGTTCTTCTCTTCATGACAGACGCAGCGCCGTACATGAAGAAGGCAGCAACAGCATTGAAAATTCTTTTTCCACAAATGCTACATGTTACTTGTTTGGCTCACGCACTTCACCGTGTTGCTGAGCAGATACGAGGCTTGTTCCCCAATGTCGACAAATTAATTTCTAATGGAAAGAAGATATTTCTTAAGGCACCATCAAGATGTCATATGTTGCATGAAATAGCGCCTGAACTCGCATTGCCGCCACAGCCCGTTTTGACGAGGTGGGGAACCTGGATCTCGGCTGCGTTGTATTACACGTCAAATTTTGACAAGTTTCGAGAAGTTGTATCAGCACTTGACATCGAAGATGCTTCATCAATCCGCATCGTGATGGACCTCATTGAAGATAGATCTCTTCGCAATGAACTTTCATACATCACTTCCCACTTTGCAAAAATACCTGAGAACATTACTGCTCTTGAAACTAGGAACCAGCAGTTAATCGACGCTTTGAAAATTTTTGAGTTAGTCATTGCAGGCATCAGTCAAGCGCCCGGCGAGAAAGGTGAATCTGTTCGCGAAAAATGTGACCGAGTGATACGAGCAAATGCAGATCTGGAACGACTAAAGAACATTGCACACGTTCTTCAAGGACACACTGATGCCGATGTAGGGGATATGAATCCCTTGAATGTATCATGCTTCAAATTTGCTCCTGTTACATCAGTGGAAGTAGAGAGGTCATTCTCGCTGTACAAGCATGTTCTTTCAGACAGAAGAAGAGGCCTAAAAGTTGAAAACATAAAAAAATTACTTGTAATTATGTGTAATTCAGACTAATAATGTGCGACGTAGTCTCAAGGTAATGAAACTAATGATACATTCATACATTATTATATAACTTATTTTGTTTTGTGTGTTTTTGATCGGTATAAAATAAATGCCTATTTTTGCCTATTTTATACTTTTATTTTGCCTATTTTTCAATTTTATAATGCCTAAACATCCGGGCCCTAGTCATATGATTAGGTGAAAGTAATACAATTTTTACTGAATTTTTTACCCTTCATTTTTATTGTATGTATTTTTTTTTTTTTTTTTTGTAAGTTCGAGAAGAACCGATTCGCCTCTATTTAAAAGAGCATATCTCGGCGGAAAAACAAAGAAAAAGTGAGAGGAAAGACAGAGGAAAAAGAAAGGGTGGAGGGGACAGTCGAAGTGGAAAAAGAGCAAGGATGACAAGGACTGCAGGGTCGAGCCCCATCATCCTTGGGTGCTAGGGCCGGGAGGGCGCACGTGAAACCTCCAGGAACAAGCACGTACAAACGAGCACAGAGCACTCAAGAGCACGAGCTTAGAACCCCCTTGCGGGGTATTGTATGTATGTATTATAGGCGAAATAATAAATATATAAATGGAGGTGTTCTCCTAATGGTAAATATTCCTCAGAAAACATCACCCGAAATTACATACCAGATAAAAATTTTCTGATGTATTGTAATGTGTTTTAACGGAATCTGGTATCCGGTGTTTGTGGAGTTGAGCAGGTTTTGAGATAAATACTTTTCTGTCGAAGAAATAGCAGAGTCTGTTAAAACGTCTGAAAATACATCAAATAAATCTTTTCTGGTATGTAATTTCACTTTCTTTATTATAATCTAACCTAACCAAAAAAAAATACACTTTTTTACACGCTTACTCTTACGGTCAGTATATTTCCTATTACAATAGAAAATATTTCGGTCTTTTCTATAATTACACTCTTTTTCCACAGTTCGGACATAAACAAATTTTTAATATCACACTGTGATTTGCAAAAAAAATCCGAAGCTTTTTCTTCGTCTAAGCCTAAGGCAACAACACAAATTAAGTCTTCAAAGTCTGCGTCACAACCTGCACAGTAGGGTGGAGTGAAAAAAAACCTTTTTTAGAATTCAGTTTTGTAGGGGAACCCAAAAGTTAGTCTGTGGTACCAATAAGGAATCTGCAAAATATTAGCTACCTCCGACATCAACTTCACCGACCCCAAGGAGGTCAAAGATTTTGCCTTTCAGATCCTCCGAAAAATTAAAGAAAAATTCAAAGATTTAAGCGTATCTTCCGTTATATTTATGTTTCATTTGATTTTTTTTTATGTTTTTTAATTTTGCTCTTATACACCTTTTCCCATTCCTCACAGAAATTTGAAAAATTTGGTATTTCATGAAAAATACTAACAAAAAATAGGAATATTTATAACTTTTGTTGAGTTTCTCAACTTTAGTAGATGTTTTAGTACCATTTTAAGGTTTCCATTTGTTTAGATTTTCACAGATTTAAATTGTTTCATAATTATATTATTTAGGGTTTGTTATTTATACTCTATTACATTATAATTTATATCTCTATTTCAGATTATTTGATTGCTTTGATAAATTTTTATATTGAATCTGATTCGCTAAAATATTTACAGTCACTAATATAGTATAATTCTATTCCGACGCACAAAGCAAAATTAGGCATGGCTTCCATGGCCGCGAATGAATCAGCGAAAAGGAAAACAAGGAATACTCAACAGCTGAATCCAATCTTTGGACCACCAAAGGATCTCTCACTGATTTATTTGCCTTCGTCCGAAGATATACTTCAGTGTTTCCTTAATGTTAGGCAGGAAAGAATTAAGTCAGGAGAAGCTAATTCAAAAATTCATGATGTTGCTACAGTCGTTGCCCAAAAAGTAAAGACTGTATGGGATCGTGCTTCTATTCCAACTACTCATCATAAGACCATAACGCAGCGCATCCAAGGTTTGTACAAAAAATATCAAAATATCTTAAAACAATTCAAAGGGCGGAAAGACCAAGCATCCTATCAATCAAACATTGATTCACAAATTTAAATTTGACTCACTGAAGCTCTTTGATATAGCTTTGATATAACTTTGATATAGTGGTTCACGATTAAAACAAAATCTTGGTGCTATGATGGACCTCGTCACCTGTGGCTGATTGTAGCTTATTCAAGATACCTAACAAAGGAGCTTAGAAATATTGTTGATAAAGTTATCATTCGAAACGCCTACTTTGCGCATCATTAGAACCTTCTTCTTTCAATAATTACTGATAATTGCCCAAACATTCGAAAACTGGCAATACGAAGAATCGAAGGAGCAAGATCTCAAGCTGAAAAAATGAAAAGCATTCGCTAGTTCAGTGTACTGAAGCTAAATTTCCATGCACTTAACTACACTGATGGTGATTATTATTATGGTGATGTATTATCATTATATGATGGATAGATAGTCCCATCAGGCTTGAACCACCATTGACAAAACACTTAGGCAAAGAGGAGTTGACATCATTGGCTGAGAACACTAGCGAAGGAAAATTAAAACTCTTTCAATTCCTTTGTCATGCACAAGCAGTAGAAAGGAGTATCAGTGAATGACGCTCAACATCAACCAATCAACGAAAGCAATAAAAACTCCTATTTTTTGTTAGTATTTTTCATGAAATACCAAATTTTTCAAATTTCTGTGAGGAATGGGAAAAAAGGTGTATAAGAGTAAAGTTAAAAAATATAAATAGACAAATCAAATGAAACAAAATTAATCTTCCTAGCATAAACACAACGGAAGGTACGCTTAAATCTTTGAATTTTTCCTTAATTTTTTGGGGGACCTGAAAGTCAAAATCTTTGACCTCCTTGGGGCCGGTGAAGTTGATGTCGCAGGTAACTAATATTTTACAGATTTCTTATTGGTACCACAGCCTAACATTTGGGTGCCCCTACAAAACTGAATTCTGAAAAAAGTTTTTTCACTCCACCCTACTGCACAGTTCATGGTCACAGAAACACAGAAACAAAGAAACAATTATTTACTCTAATACTTTCAGCTGCCAATTTTGATTAGATAATATATTAAATATTAATTTTTTGTTATTAATATTCATTTACACAGCATATGAAACATATTTTCTTTCATTTTTTCACAAGGATTCTGAATATATTGTTTTCCTACGGTTTCGGTGATGTGTTCTGCGAAATATTAACTATATATATACAGGGCGTCCCAAAAAAATGTATACACACTTTAAATAATTATAAAGGCAGCGTTTATTAAAATACATTTCATTTTCAAAATGTAATAGAATCTACAGACATTATTTAATTGTTTTGTCAACGCCTGTTTTCAAACTGACGTCCGTTCTGGTCCAGGCACTGCTGATAACGCGAAGCAATGGAATCGCAAACATCACGAAACATTTCGTTTGGTATTTGTGTGCATTCTCGTTCAATGGCTGCTCTCAATTCAGCGACTGTTGCAGGTTTTATAGCGTAGACATTGTCTTTTAAGTATCCCCATAAAAAAAGTCTAGTGGTGTGAGGTCTGGTGAACGCGGAGGGTATTTACGAAACCCTTCGTCCAATCCACATCCACATCGTGCCAAGTACCACTCGCAATACTCCACTCTTCGGTCCGGATCATCTTCATTAATAGCATGGACTAATCTTGGAATGTAACTTTTCCATTGACAGCGCTTCAAAATGCGTTGGACAGACGATTCTGAAATTCCTACCTCACGACTCGCTTGCCGCACAGATTTTCTTGGACTTTGGTGATACGTTTCCAGTACTCTTTCTTGCTTTGTGGGGCTTGTCGATGTCCGTGGTCTTCCGGAACGCTTCTTATGGACATTCTGAACAGTTCCATCGGCTTCAAACTTATCTCTAATTCCAGTGATGGTAAGTCGCGTTGGTGGATCTGTTTGAAACTCCCTCCTAAACTGTCTTTGCACTTCAACTGCGTTTTCACACTTCCAGTAGCATTTTAGAATGAATTTCCTTTGTTCAAAGCTTAGTCTGACTGCCATTATTAATTCTAATGGGTTTAACTTGGAAAGAAAGAAACATCAATTGAGCTATCAGCTGTTAAAGTGTGTATACATTTTTTTGGGACGCCCTGTATATATATATATATATATAATATATATATATATATATATATATATATATATATATATATATATATATATATGTGTGTGTGTATATACAGGGTGTTTCATAACATCTGGGACGTACTTTCAGGATGGATTCAGGACCTGAAAACAATGAAAAAAGTTTATATAAACATATGCCCGAAATCGCTTTGTTTCTGAGTTACAGACCGTTTTGTGTTCCAGCAATTCTTTCCGCAAACTGTTTACAAACACTGTTTGCCGACAATGTTTGTGAGTGTGTATGAGACTTATTTCATGTATGGCCTTGCCGATTGTAATGTTTCGTACACTCAATGACATGTTTCAATATCGTTGAGTGTTGAGCCATCAGTCAGTCAGAGGTGCATCACGGTGTTTCACTGTTCGTATTCGTAACTTCTTACCGTGAATAAGTGCAGTCCAGTGAAAAAAAAACTGAAAGTTTTTGTGCTATTGACTGATAGTGTGCATTTGAAGTGAGAATGGAGGTTTATTCAAACAGAGAAATGGCAGACATGCATCTCATGTATGGACTTGCCGAGTGTAATGCGGCCGCAGCAAGACGTCTGTATGCGGAAAGGTTTCCGAATCGCCGTCTGCCAGATAAGAAGACCTTTCAGAGAATAGACCAATCAGCGCCAGAACTGTGGAGTTGAAGGAGCGTGTTCTGAATCGTGTGGAGGAACATCCTGGTGTCAGCACCCGAAGCAGGGCCGGATTAACCAATAGGCTGAAGTATGCTATAGCCTACCAGACCACGAATGTACCAGGCCACTTCTTCCAAAGTTGAGGGAAACGCCAAACCAGAACAGGCCGCCGAACCCAAGAAACAGGCTAAACCAGAAGCTCCGCCTGACTCTGGAGAACCTGGAGTCATTATGTTTTATATAATCTTTTGAACCAAAGTATATCCAAAGGTTTTGTCTCACATGTACAGACTACAGTAGTAAATTTGTTAGTTTCACTGTCTTTTCTTGAACAATACTATGTTGTGAACAAGTGTTGTACCTGCCAATACTGAGGGTACATACCACAGGTTATTTTGTAGAATTACCAAACCTGAGTGTCTAGGCAGATGTTAGCGTGAGCCCAGACATGACAGGCCACTTTTACGACTAGTCTACCAGGCCTACTAGGGCTTAATCCGGCCCTGACCCGAAGGATAGCAGCAGCAGAGGATGTAAGACACACAACTGTGTGGAGAATTTTACGGGAATAACAGCTTTACCCATATCACATTCAGAGTGTACAAGGGCAGGACTTATTGCCGACAACTTAATCGGTCCTTTTGTTTTGCCTGGAAGATTAACAGGAGAATCCTACTCCAATTTTTTAAGGAATGATTTAAACGATTTACTAGATGAAGTTCCTCTTGGTGTCCGACGTCGTATGTGGTTTTTGCATGACGGCGCTCCGCCTCATTTTAGTCGAGTAGCCATTTGGATGACCATTTTCCTGATAAATGGATAGGCCATGGAGGACCCATTGCGTAGCCTGCTCGCTCCCCGGACCTGAATCCACTCGATTTTTACCTGTGGGGTCATCTGAAATCCATTGTTTACGTGACACCCATTGACAACGTTGAAATGCTTCATCAACGTGTAGAACAAGGATGCCAGAAAATCCGAGCAATACCTGGAATGCTTGAACGCGTCAGGCAGTCTATGACGAGGCGTGTTCAGGCGTGTATTCAAGCACAAGGCCGTCATTCTGAGCACTTCCTTTAAAGGTAAAGCGGGTACTTGCTGGAACACATAACAGGCTGTAACTCGGAAACAAAATGATTTCAGGCATATGTTTATATAAACTTTTTTCATTGTTTTCAGGGCCTGAATCCATCCTGAAAGTGTGTCCCACGTGTTATGAAACACCCTGTGTGTATATATAGTTTGCTTGTACCTCGTGGGGATGGATGCTCTGTTTCTTTCTCTGTATTAATATCCAAATAAGAAGGAAATAACGTCTCGGGGGTTTATTCTGTTTACACCCTAAAATGTATAAAGTATCAGTGAATCCGAACATATAAATTATAAAGTGAAATTCATTAAATTTAAGAAAGTGCAATACAGTTTACACAAATTATCACCAGTTTAAAGTATATATTTAAATAAGACGGTTGGCATTCGAAAAAAGTTGTGAAACAAGGCAGGAAGTGTAATAAAACGCAAAGGTCATAAAACCCTCGTAACCGACACCCAACACCGACACCCAGCAAAAGAAACCAAACGAAAAAAAATTGTATTTCTTTTTGAGCGACGACGATAATTAATGAATAGCATGACCATGGATTCAAATTCTCACCTAATTTGCAATTTGTGTAATTTGAAAACAACTGAAAATGCGGCAATCGGGCGTGATTTCTGTCAAAAACTGCACGACTTTATCTGTATGAATTGGGATGATAGAAAAATATCCCTCGTGTCTAACGCCAAACAAATCGCGGGGATCAAATTTCTGTGTGACGCATGTTCACATATTGTATTTAAAGAAATGGAGAATGCGAATACGAGTGCTACGGAAAAGGAAGGAATAATGGGGAAACAAGAGTACCGAAATGTCCCAATGAAAAACCGGATGCATGAGAGAGGAGCAAATAAAAATATAACACGGAATGAAGACATAAAAGAAAGAAAAGAGATGAATAAAATTTGTGATATGATAAACCTGCCGAACAAGGATAATGATAAAAAGATAAAAACTAAATATGTAGAAAATAAACGGTCGACAAGAACTGGAAACGTAAGAAATGATAAGAGTGAAAATAATGATAATGATAACGAGTGGGACTCAACAGCAACCGTTCCTTCATCCATCGCCCGCGAGAGCATAAACGTGCCCGATTCTCCAAGAAGCTCGCAAAGATTTCAGCGGAGATGTCCCCCTGGTGGTTCACTGGGATAGCAAGCTAATTGAAGACCTTACCAGTAAGGAACATATGGAGAGGCTCTCCATCCTCATCTCCGGGAGAGGTGTCAGACAACTGCTTAGCATCCCCAAGATCGTATCCAGAAAAAGGGGAAGCTCAGGCTTCAGCCGTGGAGGCGAGTCTTGCCGAGTGGGGCGTCAGCGAGCAAGTCAAAGGGATGTGCTTTGGTACGACAGCCTCCAATACAGGTTCCCGAATTGGAACTTGTGTGCTCTTGGAGCAGAAGTTGTGCGACCTGCTCTCCTTAGCTTGCCGGCACCACATCCTGGAGCTCATGCTCGCCAGCACTTTTGAGAAGGCAGTTGGAAGTTCTTCTGGACCTGAAGTTCTCATGTTCAAAAGGTTGAAGGAGAAATGGTATTGGCGTTTCTTCAACCAGAGTAGCTTCCAGCCAGGGCCAAGTGATGACGTCGTGCGATGTGCCATTTCGCTCGTGAAAGATGAGCTCCTGGCATTTGCTGAAGAGCAACTCAAGAAAGCGCAGCCCAGGGACGACTACCAGGAGCTTCTGGAATTATCGATCACTTTCCTTGGCGGAGTTCCTCCACAGGGCATTCACTTCATGCCCCCAGGAGCCATGTACCACGCCCGATGGATGGCGAAGATCCTGTACCCCTTGAAGGTGTGGATGTTCCGGAGCCAGTTCAAGTTCACGAAGAAAGAAGAAACTGGCCTCCGAGACTTCTGCATCTTCGCCACCACACCATACTTACGACCTTGGTTCGAGGCTCCCTTGTCAGCTGCTGCTTCCCTCAATGATCTCAACTTATTGAAGCAGCTCCTGAAATACCCCCATCCCTCCATCTCGACCGCCGCCAGCAAGAAACTCTACATTCACCTTTGGTACCTCTCTGAAGAGTTGGTGACGTCGGCGCTGTTTGATCGCAGGGTAACAGTGAAAACAAAGAGAAAGATGGTGGAGGCCCTCAATGTTAAGGAGGAGGAAGACTTAGAGCATCCCCCAAAGCGTCCACGGGTTGATTTGAGTACCGTGTACAAGCGAGGCCTTGAGAGCTTCGTAACGAGGAATTCTGGGACGTTCTTCAACCGGCTGGACCTGTCAACGGAGTTCCTCAGCACGAACCCAGCGTCTTGGATTCTCAGGAACGACTGCGCCGCGTCAGCGAGGGTGATCGAAGACCTCGCCGAGGTCGACAAGAAACGAGGAACAAAGAACAAAGAACGAGGTACAGGTACAGTTCCTCCTTCAGGCGGTGACTGATCACCGGACAGCCTGAATGCCACCTTCATGACGCAAACCAAGCGACAATGAGTGGATTGGCTTCCATGAGACCCCTGTCTTCGAGCGGATAATACCCAGTACTGGCTGGAGGGGACTTGGATACCACCGTCTGTCTGTTTTTAAGTAACGTAGGAAGCCATGTTGGTTACTTATTCGCCTAGTACAAGAGAACATTGTAGTAATAGTAACATATAGTAAAACTTCAACCCTGGTGGTTGACCTCTAAATATTAACCAAATCAAACCAAATTTTGCACACGAACTTTTTATCTCAAGCGAAGCAAATTTGGCGGGGGAGAGCTTAAAATTTCTCAATTCTAATTTTCACCCTGTACCTTAGGACCACCCTAATATATATACATATATATATATATATATATATATATATATATGTATATATATATATATATATATATATATATATATATATATATATATATATATATATATATATATATATATATATATATATATATATATATATGTTTTTGTCTGACTTTCACGGTAAATAATTCCTGACATTCAATTTATAATAAATGGAACCGACTGCAACAGTGTCGTATTTTATTTGAATTATTATTTAATTTCGTTATTTTATTTATTTGTACTCTTTTCTATTACTACACTGATATACTGAATTATATATATATATATATATATAACGGAAGTGGTAGACGTGGTCAGCAACTGACTTGAAACACTGTCATGTAACGCGGGACATTTTGAATGGAGAAGGAATTTCGAAATGATAACGGTGTACTCTATTTAACTGGTGTTTTAATTAAACACGAGAATATTCACGTAGGAAAAGCGAGCGTGAATACATGTTTTTACAACATATCGTAGAGACAGAATCCTGTCTGAATCCTGTAAAATAATTAAACTAGTTTCTATCAAATTTCTAATCTGACACTGATCGCATTTCCTTTCAAATTAAACATGACTTTTTGAACTCTTCAGAAGACAGTTCAGAGTCCTGATCAAAAGAAAGCAAACATGAAATTTTACCTTTCAATCATTTTCTTCTGACTCTTTAATGAATTTTCTGTTCTGTTAAATCCTTCATGACAGATTTCAGAAATATTTCTTTAATATTAAATCTCCGTTTTACTTTCATCTTAAAAAAACGAAAATATTGTGAAAACATTATTTCCAATCCAAATGCTCGTAAAACTGCCTACGTTAACAATCAATTAACCATTATCATCATCATTAATATTATAGTGCCAACAACTTACACCATAAAACCGGTACTGATATATATATATATATATATATATATATATATATATATATATATTACAGTCTGCTACTAATGAACACTACATTCAAAACTCCAACCTTTTAGTGTATAACCCCTTCTTAATGATTGATTGTTAATGATAAGGCTGGAGTCACTAGGTCTTTGCAGACCAAATAATATTGTTAATTAACTTATTAATTAGGTTGAGTGATAGAATGAGTTTTCTTCCTTTATTAAACAAAATAAATGATTTATGAAATGAGACAAAATGTAAGTTGGTTGTTTACAGTCGAAATTAGATGTACACTTGAATAATGACTTCAGTATAATAATGACTTCGATACTAACAACGCGCGAGGTAATGATTAGTCTTTATATAAAGTTAGGTGAATGACACCAGGCCAAAATGGGGGCCTGCACAAAAGGTGTTCACATGGTGGTAGCTCTCGTGTCACTGTTCTTCGGAGAGAGAGAGAGTCGAGGTTCGATGGTGGCGTGGAATACTTGAGGTAGTCCTTGTAACGAGGTTAAGGTGTGAGGCAAAACATAAGGATATGCCTTGAGTGGATCCTCGCGATGTGACGTCATCTTAGTCGTGCTTGTGTAACGTCATCTTGGTCGTGTTTGTGTTGATGGAACATCGCTAAAGATTTGAAAACGTCTCTGCCACTACATATATATATATATATATATATAATATATATAATATATATATATGAAAATTATTTCACGAAAGTAACACGTGAAAAATATTTATGATGAATAAAACCACGAAGGAAAGGAAACACAAAATTGGTGCTCAAGCGCTTTCGTCTAATGACATCCTCAGGAACACTGAAGTACATAAAAAGGTTACAGCCTATATATAGGTTACAGAAAGAAAAAAAAATAAAAAATAAATAACATACATACACACACACATATATATATATACATACATACATATCTATATATACAAATACATACATACATACATACATACATATATATATGCAATAAACAGAGAAGTAAAAATAAAAAATTAAAAATTAAAACCTTAAAGGATTACCAGTGAGGCGTACAGATTTGTAAGGAAAAATATCGATTTTTAGCACAAGATCAAATGGATTATAAAAATACAAATTTATACTGGAACTCTGCCCGGGTTTTAACACACTGCTGCCTATGGTCAGGTTTCGATATATATAAAAAAATAAAATGCAAATTAAAAGTTAATAAAGTAGCAGACAAGTTTACCAAAGATTTAATGTTTTACCCTTCTTATCTAAATCTGTTTTAAAGGAATTCAAAATAACAGGATCGAGTTGAAAAAGACCTTTGCTTATGTTGAAGTTATTTGAAAGTTGGATAATGGCAGACTCAAGAATATTTCTATTAACAATGTTGCTTGAATGGAATAAAACTGAAGCATTATTCCAATCAATACAGTGGGCTAACTCTGACAAATGGACAAAAAGGGCACTGGACAATTGTCCTGTTCTAACGGAATATTGATGCTGTTTTATACGTGTGTGCAAATCCTTTCCCGTCTGACCTATGTAAAAGGAATCACATTGTTTACAGCCAATTTTATAGATAATGCCTGAATTATTGGTAGGGCTATTTTTTATTATGATATTTTTCACAATATTGTTATATGAAAATACTACATTAATATCCAAAAGTTTAAGTACATGTATGGTTGAATGGTTGAGTGGTTAGAATCTTTCCCTCAAATCTTAACCGAGGTTTCAGCTGATTGCTTTCCATTGAAATAAATATTGTACAGTCTTTCACTGAAAGTTCTAAGAGACCCACTCTTGGAAGAAAAAGATCACACACCATTCAGTAATAGCACTAACTCATTCCTCGCTGTTTCTCTGGAAAGCCAGCATGGCGAATTTCATTGCAGAACTGAAAAATTTTAATAGTTCACTTTGATTTGTAAGTGGTAGAGACTATTATGATTGGGAAATTCTGTAGAAATTATCGGTATGAAAAGAAATGTAGTTATTAAAATTACATACTACAAATCCTAATTTCACTTTCTAAGGACACCCCGTCAATAAATTATAGTTAAATTGGAGCTCAATTTGAGTTAATTTGCCAAATTTGTTTAACTAAGAAAAAAAACCCGCCCTCCGGGCAGGTTATTTTTACTAGTTCTTGCGCAAGGTTGTTATTACGGTTTTTGTAATACATATTCATTGTACAGTCATGGTACTAATATGTGTTGGTATTATAATCCAGAATATTGTTTAGGAAACATGTTTTATTCTTGACAAAGAAGAATGCAACGTGAATGTAAAAATTAAGTTTTCAGAACATTCCCCAATATATGTACTGTATATATTATAGTATAGAGTTTAACATTTACAATAAGCTCGCGAATTACTTAGTTTTAAATGCAGCTTCACAGATTTTACTTGAAGCTCACGAAGCAGTTAAATTTTAAATACAACTTGTCATTTTTTTTAACTTGTGGCTTCCGATGCGTAATTAAAAATTCTCATGGCTACAGTTTTTATATGGGTATCACTAATATATTAGACGGTTGCTAAAAATGTACAACTAATTATTGGTTATTTCTGGACAGTACTGTAAATGCACCTGCAGAGGATTTGCAGTGGTGCCATGAGATGACGTGGCCTTTTGTTTGTCCACCATATTGTTCGTCAAGAAATTACTAAGCATCCATTTAGGTTGAGATATACTTTAATTTTTGTGTTGTTGCGATGGTGTAATTTACAAAAAGAGATTAGTTAAAACGTTCTACCAGTTTCTAAGTATAAAGATAAATAAATAATAATTGGCGACTTAGATAAGAGGAAGAAATTTAAATATTTAATCATCATACCATAATTTACCACAGGTCCATCGGTCTGTTTGTCTGTCCACTTTACAGGTCCGAACAGCTGGACCGATTTTCACGAGACTTGGTGACAACACCCTCTTCGATCCCTGGAGTGTATTTAGCAACTTTTTTTCAGATGGATGTCCCAGTAAAATGTATCCCAATTTATCCCAAAATTTCAAGATTTTGGCTCATTGGTCTTGGGATGTGAAACTCAAAATTTTGGTGGTTGAGTTCTTTCGTGAATGTGTTGATCTGCTGGTTTTTCTGGCTATTAGAAAAATATAAAATTTTATAGAAGCGTGGAATAGTGGCCTTCCCTATCATTAAAGTCTACAGTAATCCAAGTCCCAGTGAAATGAAGAAGAGAATGTAGCCATCAAAATTTGTAGCTGCGCATCTGATACGCCATGAAAGGTAAAAAAAAAAGGCGACAAGTTGTATTTGAAATTTAACTGCTTCGTGAGCTTTAAGTAAAATCTGTGAAGTGCATCCAACAGAATTCCCATGAGGCAAGTGGGAAAATCAGAAATTTAAGTACTCTCTCCAAACCGGGATTCTCTTCAAACCGGATACGTGAAAGAGAGATGAGGAAGTTTTACCAACAATGTCGTGCTTCATGCAATATTGTCTTGAATAAGAATAAATCGCTTTAAAATTTTGTCATTTTTAATAATGTTAATCTGCAACAAATTGGATACAAAGTGATAGTAGGCCATTGTTAATTTTTACATTCACGTCGCAGCCTTCTTTGTCAAGAATAACATGTTTCCTAAACAATATTCTGGATTATAATACCAACAATCCAACATATATCATTACCATGACTGTACAATAAATATGTATTGCCAGAAGGGTAATAACAGGTTCCCGCAGGAATTAGCAAAAAATATCCGGCCTGTAGGGCGGGTGTTTTTGTTAGTTTATATAAAATAAGATGAAAATGACTGATGAGGTTTGTTTCTTTAGAATTCAACACATAAGTTAAGGTACCTTCAAATCAGTAACTCTCAAAACGTTTACCTGCGATTACGCCAACCAGAGTCTTCTTATATTCTTGTACCATCTTTTGAGTTCATTCATTTAGTAGCCGTGACCATTCTTCGAGATAAAATACCTCAACATCAATAAAATTCTTTAGATTTCTTTCATGGACCATCGCTTCGGACTTCCCCCAAGACACTCGACTCGAGGACAGTGCCATCCACTTCAAAACTTTAATTTTCTTCTGTTCCAACTATTTTACTGTACTTTGGATGTATGCTTCGGATCGTTATCCTGTTGAAATATCCATCCATGCCTATTGGAGAAGAGGTATCAGGGAAGGTAGAATGCAGCCATGATGGGTGACTACACCTGGTGTTTGCTTCGAAATGATGATGGTGATCACAAAAGAAAAAGCCGATCAAAAAATCATTTCTAAATTACCCAATTAATATGTTATAATACATGTCTCATGTATTATAACTAGAGCCCGGATGTTCAGGCAAAATGCCATAAATGCCTTTTTTTGCCTTTTTTGGGAGTATGAGTATGATAATGCCTATTTCGTTGAAAATGCATATTTTTGCCTTTTTAATTAGATTATAAAGAAAAAAGACATAAATAGGCATTTATAGGAAAATTATCATGTATTAGTTACGACTAGACTAACCAGGAATGCGCAGTTAACGTGAATGAAGATATCGTGGAATTTCATATTGCGGAAATGACGTCATGTATGATTGACGTTATTAGCTGAGCGCAGTATCTGAAAACTAGCCTCGCACGGCCATTTCCTCATATTCGTTGTTCTGCTTCGTGCGTGTGAGGGTGTGCGATCATCAGTGGTATTTGACTAAACTTGAATGATATTTAGAAGACGTTAATATGCCAAAAGTTAGTTCATCTTCAAGTAGTAAACTGAACCAACATGTTCGTGACTTTGGAAAAGATATCTTTTCCACAGATGGCACAGTGTTATTTTGTAAAGTGTGTGACAAAGCAGTTAATAGTGAGAAAAGGTACTTTGTTTCCCAGCATGTGCAGACCGTTAAGCACAAAGCTTCTGCTGAAAAGATGAAACCAAACAGCCTACAAACGTGTTTGATGACAACATTTGCTTCAACGTCAAGTCGTCAATCTACCTTTTCCTTGGAGCTATGCAAATCATTTATTGATGCTGGAATTCCACTATGGAAGTTGGAAAACAAATCATTAAAGACCTTTTTAGAAAAATACACAAAACAAGTTATTCCAAGTGAGTCCACTCTTCGAAAAAATTATGTGGATACAAACTACACCTTTGCAATGCAGAAAATACGTGAAGGCGTTGCAGATAACAAGATATGGATTTCAATAGACGAGACCACCGATTCCATGGGTAGATATATTGCTAACGTGATTATAGGTACTTTGGAAGCTGATCAGACGCCGAAAGTTTATCTGCTGACATCAGAAGAGCTGCCAAAGACCAACAGCTCAACAATAGCTCAACTTTTCACAACATCCCTCGCTTTGCTTTGGCCAGAGGGCATCCAGCATGAAAAAGTTCTTCTCTTCATGACAGACGCAGCGCCGTACATGAAGAAGGCAGCAACAGCATTGAAAATTCTTTTTCCACAAATGCTACATGTTACTTGTTTGGCTCACGCACTTCACCGTGTTGCTGAGCAGATACGAGGCTTGTTCCCCAATGTCGACAAATTAATTTCTAATGGAAAGAAGATATTTCTTAAGGCACCATCAAGATGTCATATGTTGCATGAAATAGCGCCTGAACTCGCATTGCCGCCACAGCCCGTTTTGACGAGGTGGGGAACCTGGATCTCGGCTGCGTTGTATTACACGTCAAATTTTGACAAGTTTCGAGAAGTTGTATCAGCACTTGACATCGAAGATGCTTCATCAATCCGCATCGTGATGGACCTCATTGAAGATAGATCTCTTCGCAATGAACTTTCATACATCACTTCCCACTTTGCAAAAATACCTGAGAACATTACTGCTCTTGAAACTAGGAACCAGCCGTTAATCGACGCTTTGAAAATTTTTAAGTTAGTCATTGCAGGCATCAGTCACGCGCCCGGCGAGAAAGGTGAATCTGTTCGCGAAAAATGTGACCGAGTGATACGAGCAAATGCAGATCTGGAACGACTAAAGAACATTGCACACGTTCTTGAAGGACACACTGATGCCGATGTAGGGGATATGAATCCCATGAATGTATCATGCTTCAAATTTGCTCCTGTTACATCAGTAGAAGTAGAGAGGTCATTCTCGCTGTACAAGCATGTTCTTTCAGACAGAAGAAGAGGCCTAAAAGTTGAAAACATAAAAAAATTACTTGTAATTATGTGTAATTCAGACTAATAATGTGCGACGTAGTCTCAAGGTAATGAAACTAATGATACATTCATACATTATTATATAACTTATTTTGTTTTGTGTGTTTTTGATAGGTATAAAATAAATGCCTATTTTTGCCTATTTTATACTTTTATTTTGCCTATTTTTCAATTTTATAATGCCTAAACATCCGGGCCCTAATTATAACATATTAATTGGGTAATTAAATGGTTGCTGTTCTAAGATGATGTATTGACTTAATTTGATAAAGGGATGTTTTTTCTCTGTTTATCATGCTAAAACTTTCATAATAAATTAAAATATAGCATACGTAGTATATTTACATACAAAATCTTATTTTTGACTTTGTGAAAATCAAGGGATGCAACAAAGAAACCAATATCATTTTCGTAATCAACATATCCAAATTCAAAGAGAAACACTAAAAAAAAAATGAGATAAACAGAAAATTTCCAAATTTTTGTTACACAGTGTTATCGTCTGTGTGCCCCATCACTAGACCTGACAAGCGCCTGTATTCAGTGGGTAACACCGTTTCCCTATAAGCGAAGTAAAGACACTGAGGTCGGGGGTTCGACGTCCGATAGTGCTGGTTAATAATAATAGTCCAGGAGTTAGGGCAGTGGGCTGCATTAGTTTGGCGTGAGCGTTGTGCCAGTTTCTGGATCGCCTGAGTGTTATTATTATTAAAAGTCCAAGACCAAGACAAAACCCATTTCCACCTTAATAGGTATGTGAACAAACAAAACATATGAGTGTAGGCATCCAAAAATCCACATGAGGTCATCGGAAGACCCCCTACATTCTCTGAAATGCACTGTATGGTTTGCTATATCAGGTGCAGGGATTATTAGCCTTAGTTTTCTTGAAGATACGGCAAATACCAAAAATTTTATTTCCTTTCTTCAAGGAATTGAATATAAATTTGGGGACGCTTTTGTTTTCCAGCAAAAGGGAACAATAGAAGCAGAACTGAATTACCTATCCGAACACTTGATTACTCTTGTAATCTCAACTCTGTTTCCTTGCAGTGCTAGATGTGAATGATCTTGGCCACAATATTCTCTGCACTTCAACCCATGCGGTTTATTCCTATAAGGGTTGAATGTCCTTCATACCACTCCAGACAAGGCTACAAAGCTGAAACACATCGGACGCGGAGAGCATCAATCAGGAGACATTTGCCAGAGTTATAGAAAACTTCAGAAACATCCTCAAATGAATCTTGAACTTCAAGGCTGTCACATTGCACACATTTTTACATTAAAAAAAAATAGAAACTTCAAATTTCGTGAAAATGATGATGCCGAAATTTCTGTTAAATACTGCGTAACATTAAATTCAACAAAATAGTGTGTGTGTATATATATAATATATATATATATATATATATAAAATGCGCCTCGGTGGTGTAGTGGTTAGCGTCGCTGACTACGAATCCATCGGCCCCGGGTTCGAGACCCAACGGCAGCCGGCACGCAGCAAAACCCAGCTGTTCATCCTTCCACACAATAAAGAAAGTGGTTGGTAGATAAATGGGTACCCTCGGTGGCCTAGTGGTTAAGACGCTGGGCTGCTGATGGGGCGTGGTTCGGATTCCACGTTAAACTGTAGGTCTAAGGTGAAGTGAAAAGTTTGACCTTCGTCAGAATGAAGAATTCGGGAGGAAGCTAACCAAAGGTGTGTGTGTGTGTGTGTATATATGTGTATAATATATATATATATATCAGTGGCGACTCCTGTACTCGGGCTTCTCGGGCTGAGCCCGAGAGGCAAGAGGCAAGGAGAAGCATGAGAGATAAAATTGTGTATTTATAGATTTAAGTTTAAAAAAAAAAGTTTTAAATACAAATTGTAAAAATGGTTTTTGGCTGGTAGTATGTTACTATTTTTCTGTCTAGCCTTCGTCAAGCAAGCAAATTTTGAGCGCATTTAGACACCCTTAATACCTATACGAAAACTATATTGACACATTAAGTTTTCGTGTAATCTTTCAAGATTCTTTACTCGGGCGCAAGACATTACGCCCGAGAAAGTATAAGTAATATCGTATATTTAAAGTTCTTTTAATGAATAATTATTTGCTTGCATACGGTTACATAATAGTCCTTCTTCTAATTCTCATTAAATAAAATACGTTTTTCCTCCTATTAATTTTTTTTATAAAGAAAAAACATTTCAACTCGGGCTTATATCCTTCGGCCTTCTAGAGGCATAATTTTTAATTCTGGCGACACATGGTAACTTTTTACGTTTCGATAAGCGTGCCTTCAACTGCCTTGGGCGGCGGTGCAGTTTGATTTTTGCCGCAATGTGAGGTTGTTCGCTTTTCTTAAATAATCTGATTTATTTTTAATAATATAAGTATTCTGAGAAGTATAGCCCACCCATGGAGGACATAGTGTTATCATTAAAAGAAAACCACAAAGCTGATTCAGCTCCTTCTTACCATACCTGTAACTTCTGTTTCAAATGAAAGAAGTTTCTCTGTTCTTCATCGAATGAGATCATATTTAAGAAACACAATGGCTCAAGAACGGCTCTCGTCCCTGTCTAGGATTTCAATTGAAAAAGAAATACTTATTGATTTAGAAAGTAAAAAGGAATTACATGACCGAATATTAAAGGAATTTGCTTTAAAACCAAGACGCTTGGACTTTATGTTCAAGTAAATAAAATTCAAATAATTTTTTTTACCGAGGTATGTATTTATTTATTTTATTGATAATCTTAAGTTATTGTCATGCATTTAAATGTCGGGTCATATGTAGACATGAAAATTTAAAAAGAGCCCGAGTAGTCTTGAAGAGCTGGAGTCGCCACTGATATATATATATATATATATACACTGGTGTCCCAATAAAATGTTTACACATCATATTAACATACATATATATATATATATATATAATTAGGGTGTGACAGTTGCCCCAACTTTGTCCTACAATACTGTTCAAAATGTTGTTGTTGCATATTGACATAAAAAATACCCACGTGCAATTTTTTGAAGATTCATGCATATTCAAGTGAGCACCAGCAATTTGAAAAATAGCGATTTTGCTTATACAGCATACGCGCCTATATATGAGATTACACAACCATCATAAGGGATATTAACACAAATCATTTGCCTGTCTTAATTAAAAGCTGTTATCACTAACACAAAAAAGTTAATCATTCTTATTCTCTCATGGTACATTAAGGGGTTTCATCATATATTCACAAGGTATTGTTTCTCTAGAGCAAGAAACCATGATTTCTGTTCGGAAACAGATGATCGTTTGCGCTGATTAGGAACGCGGAGTCTGTCATTTTCAACTACTTGAAGGACTTCTTGAAAGCGCTCCTCATCCCTGGCAACATTAAGAAAGTCATGGCAAAGTTTTACACCACGCTCTGCAGCCTCATTGACGACCTGAAGCTTGTCTACAACCCGTTTCATGTTCAGGTAGTCGTCATGATCCGCCCATTCACTGGCTGGACTGTGGAGAAACTGATAGGGCATGCCTAAAATGGTGAAGAACCGGCTTGAGTCAGGCCCAATTAGGTCCACGAGGGCAGTGCCACTTTCTGGGACAGGGGGAAGATATGGCTTTCCATAGCCCCCATGATTGAGCCCCACTCTCTTAGTAACTTCAGTGCCTTCATGGCAAAGAAGGGCCTTCCTCATCTCCTCTTTTGTCCTTTCTTGTACTTGGGACGAGAACAAAGCCAGTGGGGCCAACTCCTCAGTTAGGTACCAAGTGTGTCTACCGAGTGCCACACGTGCTTTGTCAACTATTGTGGCGTCATATGGGGCAAATTCAGCCAAGGTTTCGACCAAATTCAAGTCATTCAGTGGCGCACTTGCTGGAACGGGGCAAACAATCCACCATGGGACATAAACAGCGACTGTGAACACAGCAAACCGTTCTAACTTGCTGATTTGACTTTTAGTCACAACCTCGGCTTTGGGAAACTGCTCTTTGATCTGGCCTGACAAAAGAACAATCTTGAGGGTATAGAGCAGTTTAGCCATCCACCTTGCTTTGTGAAGTGCGCCGGGGTAGAACATTGTGAAGTTCACTGGCTCGGATCCTTTAGTTACAAGCAGCAGACAAAGCTCTACCAGCTCCTTGTAGTCGCCACGTGTAAATGGTTGGGCTAGAGATTCACGGAAGAAGTCAGCCATCTCCTGCTGGTGCTCCTCAAACACTCCAGGCATTGCGGGGTAGTAGTATTTCTTTTTTTTCATTGTACGCCAGTTGAGAGAAATGGTTCTTGAACCTACAAATGCAATTATTGGGATTATTGTATTTCGTACTAATCTATAATATTGTTTTAGGGGTATTAAGATTGATATGATCGATCATTTGCTTGGTGTTAGTATATCTTATAAGTCTAATAAAAGAAATTCCACTAAATTTGTTCATTAGATAATAATATTCCTTGTTATTTTGTAAAGCTTATGACTCACCTCTGAAAAACCATTATGTTTGGACTTGAAGAGCCCTCCACTTTCAAGCAATCCCAGCAAACACCTAGGATGACTTCGCCCACATGCCTGCGACAGGCGCACCAGAATACGGCACGCTCTAATTTCTTTTGGAGGGAGACGCAAGCAGCTGTTTTTTGTCCTGAAAAAAAAATGTAATTGTAGTTTAAGGCCACCATTTCAGGCACGTGCTTTTTGCAGATTTCTGTTAAATCATTCACTGTATTTTGGTATTAATGTCGTGATAAATTTACGCTGATGTTTGAAATAGGTTTACCTGTATTGGATGAAGTTGTGTCGAAAACCATACCAACGACATTCTGTTCACACTCCCAATCGACCAGAAGTTGTTTGGTTGCTGTTGATATCAAGTCTCCTTGAACCAGGCCAGCTTTTTGAGTCAAATGCGGAAGAGGTGGGACTCCAAGAAGCTTTGTGCCATTGACACCAGACACAAGAATGGGCAGGCGGTCATCAGTGCCTTTGGAATCCAGCGTGTCCATAAGTTTACCATCCCAGTGCACCAGTACTTTGTCTGATGGTTGCCATTCATCCATGATTTTTAAACTTATTTCTGACACGATGGAAGCTCGGTATCGGTGGGCCGTCCTTGCATTTAGACTCAGCTTTGATGTATCTCCACCACATGCAGATACAAGGAAGTACACAATTGCACTCAGCTGGGTCGGCGAGATGTTGTTTCGAACACTGCATGAAACAAGTTCTGCCGACTTCAGAATATCATGGGGCACAAAAATTTAAACTCCCTCTTTCACTGTTCTCCGATGTTTTCTCTTTGGTTCAGCAGTGCTGGCCTCATCAATGTCATCGTCCTCATCAGAGCTAATAGGTGAATAAATATCAGCCTGTACATTCTCAGCATGATCACATTGCTCTCTCTCTTGTCGCTTCTCTTCTCGCATCTGCCTTTTCTGTCGCTTCTGAACCTTTTCTGTGAGTACTTTGTTTACCCCAGAGTAGGTAGCTACTCTGTCACTTAGCATGCTTTTCATAAAGAGTATGTCAGTATCGATGGCATCTTGTTCGGCCTGAGTTTTCCCCTTTTTCGCAGCCGCCATGTCTTTCAACACTGTGTTCTTATAAAATTTCATCGTCAGGCTCAATTCTGATTTAAACTTCATAATTCCAGGATCATCAGCCCGTCTTCTATCCTCATTCTTTTTCATAAGCATCATGTAGTCTTTGTCATAGTAAGTTTTAATCACTCGGCCAATATTGTTCCTGCCTGTAATGGTCGGGACATTCGCCTTCTGGTAATGCAAAAGCACATTGTCAATGGTGGCAGATAGAGCCTGGTCCCAATGCATATCCCGAAGGTTTGCTAACAGACATAGTAAGACCTGCCTATTAGTTGGCAGTTTGCAGCCCTTCATTTCCTTTTCTTCTTCTCGGGGTACGGTCCCCAATAACATTCTGACATACTCATCATCTTGCCGTGTATCCATGATTAAATTCTCTATTCACAACATCAAATCACTGTCAAGGGAAAAGAAAAGAGCATCATTAAAATTAAATGCAATAAAATAATACGTGGAAAATTTGTGGGTCAGCGTTCCAGACCCAGAAATGAAAATCTGATAAAATGTGCTATTTTCACACTTATTTATGAAGTTCATAAGCTGAAATAGCAATACTTGCTGGTACGACGGTGCTAGCTCAAACATGCACCGATCTCCAAGAAAATTTACAGGGGTGTTTCCTAGATAAATACACAACACTAAAACTTTGAACAGCACTGTAGGACCATTTTTTGATTTTTGGAGGGCAACGGTCACACCCTAACCGACACCTCGTACCATTATTGTAACACCAGAGAGACATTATAACCAAATACTCCATTCCATACCACATCCCACAGACATCACACAGTACAGAAAACTCATACACACACACCTAACCTACAAAGCACTGACACGACTCGGTCCGAATGCGGTCCTAGGTGCGAAGCCGCCACCCATTAACAGGTCAGAGACCAGCCTGAGCAGATCGGATCGAGTTAACTTAGTACGATTCCGATGTGAGCATCACCCCAACCTACAGACATATAAACACAGACTAGACAACTCCACAGACGACACCTGCCACCTGTGCCAGGACAAACCACAAGCAATTGAATACATTATGACAGATTGTACCGCTCTAGCACAACAACGAACACAACACAACATCACTAGTGCGCTGAACCTCTGGTCCACTCCGGAGAGGGCGATCGGTTACCTGCGTGCCGCCGGCTTTCTCGATCAGGGTGGGCTGATCAGCTAACCAACAACAACAACAACAACGAAAGACTGCGGTTGTTGCATACGCCTCAGACTATGACATACTGTAGCAACCTTCAATAATCATCAGTGGACTCTAATTCAGTGTGTTGTAAAGCTTCTTAGTAGATGTGAAAAATTAACGAATGACTTTTCCTCTGATTCTTCTTGTCTTTACATGGTGTCTCTCCATGTAACAGGTCTCATGGTATTTTTGCATAACATAACTGATGATGCAGGTGTTCATACTATGAAAAACGATTTAATATAAAATTTATAGAATCGTTTCAGGCAGTGGAAGGCAGACATTACTCGCATGATTTCTCACGTTTTAGATTCTCGTTTCAAATTTGCTTGCAAAACAGTGCCTGAGTTTGTAAGAAATGAGATAATCATTATGTCTGCAGCACCTAACCCTAGTCCTGCACGTAATATAATCTATAAGATGAAGCAACTGATTTTGTTTCACAAGAAGATTAAGAACCTTTGAGAAAGAAGCCGAAGGTTAATTTATGGAGTTATTTCGATGAGGTTGTGCCTCCACCTATGAAAAATAGTCAGAAAAGTTATCAAAAAGAATTAGACATCTATTGAAAGGAGCCACGAGTCAGTCGCGACACGAACCCTCTTAATTGGGGTCGCCATAATGGTGAAAGAGTCCCGAAACTATTGAACAGCTGAGTTTTGTTGCGCGCCGCTGACATCACCGGATCTCGATTCCGGGGCGGATGGATTCGTAGTCAGCGATGCTAATTACTACACCACCGAGGCGCATATTAAAGTGAGCCACACGTATATGATAAAATATTAAAATGTACAAATAAGAGCTCCTGATACATTTTCACATTTTTCATATGGAGCTAGATCTCAAACCGGATTTTGAGCTAAATCTATTAATATTTAAGGGTGGCGCAAGTTTAAAGAAATTTGCTACCCCAAATTGTATAATGATACTAAGGCTTCGAGTTGCGCCACCTTTAAATATACACGAATTGATTCAGTTTTTTATTTACAACATTGATAGTGGTTGAAAAATAATGGGCAAATATCATGAGAAATATATTTTTAATTTACAATTTTTGGACCACCCTAATGTACCGAGTGTCCCAAAAAAATGCTTATACATCATATTAACATATATATCAATAAGCAAAATAGGCGGATAGTAAATAGATAGCAAATAGGCTCCTTTAATGTTTAAATGTTCGAAATATCAGCCAGCAGCGTCAATATCTTCATGGTTGTGCTGCTTACTTTAATGTTTTAAATGTTCAAAATGTCCGCCACTAGCATCAATACATTCTTGACAACGGCGCGCAACAGATCGGCATACTGTTCGGATTATTCGGAGTGGAATGTTGGCACAGGATATTTCAATTTCGTGTCTCAAGGCCTGTAGTGTCCTTGGTGTTTCAGCATACAGTGTTCTTCAGAGTGCTCCACAAGTAAAAGTCTAAGGGTAAGTCAGGAGATCATGGTGGATACTCCGTACATCCCCTACGTCCTATTCACCTTCTAGGAAAACAAACATTGAGAAAATTTCTAACGTCATTGTGGTAATGTGGTGGCGCGCCATCCTGTTGAAAGTAACACTCTTCTTCCAAAAAAAGAGCTCTGATTGAAGGTACAATGTTGTCTTGCAGCATTGATAAGGAAGCAGCACCTGTGACAGTGTCCTCAAAGAAAAATGGCCCTATCAGTCGTCTGGAAGACAGACCACACCACACTGACATTCCTGGTTGATTAAGTGCTCGTTCTTCTGTTACGTTTGGATTTTCGGTGGCCCAGTACACACGGTTGTGTCGATTGATAGTACCATTAAGTTTAAAAGTGGCTTCATCGGACCAAACAATTAAATAAGGAAAAGATTGTTTTTCATCACACATGTGCAAAAACCACTCACAAAATTCTTTTCGACGATCTGGATCGTCCTCATTCATTGCATGGAGCAGTCTAGGTATGAATGCTGGATTTAGAAACACCAGTCTCACGAGAACATTGCCTTGTAGACTTATTTGGAGAGTTTGTGAAGGCCTGTAACACGGTTTCAAACTTTCATTGTCAGTTGAAGTGCGACGTCTTCCAGATCGGCCATTGTTGACGTTTTGCACTGTTCCGTCAGTTTCAAACTTATCACGTAATCTTGTAATTGTTACCCGTGATGGTGGTAATGTTCCAAACTCATTTCTCCACTGTCTCTGTACCTTAGCCACATTCTCCGTCTTCCAGTAGTGCTTCAGAATCCACTTACTTTGCTCAAACGATAACTGCAATGCCGCCATTTCCTGTAACAAGGGATACTACTGTTATTTAAGTACAATACGCCATTACTATACTAATATACTACTATTACTAAGTATTATAAATATACTAATACATCAGCGCATATTACTATCATCTAAAGTGTGCATGTTGATATATATATAATATATATATATATAATATATATATATATATATATATAATATATATATATATATATATATATATATATTAGGGTGTGACCGTTGCCCTCCAAAAATCAAAAAATGGTCCTACAGTGCTGTTCAAAGTTTTAGTGTTGTGTATTTATCTAGGAAACACCCCTGTAAATTTTCTGGAGATCGGTGCATGATTGAGCTAGCACCGTCGTACCAGCAAGTATTGCTATTTCAGCTTATGAACTTCATAAATAAGTATGAAAATAGCACATTTTATCAGATTTTCATTTCTGGGTCTGGAACGCTGACCCACAAATTTTCCACGTATTATTTTATTGCATTTAATTTTAATGATGCTCTTTTCTTTTCCCTTACAGTGATTTGATGTTGTGAATAGAGAATTTAATCATGGATACACGGCAAGATGATGAGTATGTCAGAATGTTATTGGGCACCGTACCCCGAGAAGAAGAAAAGAAATAAAGGGCTGCAAACTGCCAACTAATAGGCAGGTCTTACTGTCTGTTAGCAAACCTTCGGGATATGCATTGGGACCAGGCTTTATCTGCCACCATTGACAATGTGCTTTTGCATTACCAGAAGGCGAATGTCCCGACCATTACAGGCAGGAACAATATTGGCCGAGTGATTAAAACTTACTATGACAAAGACTACATGATGCTTATGAAAAAGAATGAGGATAGAAGACGGGCTGATGATCCTGGAATTATGAAGTTTAAATCAGAATTGAGCCTGACGATGAAATTTTATAAGAACACAGTGTTGAAAGACATGGCGGCTGCGAAAAAGGGGAAAACTCAGGCCGAACAAGATGCCATCGATACTGACATACTCTTTATGAAAAGCATGCTAAGTGACAGAGTAGCTACCTACTCTGGGGTAAACAAAGTACTCACAGAAAAGGTTCAGAAGCGACAGAAAAGGCAGATGCGAGAAGAGAAGCGACAAGAGAGAGAGCAATGTGATCATGCTGAGAATGTACAGGCTGATATTGATTCACCTATTAGCTCTGATGAGGACGATGACATTAATGAGGCCAGCACTGCTGAACCAAAGAGAAAACATCGGAGAACAGTGAAAGAGGGAGTTTAAATTTTTGTGCCCCATTATATTCTGAAGTCGGCAGAACTTGTTTCATGCAGTGTTCGAAACAACATCTCGCCGACCCAGCTGAGTGCAATTGTGTACTCCCTTGTATCTGCATGTGGTGGAGATGCATCAAAGCTGAGTCTAAATGCAAGGACGGCCCACCGATACCGAGCTTCCATCGTGTCAGAAATAAGTTTAAAAATCATGGATGAATGGCAACCATCAGACAAAGTACTGGTGCACTGGGATGGTAAACTTATGGACACGCTGGATTCCAAAGGCACTGATGACCGCCTGCCCATTCTTGTGTCTGGTGTCACTGGCACAAAGCTTCTTGGAGTCCCACCTCTTCCGCATTTGACTCAAAAAGCTGGCCTGGTTCAAGGAGACTTGATATCAACAGCAACCAAACAACTTCTGGTCGATTGGGAGTGTGAACAGAATGTCGTTGGTATGGTTTTCGACACAACTTCATCCAATACAGGTAAACCTATTTCAAACATCAGCGTGAATTTATCACGACATTAATACCAAAATACAGTGAATGATTTAACAGAAATCTGCAAAAAGCACGTGCCTGAAATGGTGGCCTTAAACTACAATTACATTTTTTTTCAGGACAAAAAACAGCTGCTTGCGTCTCCCTCCAAAAGGAATTAGAGCGTGCCGTATTCTGGTGCGCCTGTCGCAGGCATGTGTGCGAAGTTATCCTAGGTGTTTGCTGGGATTGCTTGAAAGTGGAGGGCTCTTCAAGTCCAAACATAATGGTTTTCCAGAGGTGAGTCATAAGCTTTACAAAATAACAAGGAATATTATTATCTAATGAACAAATTTAGTGGAATTTCTTTTATTAGACTTATAAGATATACTAACACCAAGCAAATGATCGATCATATCAATCTTAATACCCCTAAAACAATATTATAGATTAGTACGAAATACAATAATCCCAATAATTGCATTTCTAGGTTCAAGAACCATTTCTTTCAACTGGCGTACAATGAAAAAAAAGAAATACTACTACCCCGCAATGCCTGGAGTGTTTGAGGAGCACCAGCAGGAGATGGCTGACTTCTTCCGTGAATCTCTAGCCCAACCATTTACACGTGGCGACTACAAGGAGCTGGTAGAGCTTTGTCTGCTGCTTGTAACTAAAGGATCCGAGCCAGTGAACTTCACAATGGTCTACCCCGGCGCACTTCACAAAGCAAGGTGGATGGCTAAACTGCTCTATACCCTCAAGATTGTTCTTTTGTCAGGCCAGATCAAAGAGCAGTTTCCCAAAGCCGAGGTTGTGACTAAAAGTCAAATCAGCAAGTTAGAACGGTTTGCTGTGTTCACAGTCGCTGTTTATGTCCCATGGTGGATTGTTTGCCCCGTTCCAGCAAGTGCGCCACTGAATGACTTGAATTTGGTCGAAACCTTGGCTGAATTTGCCCCATATGACGCCACAATAGTTGACAAAGCACGTGTGGCACTCGGTAGACACACTTGGTACCTAACTGAGGAGTTGGCCCCACTCGCTTTGTTCTCTTCCCAAGTACAAGAAAGGACAAAAGAGGAGATGAGGAAGGCCCTTCTTTGCCATGAAGGCACTGAAGTTACTAAGAGAGTGGGGCTCAATCATGGGGGCTATGGAAAGCCATATCTTCCCCCTGTCCCAGAAAGTGGCACTGCCCTCGTGGACCTAATTGGGCCTGACTCAAGCCGGTTCTTCACCATTTTAGGCATGCCCTATCAGTTTCTCCACAGTCCAGCCAGTGAATGGGCGGATCATGACGACTACCTGAACATGAAACGGGTTGTGGACAAGCTTCAGGTCGTCAATGAGGCTGCAGAGCGTGGTGTAAAACTTTGCCATGACTTTCTTAATGTTGCCAGGGATGAGGAGCGCTTTCAAGAAGTCCTTCAAGTAGTTGAAAATGACAGACTCCGCGTTCCTAATCAGCGCAAACGATCATCTGTTTCCGAACAGAAATCATGGTTTCTTGCTCTAGAGAAATAATACCTTGTGAATATATGATGAAACCCCTTAATGTACCATGAGAGAATAAGAATGATTAACTTTTTGTGTTAGTGATAACAGCTTTTAATTAAGACAGGCAAATGATTTGTGTTAATATCCCTTATGATGGTTGTGTAATCTCATATATAGGCGCGTATGCTGTATAAGCAAAATCGCTATTTTTCAAATTGCTGGTGCTCACTCGAATATGCATGAATCTTCAAAAAATTGCAGGTGGGTATTTTTTATGTCAATATGCAACAACAAAATTTTGAACAGCATTGTAGGACAAAGTTGGGGCAACTGTCACACCCTAGTGTCGGTGCATGATTGTACATGTAGTGGCAAGGGTGTTGTGGGTTAGTTGTCGCTGCTGCCATGAATTGTGTTCCCCTCATGTCTAAATGTTCCCTAACTTTCAGTATTTTTGTTTCTGTGTGCAGGTGTTCTATTGGTGTTGTTTGAGTGCATCCTGTAATGATACGAAGTGCGTTGTTTTGTATTGTTTGTAAGGTGTTTATGTGTGTGTTTGAGATAATGGGTCCCAGCATGGGCTAGCGTAGTCCATAACTGAGCGAATATATTGTTCGTATATGAGTGATGTTGTTTCCTGCTGGTGTCCAAAGTTTGTGCCTGTTAGTAAGTACCCTGAACGTGTTAAATCTTGACGTACATTTGTTTTTAATGTCCTGAATGTGGTTTTGCTAAAGATAATGATGTATTGTATGTGACCCCAAGTATTTTGGTCCTGTGAGTGTGTGGAATGTTGGTGTTATTTAGTGTAAGCTGTGGAGTTATCTGGTGTTCTTTTGTGTTGCTTGTAAGCAAGGTGATGGTTGATTTTGTGGGCGCTACTTTGAGTCTATTGTGTGTGAGCCAGTCTTGTATACTGTTTATGTATGTTTTTAGGTTATTTGTAGCAGTGTCGATGTTGTTGTGGGTGGATATTAGAGTGATGTCATCTGCATATGATGATAAGGTAAGCTTGTTATCTGTGGGTGTTGGAATGTCATGCATGTATAAGGTGAACAGTGTTGGTGAGAGAACAGAGCCTTGAGAGACCCCGTTCGGAAAAAGCTTGTTTTTGGATTACTTGCCATTAAATGTGACATGTGAGTATCTTCCTGAAAGACAGTTGCTCAGCCACATTTTGGTGTTATTATGCATGTTTGTGTTGAGCATTTTGTTTATTAGAGGGAAGCGTGGGATAGCATCAAATACTTTACTAATGTCTATTGTTGCTAGTAGTGTACGTTGAGCTGGTCGTCTGGAGTTGATGCCATCCATGATGTGGTGCGTGAGGTTAGTGAGTAATGTCGTGGTTGAGTGGTGAGGTCTGATTCCATGTTGAGTAGGCGATAGTGGTATGTGTGGGTTGGTGATTTGTAAGATTATTCTTTCTGTTACTTTGGAAGGTGTGCATAGTAAAGTAATGGGTCTATCGGAAGCTGGTTCTGTTGAATTTTTGTTTTGTTTGTAGTAAAATAATGGGTCTATCGGAAGCTGGTTCTGTTGAATTTTTGTTTTGTTTGAGTAGTGTAATAATTTTACCTTGTTTCCATATGTCAGGAATAATACAGTGATGGTATGAATATGTGCTGATATTTGTGAGAGCTAGTATTCCCTGTGGACACAAGTGTTTAAGGTGTATGTTAGTTATGTTGTCTGGTCCAGTAGCCTTCGAATTCTTAATGTTTTTGATGATCTTGGTGGTCTGGTCTGTATTGAAGAGTGTAATGGTCGTGTCGAGTCCGTAGGTTTTCTTGTGTCTGGCTGTTTGCCTGTCTGCGTGTTTCTGGTTGTTGTCTCTGTTTAAGTGACTTATCTTTGGGTAGTGATTAACCAGAATGTTAGTTTGTTGTGTATATGTTGGGATATTATTTTGGCTGCGACAGATAGCCGCGTGTGAGGTGTGAATGCCGCTGTTAGAGTGGGTAATGCTGTTTATAGTCTTGTATAGCCTGGATGTATCTGTGAAGTGGTTTAGTGTTGTTATGAATTCCCTAAATGTTTCTGTTTGGTTTTCTTTATGTTTGTTGTTTATTTCTGTGTTGAGCTGTTGTATCTCCTGTTTTATGGCTTCTGTGTGTGGTGTTTGTGTGTTATGTTTGAGGTTGTTACGTTGCCTTATGAGGTGGGCTATTTCTCTAGTGTAATTTTGGTTGTATTCCCTAATGTTGCCTTTGGGTATGTATTTGTTTGCATTATTATTGATGATCTGTTTAAGTTTCTTTGAGTGTTGTACTGATGTTTATGATGGGTGTGTTCTTTAATGTGGTGAATTGTTCCTCAGTCTGTATTTTGAACTGTTCCCAATCAGCTTTCTTGTAATTTCTGTAAGTTTGTCTAAGGCTGTTGGGGCAGAGTGTAGAACATGTTGTAATGATGATGGGCAGGTGGTCTGATGACAGTCTTTTTTCTGTTCTCCAGTGTGTATGTGTTGCTAGTGAGGGGAAACAGAACGTTATGTCTGGGGAGGAGTTTGAGTATCCTGCTTGATGTGGTATGTGTGTATGTTCTTCTGTGTTGTTAAAAATGAAGAGGCTGTTTAGTTGTGTGGCTATGTTGGCGCCTCTGGTGTTGCTTTGGTTGTGCAGGTACCAACTATTGTCTTTAGCGTTGACATCTCCTAAGATGACATTAGTGAGAGAGGCCAGATTGTGTAACTGTGGATTGTAATTGGCTGGCACCTGAGGTGAACTATCTGGTGGGATGTAAATGTTGATTAGTGTGGTGTGTTTTGTGCGTGTTTTAATGTAAACTGCCTGTATTTCTATCGAGTTATCTGCTTGGATTGTGTGTGTAATGTTTTGGGTGGCATCAGTGTAGCTAATGCTTTTGCGTATGTAAGTGATGAGTCCACCCCCGTGACCCCCAGTACGATCTTGACGGATCGCTGTGAAGTCAGGAATGGTGGGTGTTTTGTGTTGCGCGTTTCAGTTTTGTTTCTTGTATAAGTGCTATGTGAATGTTTTTTTTGTGTACGAATTCCTAAGCTGCATGATTTTGTTTGTGAGACCATCTACGTTGTACTGTAATATGTTAATATTATATTTCTGTATGTGTCTCATGGTGCTATTGTGTCTATGTCTTTGTGTATGGTGACATGTGTAAGTTGTAGTGGGGCCTGGATTAGTCTTAGTGTAGCATATACTAGGGACACTCAATATATTTTGCCCCACCCTTTTTTCTTAGCTAAATAATAGGCCATGGGGCTGAAATGTCTTTTGGGCCGTAAGTTTGAACTTTCTGCTCTTCACATAACCGGATTTTTCTAGTTTGAACCTCCCCGCCTTGTATAAACCGCTTTTAAACGTTCATGTATAAAACCGATGGTTAACGCAGTTTCGAAAATGGCGTCTCAGTGATGGTGCATCATAAACAGAGAGCTGTTATCGACTTCTTAACCACAGAGAAGGAAACAGTTAGAAATATTCACAAACGTCTACAAAACGTTTACGAAGATACTGTTGTTGATCGAAGCACAGTTGCACGTTGGTCTGAACGTGGGAGATGATCGGAGAGAGGGAGAGCCAGCCTCGATGATGAGCCACGTAGCGGTCGCCCGGCATCGGCCGTGACATCTCACACTGTGCAACGTGCTAACAGTATCATTCGATCAAATCGGTGCGTCACATACAAGGAGCTCTCACTGGAGGTAGGAATTAGTGAAGGAAGTGTGAATACGATAATACAGCAACTGGGATAGTCAAAAGTTTGTTCACGGTTTGCACTTCGCGAACTGACTGAAGATCACAAAGCCCAAAGAAAAGAAATTGCTTCCGAGTCTTTGGTTCGATACGAGACAGAAGGGGATGACTTTCTTTCATGAATTGTGACTGGGGATGAGACTTGGGTACACCAATTTGAACTTGAAACAAAACGCCAATCCATGGAGTGGCATCACGCAGACTCCGCACGCAACAAAAAGTTCAAAATGGCTCCCTCTGCACGAAAGGTCATGGCCACCATCTTCTGGGACATGAAAGGGGTAATTCTGGTGGACATTATGAAGAAAGGACAAACAATCAACCCAGAGGCATATATTGCTATCCTACACAGACGCCAGCGACGTATAAAGCGAGTTCGACCGGAGAGAAAACTGGAAAACGTCCTTCTTTTGCACCATAACGCAAGACCACACAGCAGTTTGCAAACAAGAGAGGCCATCACAAAAATGCGCTTGACTCTGTCACTCCTCCCTCCATACAGCCCGGATCTGGCATCCTCAGACTTCCATTTGTTTGGGCCAATGAAGGATACTATTCGTGGAAGAAAGTTTCAGAGTGACGATGAAGTTGTTGAGGAGGTTAAGAGGTGGCTGCAGCGGAACCCAGCGGACTTTTACCAGCAAGGAATAAAGGCCCTTGTTTCGAGGTGGGGGAAAGCCGTAGAAAAGGATGGAGACTATGTGGAAAAATAAAAGCTTGTAAAAAAGGTATGTAATTACTTGTGTACAAAATTTCTGGAACTTACAAGGAAACTTGGGGGGGGGGGGGGGGGGAAGGTGGGGCAAAATATTTTGAGTGGCCCTCGTGGAATGTAGAGTTCCAATGGGTGATAACGTTTCTTATAAGTTTGTTTTCGGGTAAATTATGTTGATTCTGGAATTCCTTAAGTCTGTCAAAGGCTGGAGATGAATAATTAAAATGCAACAGATTGGGCGCGCAATTGCACACATCTCTGAAACAGACTTCTGGCTAAGAAGGGCTGTATCAAGTGCAAGTGATAAAGTATGATTCGCACAAGCAACAGGAGTAATTTGGGAACGCTAACAGCTTTAGTAATATTACAGCCATTGTCGTGCACAACTGCATGCACACGATCGCTCTTTATTGACCATTCTTGCAATATAGAAGTCAATGTAGTTGCAAATTTTTCATGAGTATGGGAACCTGGCAGATTTTTGGTTGCCAAAACAAGCTGATTTTGCTCACATTTATTATTAATTCTATGTGCTGTTAAACTGATAAAGGCTTCAATTTTTTTATAGTGACGACTAATAACCCAAATAAAACTAATATTTGGAATTGGTATTCGACCGAATAGTTATGTTTGTTATTGTAATTTTGTATTAGGTCAAAAACTATAATACAACTGAAAACTAAAACAAGAGTTATGGTATGGTATTCTTTAGTAATTTTGTCTTATGTCATTAAGTATTTGTGTGAATAGATTTTGACCGTTTTTTTCTCTCTGGTTAAGTTAATTGAATGCCCGGTTAGGTCAACTAAATACCCGGTTAGGTTAACTGAAAGCCTGGTTAGGTCAACTGAATGCCCGGTTAGGTCAATTGAATGCCAGGTTAGGTCAACTGTACGCCTTTGATGATTGGTTAGGTTAAGTCGTGATGTTTTCGTTAGTTTTAACGAAAATATCACAACTTAACCTAACCAATGGTCAAGGGCATACAGTTGACCTAACCGGGTATTCAATTACCCTAACCGGGCATTCAGTTGACCTAACCGGGCATTCAGTTAACCTAACCTAACCTAACTTTTGAATAGCTCATTTCTGAAAAAAAGACATTTTTTAAATCAGCGTAAAAATCTACATTAAATATCTTATTTTCAACGAAATCGGAAGCAGTACATTAAACGGAAAAAGTCCCCAAAACTGTATAACGATACTCTTAGAGTTGCGCCACCTCTAAATATGCACGAATCGATGCAATTTTTTATTTCTCACATCTGTAGTAGTTGCGAAATTGTGTAAATGTCATGAGAAATATATTTTTCATTTTCTTTTTTTTTGGACCAACCTAAATATATATATATATATATATATATATATATATATATATATTTTTTTTAACTGCAAACAACACAGTATAATTAATGTAAAGAACGACGCTTGTGTAGAAGAACGTTCCGCACAAGATGAGGAGAAAGAACGAACAAATGAAAAATGAGGTAACGTTCTTCTATACAAGCGTCGTTCTTTACATTAATTATACTGTGTGTTGTTTGCAGTTAAAATGTATATATGTGCAACATGCGGGAGGTGCCCCCTCAGGGCATTGGTTTCTGCTCGTATGTAGGAGAATTACGACTTCTGATAGATCGAGGCCCATGGTGTAGTGGTTAGCATATCTGACCGGCAATCGGAAGATCCCGGGTTCGATCCCTGGGTGGTTACCTCATTTTTCATTTGTTCGTTCTTTCTCCTCATCTTGTGCGGAACGTTCTTCTATACAAGCGTCGTTCTTTACATTAATATATATATATATATATAGAGAGAGAGAGAGAGAGAGAGAGAGAGAGAGAGAGAGAGTAGACCCTCGTTATTTCGCGAGAGTGAGACCGAGAATTACCGTGAAATAATGTTTGCACGATAGATCGTTCTGTATATTATTGCGAAATAGTGTTTATACTGGTGTTGTGACGGTAAATTTTGCGTGCCGAAATCTCTCACGAGAATAAGAGCAGAAATTTTAGTTTTAAGATTTTGTTGTTTAGATCTCTAAAGCAAGGTGGTTTGGGTTATGGTTAATAATAAATAAATAATAAAAATGTTTCAGATTGTTTAACGTTCGTTCGATTTTTAATTTTGTGTTCTCACGTGAATGGTATAACCCAAGGCAACCGTGCGGGAGAGATTTATGGCAGGGTCGGATAGCGGCCATACCTACAAAGAGGAGGGAAAACAAGCTGGCCGAGTTCAGATGTAAAATGGTTTGTTTTCGCTTCGCTTCGTGGTTAAACTTTTGGGAGACAGACTTCGAATCCACTTGTTAAATTGGACCATGACGTTGGTCATAAATTTGAGAAACCAAGTGGCTTCGAAGAAAAGAACTTTATTTTAAGTTAATTTGAGGAAAAGGAGGAGTTTTATCTTTGGAAGAGAATGTCAATGTCCAATCAAAGGACAATGATTCGTGGAACAACCAGTAAGGGAAGAGAAAAGCTCCTTCTTTCCTTATGTATGGATGAAAGCTTTCGTAGGGACGACCTTATGTAATGTAAATGATTTTGATAGGTCATTCAGAATATTGGAAGGCGGAGTCCTTGGAACTTTAAGGTGTAGTTTAGATTTTTAAGTCAGTTGTAGCTCTGGTCCTCGAAAGCTAAAAGTGGCTTGTAAGAATAACTCTTTAAAATCTGTGGTGTGATTGAAAATTTCTAAGTTGAGTTAAAACTGTTTCACGTTGTACTTAAAATTTAAATTGATTTTGTCTTGTGCGAACTTAGTTGGAAGATCTTAATTAATGTTAGCCGACAGACAAAGAATTTTGTGAAATTTCAATTAATTTAATTTTGTTCTTATCAAATGTTAAACTTTAAGTTTGCGACATATTAGGTTTCCTCAGGGAAGAGTCAATATCTTGTGTTGAAGTGGGTCCTGTGGAAACTCGGGAAGTTAGTGCATGGCCATTCAGTTATTATGAGAAGAAATCTAATTTATTTGACGGACTTTTTTTTTCCTGGAAACAAATCTGCGGAACTCGCGCAGAACTGTCGAGAGTAACTTTCCAAAATTTTTGTAAGTAAACCATTTTTCCAACCTCTTCTTAGATTATGAAATTTGAATTTAGTGCTGTTTTTCAAAGTTACACGCAAATAAAAAACCCCTCTGTATAAATGATTTTTGAGACTTAAATATTTGTAAACATTTTCTTTAAATGACCAATTTGATTTTTTTCTTTTTAACAAAATTTGTAATCGTACATCAGCTTATTTCTTTGAATTTATGTACTAATTGGAGTGAAATAAAATAAACTTTATAAGAGGGAGTGTGTCGTTTTTATGCTACCTTGCAATAGGCCTCTCTTGTAAGCTGAGGGTCAATTAACATTGAAAGTTTAAAATTCAAAGTGGGCTTCAAGTAAGCCGAGGAAAATACGTGTATAAAATTAAAGGGCCATCCGAGTGGATAGGCAGAGTCATCCTGAAATAAACGAACACGCGCGTAAGAAATAAGTGAAATAGAAAAAAGGTGCGCACCACATAAATGAAAGGGTTGCGCACGACATAAATGGTGTCGGAGAAGTGGGATTCTATTGCAAGGTATTAGTAGAACGAGTGTGACTTTTTGTTAAAATAAATTTGCGTGACAGAGTAAAGCACTAACATAGAAATATTGGATCAGTGATTCGTTAAAATAAACTTTGGTGCAGAGTAAAGCTCTAACGTAAAAATATTGGGAACATTGAAAAGTGTCGCTAACAGTGGTAACGGTTTTAAAATAAAAATAAACAAACAAATAAGCTTCGCGATGTCCGTAAAGAGCGTGGACAGAACGAAGGGGGAAGACAGTGCAAGTGACATTAGTGATTCCGAACCAACGAACTTCAACGAAATGAGTATAGAAAGTTTTGAAAATTTAAGAAGGATAAATTTGTCCAACATTAATCGGTTACTAAAGGAATGCACGGAATTAGAAGAAGAAATAAACCGAAAAGGTTCAAAACCGGAAGAACTTGTGATGACTGCTCCGCAGCTAGAGTATTGGGACAACCGTAGGTCGGGGGTTCGTTCCAGGAGAATCTCTCTCCTCCCGTTATAGAAGTAGAACTTTCGACGCAGGAAAGGGTTCGGTGGAGACCAGGTTCATCAGGAGAACAACACCCTTCATCTTATATCCCGAATTTCCCACAGGCAGTAAGAGGTCCTGAGCAAACGACTTTTGGACACACATTGGGAAGAAGTTCGCCGACGTTTATGAGCGAACGGGCACAAGAGAATCTAGGAACCAGCCCAAACGCCGCCAGGAGGGAAAAAGGTGAGACACTCAACATATTTGCCACAAGATTATTAAGTTCAGGTAATGCCTTGGTTCAGGCTAATCCTATAAGGAGACATATTAAAGATGCCATACTTAAGGACGCGTTGAAGTCGGTTATGCCGGAGTATGCTTGTAATTTCATCACAGGAACATCCTTTCGGGAATATTGGATGGAATCAATAAAGTTTTCGGTAAACAACCCAAGCTTAGGACTAAGAGATGAAGATGTCCTAAGAGAAGAAACGCCACAAGACAGAAGCCGAAGACTGCAGAAACTGCAAAATCCTCCCACATCCTGGGACTACAACTCACAACATCCAGAAGAAAGAATAGCCACTGCCACGAAGGAGGACAACATCAAGGATGTGGAGGTGAACGTCGGAGACAAGTCTATCAAGAGAGGAGAGCCCAGAAGGAAATGTGACACTGGTCACAGGAGGAATAACACAACTTAAGAATGTTACTACAACCCCATGAGAAACCAGAAGCGAAAACAAACCAAGTCAAACGAAGACCGTGACTCCAAAGAGGAAACAATGGAAGAAAGTGGCCGGAGACAGTGCAAGATTTGCCAGAAAATGGGACATTGGGAAGAGGCGTGCCCTCGAGCAAACCTTTAGCAGGACTGGAAGGGGAAGCCTCCCGAATAGCTTCAGAAGAAGTAGCGGCGAGTCGTCGGCTAGGACTGATCACCCTACCAGTATTCGTCGCTCAACAAGCTTCCACCGTGCTGGACGATGGTAAAGCTTCCGTCACATTGACATAAGCTATGCACAAGAAAATCGGGAGCCTTCTTTGGACAGTTGCCAACTTCTCAGTACACGGTTGCACAGGACCCGCCCATTCATGTAAGGGAGTAGAATTAAGTTTGGCTATGGGAAGGGGTGTTGAAGAATTCTTTTGTGTCTGTATAATTCCAGAGGCTCCGCAAGACTTGACCATAGGCGTGTTGTTTCGGAGGATATGAAGACGAAACAAAGGTAACTTTGAAAAGAAAAGAGTCGTCACTCTGAACGAAGAGGTAACCAGACCATGAATAGGAGCGGAGAGAATAAAGAAGCCAGCATGATTCTGACAAGAAGGGTCAGAATGAAACCCGGGGACGTGGTTCCCGTGGACGTCTATTCTCCGCTGCATGGGATATGCAGTGAGGCTCGAGGATATTTGGAAAAATTGTCGAGCAGAATCCCAAAGGGAAGTTACAAATTTGGGGATATGGTTTCCCCTGGACGTCTACTCTCCGCTGCAAGGGATGTGCAGTGAGGCTCAACGTGATTTGCAAGTATCACAGAACGGAAATCTCAACGGGAAGTTAACACTTTCCAAGGAGGCGGTAAAGTTACTCTTGAGAAATAAAAGTGACGACTGACGAGTACTACCTTGAAGACAAGATGACATCGGCATGGTGGTTGAGGCAACGAGAACGGGGAGGTTAGTCGGAACAGCGGTTCGGTTCCTCGCCCGAAAAGAAAAAAAATGGAACAAGTGTCACTGTGAGAAAGAGTCAAAATTCCACAAGTGACTAAGAAAAGATTGACACACCTCAAGACGCATGTTCACCGATGTCCGTTGATCTCAAAATGAAGAAGACCGACGAGGGAAAGACAAGATTAATTACTACCGTCACAGGTAGTGTACCAGGACCACGTGGTCACTAGGAATGAAGAGTGACCACAGGAGTCCAAAGGGGAAGCGATTAAAGAAAAAAAAGAAGTGTGGTGCGTCAAGGACAGCATCTCGAAAACTGCCTTCTCAACGGGAAGCGGTCATTTCAAGTTCAAGGTGGTCCCGTTTGGATTGTCCAATAGTCCAGTGTTCCAAAGAGTAATGAATTTTATTTTTCGGGAGCAACTGGATAAGGAAGTGCTGATTTACCTGGATGACCTCATTGTCCTTGGAAGGTCCTTAGAAGAACATGACGGAAGGGTACGACGAGTCTTGGATAGCCTGCGCACCGCCACCTTAAAGGTAAAGTTAGAAAAATTTCAATTATTACAATCTCAGGTGGAGTATCTGGGCCACGTGGTCACCAGGAACGGGGTGAAGCCACAGGAATCCAAAGTAGAGGCCATTAAAAACTCCCAGAGGCCAACTAACAAAACTGAATTGAAGCAATTTTTAGGCCTCGCCTCCTACTACCGGAAATTTTTAAAGGGATTCAGTCAGATTGCGCGCCCTCTTAATGAAGTGTCGACCAAGGAATCTTGGGGATGGGACACTGCAAGAGACCGCTTGGTAATCACTCAAAGATACTCTGACAACTGGCATCATACTGGCGTACCCAAATTTTGATCAGGAGTTCATTTTGAACACGGACGCGAGTCAAGTAGCCATCGGGGGAGTACTCGCGCAGGAGCAGGAAGGAATCGAAAAACCAATCCTATTTCTCTCCAGAACACTAACGGGCGCAGAACTAAATTATTCCACCTACGAGAAGGAGCTGCTTGCAATCGTCTTTTCATTGAAGAAGGCTCGCCCCTTATATTTGGTCAGAGAGTCATCGTCCGTTCTGACCATAAGCCGTTGAAGTGGCTTCTGAGGGAAGGACACCGAGAGCCCAATGGAAGACTAGCACGTTGGGTTATAACACTACAAGACTACGACGTTCTCATCGAGTACGTGAAGGGCAAACTCAACAGAGTGGCCGATTGGTTGTCCCGCCCGCCTGGAGTGACTAAGGAGTTTGTGAACGCGATATACGAAAAAGCGATCATTGATCGCAGGGTAATCAGCAAACACCAGCAGAAGGACGTTGAAATAGCGGCAATTCGAACAGTCATCGAAGAAAAGAAGGCTTTCAGCTGGCCCGTATCCAAGCCCATTTCGCCGTCGAGATTCAAACTCGTGAGAAACTTGCTGGTTTACATCGATGTGAACGGGAGAGAGGTCATCGTAGTTCTTAAAAAGTTGAGAGAGCAGCTCATTTGGAACGCACACACGGACGTTGGGAGCATTCATCCTGAAGCTGCGGGGAGAGAGAAATCCTACGGGACCTCTATTTTTGGCCAGGCATGGTTCAACAAGTACGGCAGGTGGTCCAAAAGTGCGACACGTGCGGGCGGAACAAACCGACGCGAAAAGAGACTGGAAACAATGCCTTGTGTGCGAGGCCACAGTCCTTGGGAACTTCTGCACGTGGACTTAGTTGGCTCCCTTCCTCCGACTGGGGAAGGCAGCAATTATATCCTCACCTGTGTGGACAGTTTTAGCAAGTTTACCATCCTGGCAGCAATAAAAGATAAGACGGCCCGGGAGGTGGCGGACAAGTTCCATCGTTTAATATTGTGCAAACTGGGCGTCCCTTCCGCAGTAGTATCCGACCGAGGCAAGGAAGTTTGGAACTCTACCTTGCAGGAGCTCTTCCGGGTTTGGGAAGTACAACACCAACGGACCGCCGCATACCATCCCCAAAGCAACGGGAAGATCGAACGTCTGAACAAAGAGCTGTGCATCAAACTCCGAATACTTTGTGAAGAAACTGGACGAGATTGGGATGAAATCCTCGACACCGTGGAATTAACACAGGGTATTCTCCATTCTTCTTGATGTACGGGCGACCCCCCAATGTACCTTCGAAGCTATTCCGCATGCCGCAGGAGGCGTGCCTCAGCCCGTACAACCCAGAGGAATACGCCGAAGACCGAAAGAGGAGTCTGAGCGAAATCTACCGCCGAGTGGAAGAGTTCATGCGTAGCTATGAGAAGACCAATGGAATCAAGGAATTGAAGCCGTTTGAAGAAAAGGCACCCCATGGCTTGGTGTACATTGATTACCCACGACCGGGCAGAGGCACGTTGGAGCCCCGGTACGAGGGTCAATACATCATCCTCGAACAGAAGACTCCAGTCACTTATCTCCTGCGTCACATGATCACTGGACATCAGACAGTGATCCATCGGGACCGCATCCGCCGCAGCATCGGTGTCCCAGGGGACGTCGAGCGACAAGGCGGGGAGAATGGCGCAGGAGACGAGGTGGGGGAAGGGTCACCGCCCCTCCTCTCTGGAAATTCGCCGCCGGCACCGGGGAAACATCAACACGGGGAAGTGAACCGGAGTGCGCTTCCTGCCCACTGGCAGGACGAGTGGCGGAACGAGAACCGCCGGGCGCTTCCGAACTACTTCCTCACAGAGAGTTTCGCCCAGGAAACGGAGAAACATCGACTAGTGGAGGTGAACCGGAGTGCACTCCCTGCCCACTGGCAGGACCGAGTGGCGGACAGGAACCGCCTGATGCCTCCGAACTACTTCCTCGCTGGGACCTTGTGGGAATAGGGTCCCCCAGACAAAGAAGACAGGCTGCTTTCACAGGGCCACCGTCTGAGCGTCCGTATGCTCTTAGGCCCAGACCTCGAGTACACTACGAAGAAACCGAGAACGATTAAAACTAAATGTGCCAATGTTAGTCTCCCAATAAAGGGGACAAGTAAATGAAATAAAAAGTAGTGCAAATTGTGAATATAGTGATGATAACCGCCCCCTAGTTAAGAAAGTTTGCATCGGAGTGAAAAATTAAAGGAGGGGAGGGATGTTGTGGCGGTAAATTTTGCGATTTTGCGTGCCAAAATCTCTCACGAGAATAAGAGCAGAAATTTTAGTTTTAAGATTTTGTTGTTTAGATCTCTAAAGCAAGGTGGTTTGGGTTATGGTTAATAATAAATAAATAAATAAAAATGTTTCAGATCGTTTAATGCTCGTTCGATTTTTATTTTTGTGTTCTCACGTGAATGATATAACCCAAGGCAACCGTGCGGGAGAGATTTATGGCAGGGTCGGATAGCGGCCATAGCTACAAAGAGAAGGGAAAACAAGCTGGCCGAGTTCAGATGTAAAATGGTTTGTTTTCGCTTCGCTTCGTGGTTAAACTTTTGGGAGACAGACTTCGAATCCACTTGTTAAATTGGACCATGATGTTGGCCATAAATTTGAGAAAACCAAGTGGCTTCGAAGAAAAGAACTTTGTTTTAAGTTAATTTGAGGAAAAGGAGGAGTTTTATCTTTGGAAGGGAATGTCAATGTCAAATCAAAGGACAATGATTCGTGGAACAACCAGTAAGGGAAGAGAAAAGCTCCTTCTTTCCTTATGTATGGATGAAAGCTTTCGTAGGGACGACCTTATGTAATGAAAATGATTTTGATAGGTCATTCAGAATATTGGAAGGCGGAGTCCTTGGAACTTTAAGGTGTAGTTTAGATTTTTAAGTCAGTTGTAGCACTGGTCCTCGAAAGCTAAAAGTGGCTTGTAAGAATAACTCTTTAAAATCTGTGGTGTGATTGAAAATTTCTAAGTTGAGTTAAAACTGTTTCACGTTGTACTTAAAATTTGAATTGCTTTTGTCTTGTGCGAACTTAGTTGGAAGATCTTAATTAATGTTAGCCGACAGACAAAGAATTTTGTGAAATTTCAATTAATTTAATTTTGTTCTCATCAAATGTTAAACGTTAAGTTTGCGACATATTAGGTTTCCTCAGGGAAGAGTCAATATCTTGTGTTGAAGTGGGTCCTGTGGAAACTCGGGAAGTTAGTGCATGACCATTCAGTTATTATGAGAAGAAATCTAATTTATTTGACGGACTTTTTTTTTCCTGGAAACAAATCTGCGGAACTCGCGCAGAACTGTCGAGAGTAATTTTCCAAAATTTTTGTAAGTAAACCATTTTTCCAACCTCTTCTTAGATTATGAAATTTGAATTTAGTGCTGTTTTTTAAAGTTACACGCAAATAAAAAAAACCTCTGTATAAATGATTTTTGAGACTTAAATATTTGTAAACATTTTTTTTAAATGACCAATTTGATTTTTTTCTTTTTAACAAAGTTTGTAATCGTACATCAGCTTATTTCTTTGAATTTATGTACTAATTGGAGTGAAATGAAATAAACTTTATAAGAGGGAGTGTGTCGTTTTTATGCTACCTTGCAATAGGCCTCTCTTGTAAGCTGAGGGTAAATTAACATTGAAAGTTTAAAATTCAAAGTGGGCTTCAAGTAAGCCGAGGGAAAATACGCGTATAAAATTAATGGGCAATCCAAGTGGATAGGCAGAGTCATCCTGAAATAAATGAACACGCACGTAAGAAATAAGTGAAATAGAAAAAAGGTGCGCACCACATAAATGAAAGGGTTGCGCACGACACTGGACTATATAAAAATTGTAGTTTA